>OAMR01000305.1:803944-824587 GCA_900205405.1 Echinochloa crus-galli | reverse complement strand
TATACTGCAGGTAGAAAATCCAATGTGGAACTGCACACGCCCAAACACAGGAATAGGTCTTTTTACCTCTTGCGTAGCATCATGTAGTACATAACCACGAAAGCATTGCTGATAGCAGTATAGCACTGAGGAGCTGCACCACTCACAGGGGCGATACAGGGCAAATGTGGCCCTAGAGCAAATTCCCGAAGAATACGGAACATGTGTCAAGGTATAGTATAGACAGCAATCAGTCCATTAGTCTCTATTGAAATTTGCAAACAGCATTTTTGGTGTATATATATGTCCTATCATATTCGCGCTGGATGTTTGCTACTGATCTGAGTGAAATCCCGTGAACCCTGTAGGAATCATGTTGGACTCTCTATTTGCCGTGTATACTATACCTTGACACATGTTCCGTATTCTTCGGGAATTTGCTCTAGGGCCACATTTGCCCTGTATCGCCCCTGTGAGTGGTGCAGCTCCTCAGTGCTATACTGCTATCAGCAATGCTTTCGTGGTTATGTACTACATGATGCTACGCAAGAGGTAAAAAGACCTATTCCTGTGTTTGGGCGTGTGCAGTTCCACATTGGATTTTCTACCTGCAGTATATACGCGATCGTGTGATTCTTCATCCTGTACTGAGTGCCTGCTTAACGAAAATTTCTGAAGATTGGTCAATTTCTCAAATTGGGATCTGCTTTATGGTGGCACGGAAAGACCGGCCGAAGTGATCTGGACCGTTGAACTGAGATCCAAAGGTAAGATCCACAAGCTTTTCTTGTAGACTTTGGAGTCTTGTAGAAAAACAGTCACATGGTGTACGAACAGAACCACTCTGTTTACCTCGTGGCTTGAGAAGCCAGCGAGCCGCCATATAACTCTGCAGGCACCAACTAATATAACCATGCACACGATTCGCCGCTATGCTCTCGAGGGACCCATGCCGAATGCATGCTGACTGGTGCTGAAGAGACCTGAAGTTCTTCACATGTCGTCCGCGTTCAAAAGCTTCAGGCCCCAACGCTATGTACAAGAATCAGACACACAGCAGCAACTGTTGCAACCCACATCGATCGAAACAAGCAGCTAGAAATCAGCCGATTCATCAGCTGGCCGGTACTCTTTGTACTCGCTCGCTCATCACGGGCTGCGTCGCGCCAAATTACACATGCCCAAGCGTCACTTTTGCGCCTATCATATGGTCATGTCTCGCCTCCATTATTCAGAGTTTGCAGACTGCAGAGGCAGCACCGGGCCGTCGTCGTCAAACTATTCTCTTGATCAGGCAGGTGATCGGCATCCACCCTATATAAGCTTTGCCTCAACAAAAAGTTTCCCTGCAATATACACACTTGACTTGTTGCACTTATTATAAAATGAGCAGAGCTTTATATCAGGCATTGGTAATTGGATCGCAGATGAGGTGCTTTACCAGGTAATTTAAGTACTACAACAGGTGGTGTAGCTTGAAAATGTAGCAATTAAATTTGATCTGTTTCCATTTTTTCAGTCAAGGATCCACCCATTACAGGTTGCTTCAAATCTATCTAGAGAGAGCTGTGAAGCACTGCATCGAAGTATCCAAGAGGTGCATCTAACTTAGAGACTGCTTTTAGGAATTGAATTACATTCTACTGAACTAACCTTGCAGAATACATACATAAGTCCTGACCAAGAATTTACTAGGTTGTGAAATATGCTGTTGATGTTGATGCTGACCTTGAGCGCTTTCCAAAGGAATGGTTATTTCATCACCGTTGGGGCAAGAAGCCTGGTACAGTCAATGGTGAGATTTCCCCCCTGAAGTTTGATCATGTTTTTCATGAATGGGAAAAGTTTGCTGATATCTGTTTTTTGTGTGATGATGTATAACAAATCAAACATGTCAATTCCAATCCATGTGCACTAGCGGATTTTGATTCCTTCTGAGAATTTAACGAGTTTCTGGCCCTTGCAGGAAAGAAGATTGAATTCATAACAGCCGGTGGCAGGGTAAGTGATTGTCCTCTCCAGCACTGGACCTTTAGCTATTGCCAGACTTATCTAGCTTCTGATATCTACTCTCTTAACTCAGACTACAGCCTATGTGCCAGAATTGCAAAAACTGACTGGAACCCAATCCAGCAAAATGGTAGCTGCTAACCTGGAACAACTGTCAGAGAATGGTGATGCCAAGGATTCAGAGACTGATGGGGAAGATGCAGATATTTTGAAGCCAAAAAGGCGAGCCGCAACCTCCAGGGCTGCCAGGGGACAGCAAAACAAAGGTACCATAGGTGCCAGTTCGAGAAAAGCAAGGGGAAGTGGTGGTGGCAGTAAGAAACCAAGTACAGATGTTGAGGCCGCGGAACCGAAAACGGTCCCCATTAGCATCGGCAAGCAAGGTTTGGATCAACCCAACAGTAATGCAGTCGATAAATCAGATCAGGTTACAAGAAGATCATCAAGGAAAGTGAAACCCCGTAAGTAAATCTGAACAAGTTAGCGAGGAAACAGTCCATTAGTCTCTATGGAAATTTGCAAACAGCATTTTTGGTGTATATATGTCCCAGCATATTCACGCTGGATGTTTGCTACTGATCTGAGTGAAATCCCGTGTAATCTGGAGGAATCATGTTGGGCTCTCTATTTGCCCTGTATACTGTACCTTGACACCTGTTCCGTATTCTTGGGGAATTTGCTCTTGGGCCACATTTGCCCGGTATGGCCCCTGTGGCCCTGTGAGTGGTGCAGCTCTCAGTTTTTTTTAAAAAAACTTAAGGCAGGAGCACTGCCGCTTCATGTAAGGAGAGGAAGAATGCAGAGAATTACAATGTTGTGATTACAAAATAACTAATCAAAAGCTCACACTCAACACTTAACATAACTAAAAAGATTGAAACACTCCTTGCCCACATGCCACAATGCGTAGCTGCATTTCTTCCTTGATCAGAGTGAGGACACTTGACGGTGGGGCAGCAATGCCATCAAAGATTCGACGATTGCGTTCTTACCACAAATTCCACGAAGTGTACAGCATAAGCGCTCCTCGCTGCCTCCTGTCTTCCTTGTTAAGGCCCTGCAAAGAATTGTTCCAGCTCTCAGTGCTATACTGCTTTCGTGGTTGTACTACATGATGCTACGCAAGAGGTAAAAAGACCTATTCCTGTGTTTGGGCGTGTGCAGTTCCACATTGGATTTTCTACCTGCAGTATATACGCGATCGTGTGATTCTTCATCCTGTACTGAGTGCCTGCTTAACGAAAATTTCTGAAGATTGGTCAATTTCTCAAATTGGGATCTGCTTTATGGTGGCACGGAAAGACCGGCCGAAGTGATCTGGACCGTTGAACTGAGATCCAAAGGTAAGATCCACAAGCTTTTCTTGTAGACTTTGGAGTCTTGTAGAAAAACAGTCACATGGTGTACGAACAGAACCACTCTGTTTACCTCGTGGCTTGAGAAGCCAGCGAGCCGCCATATAACTCTGCAGGCACCAACTAATATAACCATGCACACGATTCGCCGCTATGCTCTCGAGGGACCCATGCCGAATGCATGCTGACTGGTGCTGAAGAGACCTGAAGTTCTTCACATGTCGTCCGCGTTCAAAAGCTTCAGGCCCCAACGCTATGTACAAGAATCAGACACACAGCAGCAACTGTTGCAACCCACATCGATCGAAACAAGCAGCTAGAAATCAGCCGATTCATCAGCTGGCCGGTACTCTTTGTACTCGCTCGCTCATCACGGGCTGCGTCGCGCCAAATTACACATGCCCAAGCGTCACTTTTGCGCCTATCATATGGTCATGGGTCGCCTCCATTATTCAGAGTTTGCAGACTGCAGAGGCAGCACCGGGCCGTCGTCGTCAAACTATTCTCTAGGGTTTCGCGGAGCTGATGGATCCCCACGCACGTCGATGCGGCTGTGTGCTCTCGCTCATGTGAGTGAGAGATCGCTCGGGCCGAGGGCCCCGGCAACAATTCTGGGGCTGTGCATGCAGTGTCTCACGCACCCGCATGGATCCAAATTTCCAATTAGAAATTCAGAGAGATTCAGATTCGTGTACACGACAAGGCGTGCCGCAAATCGCTCACCGACACCTCATGCGCGCTTTTTTTATTTGTCATCGGCCGTACGAATTAACTTGTTGTACTTGTACCCATGCATGATCTCAGTGACACTTGAGATATGGCTACTAATTTGGTTCCGCGTGACATGCATAAACCGCATACAGGAAACAAGCTAGTGCACAGATTATTGAAGACATGCAAACAATGTTCTTCATGCATTGCTCTCTTCATCATGAGCTCATGGCAACAGATCGAAATCAACCGTTACCGTACCTCTCTTCTTGCATCAAACTGAAACCACACCACACAAACAATCAAGCTGCCGAGATCAGCCAAATTAACTGAAACAACTCAACAGGTTAAGAACCACAAACAGAAACACCCAAACGTAGCTAGAGCCATGGATCCATCGGCAGATCGGTCGACCTGTTCAATTCCTCTTCTGGAGCCTAGCTAGGAAGAAGCAGACTACGACATCCTCTCATGTCGATCTCTCTTCAAACACCGCAGAAACTCACTCCAAAACCCCTGCATCTGCACGCAGAAAACACACCAGTCAGAGTCAGGCTAACATGCGTGCTTATACATGTCACTTGCATGAACTTGCAGCTCAGAGAGATTAGGCATATAGTTACATACGTACATGTGCATGGGTTAATTAGTGGACCGATCGATCAGATGGAGCAGGTGTAGCCCGGCGGCGGCGACTTGCCGCAGGTGATGAGCAGCTGGAGCGCCAGGGGCAGGTAGATGTTGATGTTGAGGAGCTTGAGCTTAATGGTGGTGCAGAGGCACACTGCCGCCTCCAGCTCCACCAAGCCCTCCAGCAGCGGGCAGCACTTGTTCACCACGGGGTCTCCCAGCCCGATGTGCACCAGCCCGCCCAGCAGGTCCACGCACGCGCCCAGCTTCAGCGAGTCCGCCGGGCACGTCGGCGACGACGGCGTCGGCGTCGGCGTCGCCGGGGGAGGCGGCGGGCACGGCGTCGAGCTGCCGCCTCCGCCCGGCGGGTAGGTCACGGGCGGGCCGGTCTAGGAGGGGCCCTTGGGCGGCCTGGGGTTCTTGGGCTTGGGCGAGGGGTGGGAGGGCTTGGTCTTGGGCGGGTGCGACGGCTTGGGCGACTTGGGCTTGTCGCAGTCACAGTCCACCTCGTGGTCTCCGGCGGCGGCTGGCAGCGAGAGGATGGGAGTCACGGCGGTGGAGAGCAGCAGCAGCAGGGTGAAGAGGAACGGCGGGAGCTTCTTGCCGCTCGCCGCCATGGCTGCTGGTGGTGGTGGTGCTACACTAAAGGGCAGTGCAGGAGAGTGTGTGGACTCTAGGGTTTAGAGGTGGTGTGGTTTTATAGAAGAGAGCGAGTGAGCTTGTAAGGGACGCCCGTGAGTGAAGCTAGTCTAGGGCATCTAGGTAGGAGTGTATAGTACTGTAGCTAGTGTTCTGGATGTGTACAAGTGTGGGAGTCACTGACGTAGTCAAGTTACTGTGTTGTGTGTGGTCTGGACACTGGAGTAAATTTACTTGATTTACTGATAGTTCATGATCACGTGGATGTCGATCAGGATGATCATGTGGATGTGGATCACGTGTATTAAAGGTAGTGGATGCCGATCAGGATGATTACTTGATTTACTGATGCTTGCTCAGTTATTATATTTCCTGAAGCTCCATCCGTGTTCTTGGCTAACAGCCATCGAAGACACAACGTTTCCTGTGTTTCCAGATGGATCATGCTGTGAGGATCACCAAGGAATCGAAGCTGCGTAGTATTTCTTTCGGAGTCCGTCGCGCCGCCTTGTGCCACCATGCCTGAAACTCCTCCTCCGCTCCGGATGGCGCTAACAGTTGAAGCCTCCTTTTCTCCAGTGCAGCAACCCACACCTGTCTTGTGAACATGCAAAATGTTAGAAGATGGTGCACTGTCTCCTCCTGATCGCTTGGCTGGCTGTGGGAGTCCATGGTGTGTCAATAATCGATCCGCCGTCGGACACCTTTTGTGCGCGGCGAGCCAGAGGAAGGTCCTGCATTTCAAGGGTGGCCAGGTCTTTCGGATGCGCTTGCAGGGCTCGAATTTTTTTGCACCGGTGAAGAATCGAGGTAGGCTCTGCCCGGGCTGAGTAAATCTCTAAAGGCTCTGGCGTCCAGACGTGAACATCCGCGGTTGTCCCTCCTGTAATTCAAAGCCCTCTAGTGCATCCCAAAGCTGCAGGTACTCCACAATTGCAGGGACTGATAATCCCCCACCGATATCGTTGATCCAGCGTTGGTTTTGGAGGGCCTCATATGGACCGTCCGCCATGAGTTCTGCCAAATCTAGAGGACTATGAAAGAATTCAAAAGGATTTTTTACTCTGTTTTTATTTGCCAAGTAAGCTACCAAGCGTTGATGTTTCCTCAAAAGTTTTCATAGACTATATGTGAACGGTGAAACTAAATACTTGAAACTAAATATAGAATCATATGTTTTTATGTTTTCCTATTTGGCCATAAATAAAAATAAAATTATACATTTTTTGTTCTCATGTATTTTCATGATAAAAATGATATATTTTAAAGTTATTCTAGTTTCATACATGCATAAATTTGAAATTATATATTCAAAAGGTCAAACTTGATAAATTTTGAGTATCACTTAGGCCCTGTTTGACAGAATTCTCAGAGTTGATTCTCTGATGAATACAAGAGGAGTTTTGCCAAACAATTTTCCAGAGAAGATTCTCTCTCTGATTGTAGGCTCTGAAGTTAGTTGGTAAGTTTTGTGGTGGAATCTGTCCACCCAGATTAACGTCTTGTTTAGATCCCAAATTGGAAGGCCAAGTTTGGAGTGGTGTGTCACTTCGTAATCATTGTGCCACTGTAGTATTTCATTTGTATGCGTGAAAAATTGTCCAAAAATTGATTAATTAGGCTCAAAACGTTCATCTCGTAGAGTGCAACAAAACTGTGCAATAGTTTTTGATTTCATCTACATATCCCATACATGTTATGACACTTTGATGTGATGGGGAATCTTCTTTTTGCTTAGCCCCCGTTTGGAAGTATATATTGAGGGGTGAGATTTGGAATTGGCATCCAATACAGCAGTTTGGAAGCGTTAAGTATTGGCGGACGGAATTGTGAACCAATACCGCTGGATATTCGGGAGCGCTTGCGGCAGCCCGCCCACAATTCAGACCTCCGCGCCTCCGTATTCCTCCGAATCGCACCCTTCCCTCCGTAACCCTTCAGCCGGCGAAACATGCTCGCGAAAAAAAAGAAACAGGCGCGGGCTCCGCTCATCCGGGCGGAATGGCGACTCCGCCGCCGGCCGCCCTCGCCTCCACCAACCCCGTCTCCGCCGCAGGTGTGCTTCCTCCGGCCCTCCTCCTCGTGCTCTTGCTCCTCCAGCGAACCTCCGCCCCTTTCCCTTCTTAGTTCTGCACATCAGCTCGTTCCCAGACAGGTTGGGAGAAGGGCGACCAGAGGCCTGCTGCCGGCCGCCGCCTCATCCCCAGCCTCCACCTCCCCGTCTCCACCACGGGTATGGCTTCGCCGCCCCAAATCTCCACCTCGGCTGCCCCTGATTTGCCTGATTGGAACCCTAACCCTAATATGTTGCTTGGATTTTTCAGGAAACTTTACACCAACAAGCGAACTGGGTAGCTTTGACCGATTGAAAACATTCCTGCTGTTTTTATGATTTTTGTCGATATTTTTCTTTTTTTCAATATATTCATGATGTTTTTATGATTTTTTTTGCTTATTCATACTATTTTTCAGAATATATACATACTATATATATATACTATATTCACATTTTATGACAATGTGTATTTGAAACCATTCCAATATATACGTAAGTTATGGAAAGTACATTTGCATAATTGTACAAAAATTGTTCAAACTCCTCCAATTATACAATTCAACATTTGTGCATCCAAACGGGAATTGGAATTGGCTCATACCCTTGATTCTAACTATCAATTGCAGATGCATCCAAACAACTGCATTGGCATTGAAAGCCATTTTCATTTCCAACCAGCTTTGGTATTGCTAGCCCAATACAATTCCTCAGGCTCAATACCAACATCCAAACGAAGCCTTAGTAAATTTGGGAGTTGCATTTTGAAAGCGTGAGTTCTCAACCCTACGATGACTAACTGACTACTGTTTTATCATAAAAAGAAAGAAAGTTGCATGGATCTCAAATCTAGCAAATTAAAGTTCGCGTACAAGAGTCTGAGAGAGCACACACTGGCGATCGATCCGGCACACGCATCGTATCGCACATGGTGAGCAATTGAGCGAATGATGCATCGCTTGAGAGTGATATGTCCGCCGGTGAAGTACACTAGTACAGCACGTACGCGTCGTGGGAGCCAGGACGATCGATCGACCGACCGACGCTGCCTTCGTCGGCGTGCATACACATACACGGCCGGTGCATGCATTGCATATGCCCCCGAATAATCCTTATTTGCCGTACGTACGCAGACGCGTCGACTGGACTTGCGCTACTGCCTACTCCACTGTGCTAGGCGCGCGCTAGCTGCCGATGGATATGCATATCGCCTTGCCGCCTGCAGTTTGCAGCGCCGACGCATGTCGCCCCGTCCCCACGCCCCCGTACGAGTGACAGACTCGTGGTTGGTGGGGGTGGGGGGTACATGCGCCATGGCGGCCATGCCACCACTGTCCGGTCGCCGCAGCGTCGTCGTCGGCGGGCGCGGCCGGCCGGGCGTGATCTCACCGGCGATATTCCGGCGCGCCGCGCAGGCCCAGCCAAACACGCCGGGCCCTCCTCTGTGCGCGCGTGAGAGACGACGACGCACAGCAGCTTCGCGCGCGGCGCGCGGCCATCACGCACTGCACTTGCGGCCATGCGCCACCACCGTACCCCAGCCGCGGCCGGCCGGCCAGCTCTGGATCGGGCGCGTCCCGTCCCGTGAGCCTGTGGGCCGGGGGCGCGTACACTGTACGTGCCCGGCCTTGTGCGACTCGTGAACCCCGGCGGCCAGCCAGGCCAGGCCAGGCCACACCACCCTATCCTCTTCGGGGTCGACGGTGCGATGCGAGTGCCTGCTAGCTAGCTGGCCGGTGCTATCTCTTTCCCCTCGATCAGCTCCTTTTCTCTTGCCTGGGCGGGCGGCTGGGCTAGCTAGCTAGCTGGCCATGGCCAGCTCTGCCTGCCTCCTAGCTTGTCGCCTTGTTCATTCCGGGTGGTCTCTCGCATCAGTCTATGGGCGTCCGATATGATTGCACTGGCGGACGGACGAGAGGTTTTGCTTTATTAGCTAGGATCGACTTCAGGGCTTCACGACTTGCGGTGGTATGTAGACTGCGGATCACATCGGGTTCTAGTTTTGTGAGAGCCTGAGCCCTGAGGCAAGCTGTATTCTGCGTCGAGATGTGCTAATTAAGAATTATAATAATATATCCCCGGGTGGGGTGCGCTCGGTAGGCGACGGTCTCCAAAATTATGCTTCATCATTTGAAGATACTTTCAAACACATACAAATGTCAATTAAGATGTAAATGTACCGTTTATTTAAGTAGTAGCTAAATGTTGTTAGAGAGAAGGTTGGTCAAAAGAATATAATGTTTGAATACTTGAATGTGTGTGCACGCCTTATAAAATAAAATAATACATGAATACTAAATGGTTATACTCGCTCCTTCCCAAAAGAATGCAACTCTCATTTTCAAGAAGTCGAATAATTTTAAGTTTAACTAAATTTATAAAAATTATTAATATTTATGTCTCTAAATAGATTTATTATAGAAATATATTACATACTTAATCTAATTATACTTATTTTATATCATAAATATAAATGATATTTTATATAATAATATACTGCACGATGAAAATAATGATGTTATATATAAAACTTCACGGGTTGTTTTTAATAATGTTCTTGCACCATGTATTGCATTGACTCCGCTATGCTCTCGGATGTCGATCAGGATGATCATGTGGATGTGGATCACGTGTATTAAAGGTAGTGGATGCCGATCAGGATGATTACTTGATTTACTGATGCTTGCTCAGTTATTATATTTCCTGAAGCTCCATCCGTGTTCTTGGCTAACAGCCATCGAAGACACAACGTTTCCTGTGTTTCCAGATGGATCATGCTGTGAGGATCACCAAGGAATCGAAGCTGCGTAGTATTTCTTTCGGAGTCCGTCGCGCCGCCTTGTGCCACCATGCCTGAAACTCCTCCTCCGCTCCGGATGGCGCTAACAGTTGAAGCCTCCTTTTCTCCAGTGCAGCAACCCACACCTGTCTTGTGAACATGCAAAATGTTAGAAGATGGTGCACTGTCTCCTCCTGATCGCTTGGCTGGCTGTGGGAGTCCATGGTGTGTCAATAATCGATCCGCCGTCGGACACCTTTTGTGCGCGGCGAGCCAGAGGAAGGTCCTGCATTTCAAGGGTGGCCAGGTCTTTCGGATGCGCTTGCAGGGCTCGAATTTTTTTGCACCGGTGAAGAATCGAGGTAGGCTCTGCCCGGGCTGAGTAAATCTCTAAAGGCTCTGGCGTCCAGACGTGAACATCCGCGGTTGTCCCTCCTGTAATTCAAAGCCCTCTAGTGCATCCCAAAGCTGCAGGTACTCCACAATTGCAGGGACTGATAATCCCCCACCGATATCGTTGATCCAGCGTTGGTTTTGGAGGGCCTCATATGGACCGTCCGCCATGAGTTCTGCCAAATCTAGAGGACTATGAAAGAATTCAAAAGGATTTTTTACTCTGTTTTTATTTGCCAAGTAAGCTACCAAGCGTTGATGTTTCCTCAAAAGTTTTCATAGACTATATGTGAACGGTGAAACTAAATACTTGAAACTAAATATAGAATCATATGTTTTTATGTTTTCCTATTTGGCCATAAATAAAAATAAAATTATACATTTTTTGTTCTCATGTATTTTCATGATAAAAATGATATATTTTAAAGTTATTCTAGTTTCATACATGCATAAATTTGAAATTATATATTCAAAAGGTCAAACTTGATAAATTTTGAGTATCACTTAGGCCCTGTTTGACAGAATTCTCAGAGTTGATTCTCTGATGAATACAAGAGGAGTTTTGCCAAACAATTTTCCAGAGAAGATTCTCTCTCTGATTGTAGGCTCTGAAGTTAGTTGGTAAGTTTTGTGGTGGAATCTGTCCACCCAGATTAACGTCTTGTTTAGATCCCAAATTGGAAGGCCAAGTTTGGAGTGGTGTGTCACTTCGTAATCATTGTGCCACTGTAGTATTTCATTTGTATGCGTGAAAAATTGTCCAAAAATTGATTAATTAGGCTCAAAACGTTCATCTCGTAGAGTGCAACAAAACTGTGCAATAGTTTTTGATTTCATCTACATATCCCATACATGTTATGACACTTTGATGTGATGGGGAATCTTCTTTTTGCTTAGCCCCCGTTTGGAAGTATATATTGAGGGGTGAGATTTGGAATTGGCATCCAATACAGCAGTTTGGAAGCGTTAAGTATTGGCGGACGGAATTGTGAACCAATACCGCTGGATATTCGGGAGCGCTTGCGGCAGCCCGCCCACAATTCAGACCTCCGCGCCTCCGTATTCCTCCGAATCGCACCCTTCCCTCCGTAACCCTTCAGCCGGCGAAACATGCTCGCGAAAAAAAAGAAACAGGCGCGGGCTCCGCTCATCCGGGCGGAATGGCGACTCCGCCGCCGGCCGCCCTCGCCTCCACCAACCCCGTCGCCGTCGCAGGTGTGCTTCCCTCCGGTCCTCCTCCTCGTGCTCTTGCTCCTCCGGCGAGCCTCTGCCCCTTTCCCTTCTCAGTTCTGCATCTTCTCATTCCCAGACAGCTTGGGAGGAAGGGCGACCAGAGGCCTCTGCCGTCGGCCGCCGCCGCATCCCTAGCCTCCACCTCCCCGTCTCCGCCACAGCCCACAGGTACAGCTTCGCCGCTCCCAATCTCCACCTCGGCTGCCCCTGATTTGCCTGATTGGAACCCTAACCCTAATATGTTGCTTGGATTTTTCAGGAAACTTTACACCAACAAGCGAACTGGGTAGCTTTGACCGATTGAAAACATTCCTGCTGTTTTTATGATTTTTGTCGATATTTTTCTTTTTTTCAATATATTCATGATGTTTTTATGATTTTTTTTGCTTATTCATACTATTTTTCAGAATATATACATACTATATATATATACTATATTCACATTTTATGACAATGTGTATTTGAAACCATTCCAATATATACGTAAGTTATGGAAAGTACATTTGCATAATTGTACAAAAATTGTTCAAACTCCTTCAATTATACAATTCAACATTTGTGCATCCAAACGGGAATTGGAATTGGCTCATACCCTTGATTCTAACTATCAATTGCAGATGCATCCAAACAACTGCATTGGCATTGAAAGCCATTTTCATTTCCAACCAGCTTTGGTATTGCTAGCCCAATACAATTCCTCAGGCTCAATACCAACATCCAAACGAAGCCTTAGTAAATTTGGGAGTTGCATTTTGAAAGCGTGAGTTCTCAACCCTACGATGACTAACTGACTACTGTTTTATCATAAAAAGAAAGAAAGTTGCATGGATCTCAAATCTAGCAAATTAAAGTTCGCGTACAAGAGTCTGAGAGAGCACACACTGGCGATCGATCCGGCACACGCATCGTATCGCACATGGTGAGCAATTGAGCGAATGATGCATCGCTTGAGAGTGATATGTCCGCCGGTGAAGTACACTAGTACAGCACGTACGCGTCGTGGGAGCCAGGACGATCGATCGACCGACCGACGCTGCCTTCGTCGGCGTGCATACACATACACGGCCGGTGCATGCATTGCATATGCCCCCGAATAATCCTTATTTGCCGTACGTACGCAGACGCGTCGACTGGACTTGCGCTACTGCCTACTCCACTGTGCTAGGCGCGCGCTAGCTGCCGATGGATATGCATATCGCCTTGCCGCCTGCAGTTTGCAGCGCCGACGCATGTCGCCCCGTCCCCACGCCCCCGTACGAGTGACAGACTCGTGGTTGGTGGGGGTGGGGGGTACATGCGCCATGGCGGCCATGCCACCACTGTCCGGTCGCCGCAGCGTCGTCGTCGGCGGGCGCGGCCGGCCGGGCGTGATCTCACCGGCGATATTCCGGCGCGCCGCGCAGGCCCAGCTAGCCAAACCCGCCGGGCCCTCCGGCCGTCGACCGCGACCGGCGGCACGGGGTGATACGCCTCTGGTCGATCTGGTGGTGGCCGGTGGCCCCCTCCTCTGCGCGCGCGTGAGAGACGACGACGACGCACAGCAGCTTCGCGCGCGGCGGCCATCACGCAGTGCACTTGCGGCCATGCATGCGCCACCATCCAGCCGCAGCCGGCCAGCTCGGGATCGGGCGCGTCCGTCCGTGAGGCTGTGGGGGCGGGGGCGCGTACACTGTACGTGGCCTTGTGCGACTCGTGAACCCCGGCGGCCAGGCCAGGCCACACCCTATCCTCTTCCGGGTCGACGGGGTGCGATGCGATCGAGTGCCTGCTAGCTAGCTGGCCGCTGGCCGGTGCTATCTTTTCCCCCTCGATCCGCTCCGCCTTTTCTCTTGCTTGCTGGGCGGCTGGGCTAGCTAGCTGGCCATGGCCAGCTCTGCCTGCCGGCCTCCTGCTTGTCGCCTTGTCCATTCCGGGTGGTCTCTCGCACTAGTCTATGGGCGTCCGATTGCACTGGCGGATCGACGAGAGGGGTTTTGCTTTATTAAGCTATGATCAACTTTCGGGGCTTCACGACTTGCGGTGGTATGTACTAGTAGACTTCGGATCACATCGTGTTCTACTTTTGTGAGAGCCTGAGCGCCCTGACTCCTGGTATGCTCAGAATTAATCTCTTTGTTTCATCAAAATGTAATGTACGTGCGGGTTGGGCTCGGCAGGGGGAGGTCTCCAAATTTATATGTACTTTTCAACCAGTGGCTCCTCCCGTTTCAAAATACCATTTGACAATACTTTCAAACATAAATGTCAACTAAGATTGGTATCTAATATTGGTAGACACATGGTTGGTCAAAGATTACAATGTTTGAATACTTGATAGTGCATGCATGCCTTATAAGATAAAATAATGGAGGAATACTAAATGGTTATACTCACTCCGTCCAGAAAAGAACGCAATTCTCTCTTTCTGAGAAGTCAAATGATTTTAAGTTTGGCCAAATTTATTAAAAAATATTAATATTTATGTCTCCAAATAGATTTAGTATAGAAATATATTACATACTTAATCTAATTATACTTATTTACCATAATCTAAGTATAATAATATATTGCAGGATGAAAATAATGATGTTATATATAAAACTTCACGGCTTATTTTGAATGATGTTCTTGTCTATGGAGATATATCACTACTAGAAAACTCAAATTACAGGTTTTTTTCTGTTGATAAAAAAATGGGTCATCAACTAGTTTCGAAATTTTTTGACTTCACATTATTTTTGCATGTTAGTTTGAGAACCCATATGAGTATATTTGCCTTGAGATATAGTTTTTCTACAGGTGCTTTATTATAGAAATTTAATTCAGAAATAAAATAGCAGTCAAAATTTGAAATTGTTGACTTTAGATAATAACTCCAAAAATATTATTTTTTGTGATCAAGGGGAATATATATTTTTAGCTTACACAAAATAAGCTATTGTAGATAGAGTTCCCGTAAAATAATCGCTATCCCTACTAACCTACATGCATGTTTAATTTGGCGACACGAGACGATGGGGTATACGTATTTGGATGTTTGCGTGGAAGTCCACGTACGGATGGATCATCATGTGCTGCCTAATTTTTTTTAAAAAAAAAACCTATTGTTCTCGTCCTGCTCGCGGTCCCTGCTGCATGTGCCCTTTGTGTCGAGTGTCGACGATCTTAAGCTCTTAATTATTAGTAGCTGATACTGATAGTCCTATCTTTCAGAGATGTGCGAGGCTGCGAGCTGTGTTTTCTTGTCATGAGATGACTGTAGCCATGCATCTCATTTTGCAATAAAATTGCGTGATTCACAAGTGAAATGGACAAAGGCTATTCATCATTGCTTGGATAACCGCGTGATGTCGCATTCCGCAACTTGCTTGCCAATTGGATGCTCACATGAGAATTTAAAAGAAATATCTGCTATGTGTGTTGGCCTCGCCTGGCTTGTTTGCATCATCGCTCTTTCACAAAGGCCACAAGGACACAGGTTTAAGTAAACTACACTTAAATAAATTGCATCCCACTGTAGCCGTGGAATGTAATTAATTAATAAGGAGAAAATAAAATTTGGTGAGCAGTAAGGCTGTTATTGTTGATTGCATCATTCTGGTGAACCATAATGATCACGTTAGCCATACAACCATCCAGTTTCCCGTACAGAATTAACATGATCTGGCATTCTGGTGGGTTTTCTTTGAAAAATTAATCTGGCGGTTTCCTAGCTGCTCTTTCTTGAGCCATATTTTGCAAAGAAGCTTGTCCATCTTCTAAGTTCTAAATTTGCTTCGAAAAAAAATCTTCTAAGTTCTAAATAATAAGTGAAAGTTACAAAGAAAATGTCCAAGCATGAGAAAAATAACAGAAGCTTCTAAGTTCTAAATAAGCTGGCTTTAAGCGATGGCTTCAACTGCAGCCAGCCGAAAGAAGTAGAAGCGAACAGGGCAGATTTGATTTGACAAAACGGTGACATATTGAATCACGGTGAATTATGAAAACATGAGACAGACTGACAGAGTTAGCATTTTCCTAAAGGAACTCCGGCAGGTGTAAAGCCAAGCCACCACGCTGGCCCTGTTTAGTTCAAAAAAACAACTCCCAAATTCACTATGCAAAAAGAAGATTCTCCATCACATCAAAATATCATAACATGTATGGAGTACTAAATGTTGATGAAATAAAAAACTAATTGCACAGTTTTGTTGTACTCTACGAAACGAACATTTTGAGCCTAATTAATTAATTTTTAGATAATTTTTCACACATACAAACGAAATACTACAGTAGCGCAATGATTACGATCTGACATCATGCTCCCAAATTCACCCACCCAATTTCAACGTCTAAACACGCCCACACACTTCAACCTGGGTCGCAGTTGCTCGTTTCCGATTTTGGGCTGATAGCTGAGGTGACTGGACAGCCCACATGTGGTACGACTGCACGACAACACGAGCACTCCCCCACTCCCCAGTCCCCCACAAACGCTCGCGGCTCCGGGTTCCCCATTCCGCCTTGTTTAGTCCCACCTCGGGAAGCGAGAGGAGCTCAGCACAGCTTAAAGACTCGGTTCCCACCCCTTTCCTCGCCGAGCTCAGCAGCGCGAGCTTGTAACCCAAGCGGGGGCATTAAGGTGGTGTGGACGTTGTCGTACGGCTGCGGGCCTGGGCCGGTTGCGCTCTTGCTGGCTCGCCCGTTCCAAGTTGGCAGTCGGTCGGCGGGGCTTGTGCGAAAGCTGGGCCTCACGATCCATAATGCGGCAGGCACAGCGTGAGGCTGGCTTCACAGAGCAGCGACCACTGCCCGCTTCCAACGGTGGAAGGATAACGGGCCGCTGCGCTATCGACCCATTACGGGTCTCGCAGCCTACTCCAACAACGGACCACCATCTTTTTTTACTTTTTATTATTGTTTCCCTCATCGCAGATCAACTGTTCTGTCAAATTGACACAGTTCGAGAGAGAGAATCAACATGACTCTCACTGTGGTAAAGTGGACTTTCCTTCTGATTTAATGAGGGATATTTTCATTATTAAAGATCGCATCCCCATCCGAAAACAGTGCATTCGTTGATTAAAAAAAAAAGACTGGATACACACGTCGATCTCAAACCCCTCTTCATATCCTTGTACCAAACCCGTGGTGCATCCAAATGCTACCTTAAAAGGAAATGAATCGTTTCGACTGTGATCAAGTTCACAATGAAAACAAGTTCCAGACGAGATGGAGCGCATTTTTTTTACTCGAAACACAAACAACTGTACCCAGTACAACCACCCAATGCCCTATTACAAACCACAAACTGAATTTGTTGATGACAGTTTGATCTTAGGGCATGGTTATGAACGGTAGGACAAACTGATGGCCACGCATTGATAACTAACATTGTTCAGACGAGATGTGAACTGTCCAGACAGCAACACAGAATCACAGATGTTCGCAATCCTGCAAATTATGGATTTTATAGTACAAATATCACACGACAAAGTTTTCATGAAGTCCACAGACTCCATGTGATGATGACAACACATGCTTAGGCATAACAGTATTTACGAATCTACCAAATATGAGTAGCAGTCCGCGTGACACTGGGTAATTGCGGCTCAACAGCATAGCATGAATTGCATCTGTAAAAGAGCTACACCGACATCAGTATACAGAAGATAAGTGTACCAAATCAAAACCATGAGTGCAAGCATTTTGCATCATGGGAATTGAACAGTCAATTAGTTTAGAGTTCAGATAAATTAGAGGCCATTTGCAGAGCATTTATGACTTAACCATGAAAAGCCCAGAGCTAACAATATTAGCCAACAAATTTGAAAGTCTGGGTCACATGATATCTGAGTAATAGTTACATCAAATGCAGATATAAAATTTGAACCAAAACTGCTCGTGTATATGACAAAAACTACTAAGTGTGCACAATTGAAAGCAAGCAACAGAAATATATTTCATATACCTTAGGTATGCAATCTGAATGGCAATACACAATCACTGAGCACATCATGACAAAACCAATGGGTACACCATGAAGCACACTACTTTATCACATATTTCGAAGGGCTCTGCTGATTCTGGGAACATGCTAATATATTGATTAATTATAAAAGTGGTACCGTAGAACTAATTTCATACTAACCTTAATTTTGTGACTTAAACAATCCTTTTCAACCAAACCACTCTTTCATGCATGCGCTTAGATTCACATTGAGACTAGACATATGCAGTTCTCTGCTTCTCTACTATCAAATCCACCACTTTTTACTTCATACATTCGTTGACTAGCATCCTGACATGATACATTAATAACGCAAACAGATGCATTGCTAAACTATCACCAGTATGCCTACTTGAAAAAACTCATAGATCACTAAAGCACCATTCAAGTCAATTTTACTACAACTCTATCTAACTTTATCAGACTTATTTTACTGTTTACCAGTCAAAGTCAGCAAAGAAAAAACCGCAACAGTATGCACAGCCACACAGGTAACAGTGCCATCAACAAATGAGCACAATATTACCATGTTTCATACACTGTAAGTTCAAGAAGCATTATGCTATTGTTCCCATAATATTTGCCAAGCACACACTTAGGCTTTAGTTAGCAGTAACTATGGAACATCTAACTAGCAGAATGTGAAGAACACAATAGATGTTCATGTGCTCAGTTCCAAAGACTATATTATCAGGAACAATCGCAAATATGCAGGGTCCTCGCAGTCGCAATTTTTACTGTGACAAATGCCTTTTAGCAACATAGCTTGCATTCTCAGAATTAACCAGATATTTTGTCACATGAAGGCCACTTTTTCGATATGCTACCTAGAGAAAACTCCATCTATGAAATTATCAGATTAAGTTGTAATGCTGCAAGTACTGGCCAGCCATGTAACCCGCATGATAGTGGTTTAAGGGTGTGTTATGCTACCTTAGGCATCTAAAGACTAATAATGCTCTCTACATCAGCTGTAACAACTAATTCGCTTATTTTAAATGCAATGAAAGGTACCCCACCATCTCCATATATCTTGATCCTTTTTAGTGGTCAAAAATTGAAGAGAAGGTACTTTATTTTGAAAGAAACTATGGCAACTCAGGATGCAAGTGGGTTGGAATTGGGTCAGCCAGTGATTGACCCACACTACCCATCAATATTATTTCTGGGTTTTGGGTTACCCTAACCCATAGCAAGGCTTACTCATGGGTCAACCAAAAACACCAGGACGACACCAGAACTGTGAATGACACCGCTGCCATGCTCCGCTGCTGCAGAAGTGCAGATGCTTCCACGCATGATAGATTCTGTGATTCCAGGCAAGAGCAAACAGAAGGGCGGTGAGATGGCAAACACCAGAACTTGATGGAAGCCCCGAGGAGGCTTGTCCCCGTGATGAAGATGCATGTGGAGACACAGAGCAAGAGCAAACAGCAAGGGCGGTGAGATGGCAAGTTTTCTCTTTAGATTCTGATCCTGATCCAAAAAAAACGCTTCACCCTCCTCCCAATATGGGTCCGGGGCATGTGCGGACGGCTCTGCATTGTGGGGATGAAGAGAAGAACTGATTGGATTCGGTAGCGGACAGGGAGGAGATGGGGAAGTTGAGGAGGACGGACCAACAGATCGGTGCGGGCGAGGCACTTGCAGACGATCTCGCCCTCAAGGGTGCGGCGCTCGTCGAAGGAGAGGTGCTGGGCACGGACGACGCCGGTGTGCGAGGCTGGCGAGCGGCAATGAACGAGGCGGCGCCACCTCACCGACCGGGAACAGGGGGTGAGATGCGTGATTGGGTTACCCAAGTGACCCAACTCATATAGGAGTACTTGACCCAAAATTTTTATGGGCCGACCCATCGGGTATTTACACCAAAGTTCAAGTTTTGGGTTTTGGGTCATCGGGTCAACCCAACAAAATATGCAGCCTTAATGGCAACCCTTAGGTTGCCCAAAGAAGAGAAGGTACATCATTATTTTCTAATTCTATCTGTCCTATTGTATAACTCAAACTCTGAAAAGCTTGGCTCAATCGATAGTAGATACATACAAAACCACCTTCACGCCATCGGGCACAATGTTATCTAGCAAAATAATCATTACAGTAAAAGTAGTTCGTTGACAATTTTCATAGTCTGCCGCAGCAAAAGATACATTAAGCGTTAGGGGGTTAGGATTAGTCTATCATCACCTGAAAAGGCTGAAAGCCTCAAAGGCTCTCAGCCGCGGGCCTTGAGCTCGGCAAGGCGGCGAGAGAGGTCGTCTTCGTCGACCTTCTCCTTATCCTTGGCCGCAGGGATGGCGTGTGCGGCAGCCTGCGGCAGGCCAACGGAGACCTCGAGCCCATAGTCGTCGGCGACCTGCTGCATGAGGCTGTTGACCTCGGTCTCGGGCGTGGAGAGCGAGGTGGACCCGGCCATGGCGCCCTCCATGAACTCGGCCTGGACCTCCATGTTGACGAACTGGCGCTCGAAATTGTCCATGGTCTCGGACATCTTCTGGAGGTTCCCGGTGGCGAGGGCGGAGTCGAGAGACTTGACGATGGACTGCATGGACTTGCCGATGACCTGCATCTTGGCCTGCGTGTCGAGGCGGGCGACGACGGCGTCGAGGCGGGAGGCGAGGCGGAGGTAGTTCATGTGCTCGGTGCGCTTGCGGATGGCGTTCTCGGCGTAGATGCGGGCGCCGTCCATGTTGCCCTTCTCGATCGCCTTCTTCACCTTGAGCTTCTGCTCCTTCTCCTCCTTCTCGCACTTGCGCGCCTGCCGCTGCAGCGACTTGGAGGTGAACTTGAGGTCGAAGATCTGGTTCATCAGCTTCTCCGGGTTCCCCATGGCCGCCGGCGAGAGGGGGGCGCTAGGGCTGGACTGGATCTGGGATTCGGCGAGGGTTTGCGG
>OAMR01000305.1:779679-803135 GCA_900205405.1 Echinochloa crus-galli | reverse complement strand
ACGGCCCCTCCGCCTCCGCTCCCCTCGCCGTCCCGCTCGCTCGCCGCGGAGGGAGCGCTCGCGGTAGTGGGGCCCGCGCCAGCGATTTGGGTCGGCGGAAAGGGCGACGCATCTCTGGGTCTCCTCTCTCCTCCGATCCATTTTGGGTCGCGCCTTTGGGTAAGCTGTTGGAGGGTTATTTTTTACTGTGCATGACCCATTTTAGGCATGGGTAGCGGTTTGGGTTCTTTGTTGGAGACAGTCTTACCGCAGGTTGAGTCTTCTCTCTTTCTTTTCTTCTCTTGCGTATATCTACTGATTTTTCACGTTACATACGAATAAGAATAAGAATGTATATGCCGACACGCACGTTTAATAGGCGTAAATAAGAGAGCATAGGATACGATGGGTACATTGGTGGATAGGGTTTTTTATATATAAAAAAAAGTAGCGCCAAATTGACAAAAATATTTTAGAAAATATTGTTTTTTCGTCTCTCACAAAACATTGCATGCCCTTTCTTTCTTTATACCTGACATATAGATTCTTTATGAGGAGTGGGTATAGATATTTTAGGTGAGAAGTATTTTCAATTATATTGGATCTTTATATTTTACGGTTATAAATGTGAAAGTTACTGAAATAATGAACCATCGAAGAATTTTTTTTATGTGCATTATGACTTGTTTTTTTATGCATTCTATGGGTATGAAGATTTCTTAGAAGGATCCATATATGTTGGACCCAAGGCATACATTAAAATAACTTGAGTAGTATTGGTCTTGTCCATCTATCGGTTCCAAGATTTTCTAGCATTATTTTTTTGTTTTCAATCTTTAATGTTGTATTTTCGGTTATGATTTCTAAACATTTATATTATGCTTTATAACTAGATGTTTTGATATAGTAGCATCGGTTCATAGATTCTTCATCATTAATTTTGTTGTCAGGCCGGTTCGGTCTCTTGGCTATGAATAGAAGTGTGAAATGTAACCATGGTATACATAAGATTAATATTCACCATTTGTAGGTTATCACAAAGGAAACACATGATCCTAGAAACATCACATCATGCTTGTACATGATGGCTAAAAACCTAATCCTTCGAGTCATGCTCTTTGGTTTATTTTTTTCATGCTCGCAAAACATCAAGCTTGGAATGAGCAGGATTGTTATGACCAGAAATCATTAGTTTTGTACATATGCAAGAAAAACATTAGAATTGATGCCCCTTATGTTTGTCCAATGCCAGGCGATGACTGTTGCCGCACAGTCGTTGCATCGGACATGGTTTTGTATATGTGGTATCTTTACTAAAGAAGATTTAAGAGAAATAAGCATCATGGGTCTTATTTTAATTGCAAATGATTGTGGACATACATTGCCTCGTGGAATCAAATGTGTAAGTAAGTGCTTTATACTATTTGTAGAGGAAACCATATACTACCGGTCATGTTGTGTAAAATTTAGAAAGAGATGAACAATGGAAGTACGAAAGTGAAAATTTTGTAAAATTTTAATTTCAAAACTAGCAAATATGCCCGCCGCGCGACACGCACGTGCTACCTTTATTATGCAGCCGATCACGTTGTTGTTGTTTTGACGATGAGAAGTCCTGAGTTCATACTTCACAGGGCATGTCACATTTGGTTGCTGTATATTTTGACGATGAGTAGTACTGGGTTCGGACTGTTTCGTCAAACGTGGTTTGATGAAAAAAGAGCCTGACAGGTGGGGTCGTAGGAGGGATAAAGTTTCAATGGCTGATGGGTCCGTGTCGGTTGTCGAAAGTTTTGGATCTTTATAATATAGATAAGAGAAACTATAAATTTTCATCCTTTTGTTTTGGTCCATGTATGCATTTTAGTACAATTTTCAAGAAAACAATAATGGGCACATAAGAGTGCGAGATGTTACTAAGCATACACTAATATATTCTTTTTAGGAGGAAGACATAATATTTTGTCAAAAATTCCATTGAACTATAAGGTATTATTGGATTCTATGTATTCGGCTGAGCCACAAACAATGAAAAAAAGTGATGAGACAATCAATTTATTTCCAGAAAAAGTAACAAAAAGCATCCATCAAACTTGCAAATCTCTCTCGAAGTATTGCTAACTTAGCAGTAATATTTAACAGTAACAGGCAGTGCAAGCATCTCAAAGCTGAAAAGAAGCAATTACACTTCTTTGTCCACCTATAATCTACTTTTATGATAATCGCTGATTTGCTGGTTACAAAGAGCATCTCCAAGAGCGACAAAAAACAAAGTCTCAATGTACTGGTTTTGGGACCTTATCAAATATTGGGCATAAAAAAAATATCCCCCTTCCAATAGTTCCCAAAAGTTGTTCTCAAAAATAATTTAATTGCTGCCACATCATCCATTTCAAGAATAAAGCACAATTGCCAAACCTAGCAAGCTAATATATTGCATTCAAAGTACAAATCATCAAGAACTAAAAATGATGAACAAAGAAAAAAAGTAAGCATGTGAAACTAAAACAAAAACCTAAAAGAGAAAAAAAGCAAAACAAAAGCGACTAAAAGACAGTAAAACAAAAAGTCTGTAAGCAAGGCAAAGGAAGTAGAAGAAGAAAGAAATAGAAAATAGGGAGAGACTAAAAGGTGAAAAACCCATTGAGGCGAGAGCGATCAACGGCATGGCCACCCGATGAGAGTGGAGCTTCCACCACACCACCCTCTTGCACGCGGTCGTCTCCGCTCTCGAGTTCTTCTCAGCTCTCCTATCGAGGCCGGCTCCACCGAACAGCTAGGGACCCCACTCTTCTATTGCTTCAGGGGCAGAGCTAGCAGGGCCTAGGGGGCTCTAGCCCCCCTACTGTTACACAGTCCATAGAGCCACCTGTAATTTCTTACCATGAAAGAAGAATAGGAAGAAAAAAATAGAGAAGGGGGAGAAGAAAAGGAGAGGGATTGAGGAAAAAGAAAAAAAAAGGGGTGGATCAGCCTCCTTAACGGGTAGCCTAGCTCCTCCCCTGCGTTTCTCCGAGGCCCTACCTCGCTTGACGTCACAGCCTGATTCAGATGAAGACGAGGCCACATCCGTGCCTCGGGGCCTGAAGCATCGTAGCGACAAAGGAGGCGAGGTCATCCTTTATTCACCGTCGCACCGTGGACATCATCACCGTGAACTTGAGGAGTTGACCCCTTGCCACAATGGCGTCAAAATTGTTTCCCTTCGACGCGAGGTCATCCATAGGCGTCGACATGTACCCTACCACGACCGCGTTGACGTCGGATGGCTCCAGAGAGATCACCTTTAAAGTTCGTATAGCCCTGGCCCCCCTTGCGGCAGGGACCGAGGCTAACGGACTTCAAGTTGATGATGACAACGATGAAATCTGACAAACCACTTCTAGGCTCCGACGCCTCACCATCGTCCGACAAGGTTACCTATAAAATCAACTATCCTGTTTGAGTGAAGTGACACTTTATACTATTCTAATGTTTATATGGTTATCTCACTGCTTTGTAATGCTTAGTTGTTTTATGTGCTTTAGATGGTATCCAAGTATTTCCATGTAATCATCTTATTATTTCTACTTTCAGATTTTACCTTAAAATTTGTTTAAAAAATGTCCACCGTATTGCGCGGAGTATCACCTAGCTAAGCAATCGTGCTGCTATTTGGGTGACGGTAATGGCTATACGTGGGGTCATCATGTGGTAGTCGTGTCCTAGCCGTGGATGACAACTCTTCTATTATGTTGATTTTACATTATTATTGTTTTCTTTTTATATTACATTATAAAAATAATTTGTTATCCGTTGCAATGCACGATCACGTTGCCTAGTTTCTACGGATTTTTAGACACCACGTTGAGTCAGACCCGAGCACAAACGGCATCCCTCTACCTTTTCTTGCAATCTTGCTCACCAAGAAGCCCAACTCAGCCTCCATCATAAGCCCATCTCCGTCGACTAGAGCCCCCTGTTCCGTGTCAAAAAAAAAAGAGCCCCCTGCTCCGCTCCTCTCGACGCCGAACCCTCCTCCGCGACCTCGCCGCAGCTCCAGCCATGTCGGTGAGTAACCGAGCCCCCGCGCTCCCCCGTGCCTCCCTCCCCTCTCCCCGGATCTCGAATTCCTGACGGGTTCGCCCCCCGCCCATCGCAGATCTTCGAGTACAACGGGTCCGCCGTGGTGGCGATGGTGGGGAAGAACTGCTTCGCGATCGCTAGCGACCGGCGGCTGGGCGTGCAGCTTCAGACCATCGCGACCGACTTCCAGCGGGTGTTCAAGATCCACGACAAGCTCTACATCGGCCTTTCGGGGCTCGGCACAGACGCCCAGACGCTGTGAGTTGCAGTTGCCGGATTTCCCCAACTGGCTGTTGTTTCTGGTTCGGCGGCTTAGGGTTTAGGTTCCTGTGCAGGTACCAGCGGCTAGTCTTTAGGCACAAGTTGTATCAGCTGCGGGAGGAGAGGGACATGAAGCCCGAGACCTTCGCCAGCCTCGTCTCTGCGCTTCTGTACGAAAAGAGGTGAGAATTTTACGAGCTGGATTTTGGTGGAATTGTGTAGGATACTGGATAGACCTTGTTGGTTGTTTTAGTTTTAAAATGCCCTGCCAGATCATGGACTCTGCAATAGATGCAAAATTTACTGGATATATTGGCTGTTAGTATAGGTTGATGTTATTTGAGGATTTAGTCACAGGAAGGTAGTGCTGTTGGAGACAAGTGCATTGATGTTCTAGTGTTGTTATATATTTTGGGGAATGGACGAAATGAAGCTTTGTGCTCACACAAATTTGTGTCTGAAGATTTATGCTGGTGTATGTGTATTGCATGGTTATGTTTGTGCTGAATGTGTTTTCCAGCAGTGTTGTCACGATTAGTTGTTTCATTTACATCAAGTAAATATTTCTGCGCTCAAGATGTTAGGTTTTGTAATTGGTCAGAAACTCAGAATATTCAATGCCTTATACTTTGGTACTGTTTGGGATGCAGAACTTTGGCGTTAGATATGCCCAAAAAAAAAACTTTGGCGTTAGATGTGTAGGTTGTTTATGATAAAAAGGGAATTTGAACGTTCAGATATCATAAACTCCCTTGGTATTCTAGACTTAGAATTCCACTAAGGGAGTACTTCAGATATACATTATATGCTTGTTATGGTCAAGGCGTCAAGCTATGATATTTCTATTTTCTATTCATCTATGATGCCATCCAAAATTAGTCAAACATTTTAAAGAAGCCTTTGTTACAGCTAGAATGATATTTCAACTCTTCTTCAAGGAGGAAGATGAAACTAAATTGTTGTCTGGGGAACTGGGAAAGTTATGCTTATATGCGGTGAAGATTCTGATTGATAAGCATGTTTTCGATCCTTTTAAAGTTTCTCAGAAATTAGCCTTTTGTATTCCAACACGGATACTGACTTACGGCAATATTTATCTAACTTGTATCGTGCCGCATGAAACTTTCAGATTTGGGCCATATTTCTGCCAGCCAGTCATTGCTGGACTTGGAGATGACAACGTGCCGTTTATTTGTACCATGGACTGCATTGGTGCAAAGTAGGTATCTGTTTATGTTCTTTTCTTTTTGAATAAGTGCTTGATTTATTTTCTTCTTGTGTTCTATGGTACTAGTGAAGTTTTTTTAACCTCACGCCAAGTCATGAAAGTTGTCCTGGAAATGGCCACTTGTTTGTAGAATTTGTCCTTAAAATTCCACTAATTCGCAATTGTTGTCCTGAAAAGGTCAAGCTAATGCCTTATACTTTGTTACTGTTTGGGATGCAGAACTTTGGCGTTAGATGTGTATACATAAAATGCTTTGTCTTCTAGACTTACAATTCCACTAAGGGAGTACTTCGGATATACATTATATGCTTGCTATGGTCAAGCTAATGCCTTATACTTTGTTACTGTTTGGGATGCAGAACTTTGGCGTTAGATGTGTATACATAAAATGCTTTGTCTTCTAGACTTACAATTCCACTAAGGGAGTACTTCGGATATACATTATATGCTTGCTATGGTCAAGCTAATGCCTTATACTTTGTTACTGTTTGGGATGCAGAACTTTGGCGTTAGATATGCCCAAAAAAAAAACTTTGGCGTTAGATGTGTAGGTTGTTTATGATAAAAAGGGAATTTGAACGTTCAGATATCATAAACTCCCTTGGTATTCTAGACTTAGAATTCCACTAAGGGAGTACTTCAGATATACATTATATGCTTGTTATGGTCAAGGCGTCAAGCTATGATATTTCTATTTTCTATTCATCTATGATGCCATCCAAAATTAGTCAAACATTTTAAAGAAGCCTTTGTTACAGCTAGAATGATATTTCAACTCTTCTTCAAGGAGGAAGATGAAACTAAATTGTTGTCTGGGGAACTGGGAAAGTTATGCTTATATGCGGTGAAGATTCTGATTGATAAGCATGTTTTCGATCCTTTTAAAGTTTCTCAGAAATTAGCCTTTTGTATTCCAACACGGATACTGACTTACGGCAATATTTATCTAACTTGTATCGTGCCGCATGAAACTTTCAGATTTGGGCCATATTTCTGCCAGCCAGTCATTGCTGGACTTGGAGATGACAACGTGCCGTTTATTTGTACCATGGACTGCATTGGTGCAAAGTAGGTATCTGTTTATGTTCTTTTCTTTTTGAATAAGTGCTTGATTTATTTTCTTCTTGTGTTCTATGGTACTAGTGAAGTTTTTTTAACCTCACGCCAAGTCATGAAAGTTGTCCTGGAAATGGCCACTTGTTTGTAGAATTTGTCCTTAAAATTCCACTAATTCGCAATTGTTGTCCTGAAAAGGCACTGACGACTGCTAGACAACTGAACCAGTGGGATATGACCAATTATACAAAAAAGTAGTGGCACCAATGGGAAGTGCAAAATTCTCAACATCATGGAGTGAAAAATCCCCCCTCCTTGTCATTTGCATGCATTTTACTGCATTGAGCAACATGCCTCTTTAAGAGGGATGCATTTCATAATAATGTTATAGGGGAAGTAAATGCAACATGTTTTTTAGCAAAAAATGCTCTGCTATATATTATGTGAGTCTTCACTGATTCCTGTACCTTGTCGCACATGAATGCAACACACACTTCCTGTACCTTGTCAACAAATTCATGCTTAGTCACAAAATTTTCAGACAAAAAAACTACTGATAATCTGAGTTATTGGTAACTTGCTCCTCTGGTTCTCAAGTAAGTCGTTTAGGACTTTTGAGACGGTCTCCACCATGACACTTTGATTTACATTTTTGTTAAAACATACTATTTTAAATACAGAAAGTTATATCCTATGAAAGTATTTTCCACGATGAATCTGCTAACATCAATAAAATGTTGTTAAATCTAGGTATTTTTTTTATTGATGGCGGCCAAGTTAAAGAACCTTGACCAACTATACAATCCTAAAATGACCTGTATTTGGGATTGGAGGGAGTGCGCTTGATGAAAATTTGTTTGTCCACAAAATTTAATAACTCTTGTTCATCCTCCCCCATTATGCCTCTATGTTAGTTCTGTGTTCTATGTAACTGATTGAAGATGTATCTTCCTACACAGGGAACTTGCCAAGGATTTTGTTGTCTCTGGGACAGCATCAGAATCTTTGTATGGTGCTTGTGAATCAATGTACAAGCCAAACATGGTATGCTCTTGGATACGCTTTATTAACCTATTAACCTGTTTTATTGAGAAGAAGCCATGGCAGACAACAATTTTCACTTTCGTTTTGGGTCTGCCATGTTTTGTGAAGTTCCTTTCTCTGTGCCGTACTGTTACTTTAGTTTGTTCTGTTCTTATTTTGAGCAAAGTCGAACGACATCATCTTGTTATTTTTCATGACAGGAACCTGACGAACTCTTCGAGACCATATCCCAAGCTCTGATGTCATCAGTAGATCGTGACTGCCTTAGCGGATGGGGAGGCTACGTTCTGATTGTGTAAGTTCACTGAAATGAATTTTCTGATACCAGCTTGTGCATTAAGAAACTATCATGACTCTTTAGTGATCCACCATGTCTTTAGATAAATTGATAGTAAAGAGTAAGGAATTTGGAATTGTTGTGCCAAGGAAACTAGCACAACTCTTTAGTGATATCCAACTTGCCTGAATCAATCTTCTTCTTCTGCTACCTATAACATGTTGGCCTTCTGGGTGCAGAACACCGACTGAAGTGAGGGAACATGTGGTGAAGGGCAGGATGGACTAAATCACAACCCTAGAATTCTTAGCTGCTTTCGGATGCTTTGATGCCGACATGTTACCTCCGGTCTGACAGCAGTATATCCGTGTGTTGTGTTTGGATTCCGAAGTAACATTGTATGACCACAGTGGATGTTACATTCTCTGAAAGTGAACTTTTTTTTTTACCACTCTTTGTTTGGCGAGAATTGTGCTCCTTGTGCATGGTGCATCTCAGCTTAGTGTGGTGGACTATTGAATCAATACTACTTCCTCCAATTTCTTTTATTTGACGTTTCAGACAAGAAAATAGTACTAATTACAGGCCAAAAATGATGTCTCAAATATGGAAGAAAAGAGGTAGTATTTTTTCTTGAACACGCAGCACCTGCGTATCAGTACATTAAGATAGGAATAACAGAGGAAAAGCCAAAACGACCTACTTCGTACATTTTAGAAAGAGGCTGTTGTATTGTATCACTACATTAAGGTAAGGAGAACAGATGAAAAGCCAAAACAACCTATATTTTAGAAAGAGGCAGTTGTATTGTTCTAGCCAGAGAAATATACTCTTTTCAGAAATCATCATACTACCAGATTGTGTCCGGAAAAGTAATGGTTGTGCGAATTGGCATGTGGCATATGCTAATAGAGAAACTTACTACACTAACACGAACGCGTAGAGCATTCGCAGAAGGTGCATGCGTGATGCAGTTTTTGGGTGATAATTAGCCTCCGTTATCTTATTGCTGATCTCCGTTATCTTATTACTGATACTCATGTACATACCACAAACGATTATCTCAGCAAAAAAAAAAATCGACTACCTATTTCGTGCATCGAAAATAAATCTTCGTGATCCAAAGTTTATCTCTGGTGCATGCAAAATAATGATCACGTTCTTCGTGATCTCTCGGTAGAAAAATGATCAAGTGCATCGTGAATATAACTTATTCCAGCAATAAATCAGTATGGCACATTGGCACCAACTAATTAGATCACTGCGACACCATATATAAACTACAACCAGGCGATCACGAGCAAACGCGGAAAATAATCATCACGTTCTCCGTGAATAACTTGTTCTAGCAATATGTCCAATTTGATCATTACATGACACTAACTAGAAGCTTATATGTACTTCAAATCTAACTCAAATATAACTAAGTTGATGAGTAAATAGATACGATCACGAGCACAACAAATCTTGATCAAATCGTTTTTTTTGACACGAATCTTACTCAAATCGTTGGGCCCAGAGATCCAGATCAAACCGCACCGCTTCCAAAGCGACCGCTCCCGTCCAGCCGGCCGGCCCAGCTCCCACGTCCCACCAACGCCCGGCACACGGCGGTGGTGGAAGGAACCAACCGTGGAAGGGACGGGACGGCCTTTGCTGCTGGCGTTGACAGTTCGATGCGACCGCGGGAGCGTCCGTCCGCCACCGCGTCCGTCTCAGGCTCTGCTCCCCCTCGCCTCCTCCCTCCAGCACTCGTGGGAAACTAGGAATCGTCGGCGCGACGCCCTCGGCAGATTCGTCCGCCCCGATCCCACCACCACCGCCGCCGCCGCCGTTCCCCGCGGTGCGGCGCCCCTGCTCTCAGCCCCGTCACGCCGCCTCGATCCGGTTCCCGGCTCTGATCTCAGCCAGATGCGGTTCTCGCCGGCTGCGCTACCGCGGAGCTGGCGATCCCGCTTCCCGGCTAGATTCGGTGCTGCTCTGCTCGATTCCGCGGGATGTAGGTGTGTTTGCTGTGCTTGGGGCTTGCCGATCGTTCGACGGGGCAGGTGATTTTTGCTGCAGCTGCGTAGCGCGAACTAGTATGCTGCTACATGTGACCGGGTGTTAATATGCGTGTTGGGATCTGCTGTAAAATTCGTCGAGTAGAGCCCCACTGTGCATGGTTGCTGATTTAGTTGCTTACGGTGTTCCTTCCATTAGGGTTTTGATGAATTCCTCGTGTTTCGCTTGCGAGAAGTAGAACATGGGCTTGACACGTTAGTTTACTGACTGTGGGATTGGATGAGTCAATTTCACATGTACTCACTTTACTAGGTTTTGTATTATGTTTCGCCTTGCGAGGAGTAGATTATGTGTTTCATGGTGTGTATATGCTGAGATTGGGATTAGAAAAATCAGATGTACTAGCTTCAAAAGACTGATTACCTTGTTGAGCAGTCTTCTGTGGAGTCTGACTGGTCTGTTGCATCGCTTACCTTACCTGGAATATAGGTGTCAGTTGTAATTTAGATGGTTGATGTTTTGATCCTTAAGTTTTTGCCTATGCTATGTCAGCTATCACGGTTTCTAGTCAGTATAATCAGTGGCACCTTCAACAGATTTTTTCCGGAAACAATTCTGTATGGCTAATGAGGAAAATTCACTAATGCCTAAAGCTGTAAACTGTGCAGGGTTTCCATGAAAAAGCGTCTCAGTTCTAAAGCATTTACGTCAAGAAACATTTCTTGTACTATATTTTTGGTTTCAGCACAATGTGCTGAAACTATCTATTGGTTGACGCTTCTCACGGGCTCGCGGCTTATTGACTGCATGCAGGAGGGAAGGAACACCATATGGCCACATAACCCTCAAACAGGCTGGAGTTACTGTGTGATGGTACCTTCTTGGGTAACTAAAACACCTGAAGCCGGTGTGACCGCTGACAGCTTTCTGAAATCTGTCGTTGTAAGTACTGTTTATCTTGTATGCTTCTTATTTTTCCCATTTCTATCAATGCTTGCCATAAATGACTCGAATACATTCAATATAGTTGCATTTCTTTATGCCAATTGTAAAATGCAGTGTTTCTGGGCTTGTCCTTGTTATACAACAAAATAAACTAGATGACAACTTCTATGAATCAATGGAAGATGGATAAAGAAAGTAACCAGCATTTATGCAAAACTGTTTTTTAGGACATCTCCATTTATAGTATTTAGACATCTTAATATTTTTATCAACTATAGTTGCAATCAGCAGGAAAAGGGTACTTATAATTAGTATGTTGTGGAATCTTGACTCTAAACTTTGACATTCTTGTTTTTATGTATGTATCTCTCTTTAATGCCCATAAAGGACAGTTTTACAGGATACATGTTGGTATACAATCTCCAGAAGGCTTTAGCTCGAGCCATGGAATTGTCAGAAGGTTTAGTGACTTTCTGAAGTTAGCTTCTGATGTAAGTTGAGGCAATTATTGTCATTTTGTTTCAAATATTCTAACTATTTCTGTTTCAAATATCAAGCATCTTAAACGTGCAATATTTTTTCTTCCAACTCAAAATCTGCTCATACTATCTGGGGGTACCATTATTACTTGCCGGTAATAGCTATGAGCATGCAGTTGTTCTGTGGTCTAAAAAATGCTGAACAAGGAAGAGTGAATTAAAGGCATTTCATTTACTAATCTTCAATAGTTGGTCTCTTTTGACAAAAAAGAAACTGTCCTTTTGAAAAAGAGCAGTCTTTTTTTCTGGTGAGTGGTGAGCTATCCAGACTGAAAGTAAGTTTTAGAATGCAATCAGCATGAAAGAATGACTGTTTAGCTTTAAGTAACCATTTGTGTCGATAATGTTTGAGTGTGCACTTGTAAGCTACTCAAGAAAGTGTTGGAAATGCAGTCAATCTGTAAGAATCACTGTGTATTTAAACGTAATTAGTTGGGTTGATAATCACTATGCACTGCACAAACTTACTGATGTTGCGACTTGTTGCAGTGCATTATACATAGATACAAAGTGGTTCATCTTGAAACACTTTCGGTTGACAATGTTCTTACAAGTTACAAGTCTGTACTAATGCTAGTTTGCACAATCATTAAATCATTCGCCTCCCTTTTGACCTCATAAAACTGATCTATACATTGTTCTGGTGTTGATATGTTGGGTCATATGCTACTTTATGATTTGTTTTGATGGAGCCTTGTGTTATGATATGTAACTTCATGATTTCCGGAATATGATATGCCAATGACACACTACTGCTACATACGTATTCATTAGCTCTTGATATGTTATTTTGTAATCATGTGCTTTCTTTTAAGTTCAGTATTTCCTTTCTCATACTAAAGTTCTCCTGTCCTGCAGCTTAAGAGTGCGTTTCCCAGAAAAGATGTCCCATCAGCTCCTCCGAAGCATGCTTTCTTAAGAATAAATTCAAGCAGGTTGCTATTAGAAGAGGTAAGATAAATCTTGATTCCAATATACTTGTTAACTATGCGTAATGTCACATGGATGCTATATGTTAAATAGTGCACTGTTTCGTGTTCTTCTTAGACTTTGTGTGCTCAAACTGTTCTGGTTGCAGAGAAGGCATGCGTTGGAGGAGTGGATGCAAAAGTTACTTTCTGACATTGACTTGTCAAGAAGTGCTCCTGTTGCTGCTTTTCTTGAACTTGAAGCTGCTGCATGTTCATGTATGTGCTATTTGATTTATATTTTTCCCTTACTGTAAATTATCCATTGTTTAATTGTGCACACTGAACATATTGACAGAATTTAATTATATTGTTATACTAAATTTAGATTTCCAAGAACAGAATGGGCGTCCTTCTGAAGCAGGTTCTTCTGCAAAAAGTAGCACTGACTCTTCTCCACATCCTGATGGACCTACTTCTGGTTCTCTCGCTGAGTCCAATCAAATAAATCAAGCACTTACTCGTGGTAGCAGTCTGACAGGAGCAACTGGCAATGGTGTGCTGGGAGAAGCTATCTTAGATCAGTCCAATGAGCATGTTAGTAGTGTCTCGAATCACAGGAAAGGGAACCTTGTCTTTCTGGAAAATGATGGTAGAAATGGTTCTGTAGCGTCGTACAGGGGGGTTGTTCATGAAGAGGATCGCGATTCTAATACTGGCCATGCTCGGAAGAACTCTGCTGAAAGCATTGGGAGTGATTTGAGCTCTTTAAGAGGAAGTGAATTATCTGTTCCTGGGGCTAGTAGTTCCCTATGGGATGGTCCTGTGGATCTACCAAGTGCCATGGATGGACATATTAGTCCAGCAGAGCATCTTACTGGTCTAGATATGCAGTTTTTGTATGATATGGATGCACAAGTCATCCTTCCAAATGATCAAAAACAGAAATTGTCTAGACTTCTGATCACCATGCAACAAAGAATAGGGACAGCAAAAACTGATATGGAGGATCTCATAGCACGACTAAATCAGGAAGCAGCCGTGAAAGAGTATCTTACTACAAAGGTATTGGTTTTCATATTATTCATTACTTCATGATTTGCATGCATCTGGCTCTACTTAGTATTACAGGTTCATGCTTAAAAACAAAATGTGCTTTCAGTTCCCATGTCAAGTCTAAGATTGTATGATTTTCCATGTACTATATTCTGTTAATTTTGTGCATTCTTAGTTCCCATCAATGGATTTGTGTGTATCAACCATTCTGTGGATTCTAGGCACTTTGTTTGGTATTTATGATTTTTGGTGTAGGTTAAAGATTTGGAGGTTGAATTGGAAGCCACCAAGCAAAAAGGTAGAGAGACACTGCAACAAGCTATCCTGGCTGAAAGAGAGAGGATCACCCAGATGCAATGGGATATGGATGAGCTCCGCAGGAAGTACTCTGAGATGGAGTCAAACCTGAGGATCGAACAAGTAAGTTTTTCTTCGCTGTTCTTTTGACCTAGTTATTTTTTAGCCATATGAAGGTACTGATTATCTTGTGCTATATTGTGCAGAATGAGAAAACTCGTGTGGAGTCAGAGAAAACATCTGCTAGTGGTGAAAACGAAACATTACTTGAAGAATTAGAAATCAAACGAAAAGAAGTTGAGAGTTTGAAACAGCAACTTGGAGAAGTGGAGGCAAAGTCTAAAGCAGATAGAAAGGTTCTTGGCAAAGAAGTCAGGTCTCTTAGAAACTCCCAAGAAGAGATGAAGAAAGTGCTGACACAGTATATTGAGGAGAAGACTGATTTAGAGGTATAGTGATACCTAATACCTAAAATGATAACCCTAACATGGTTGTAGCAATACCAGTTTTATTGATTTTCTAGCAATCTGACTAATTGACTGCCTTTCCTTTCACTTGTGTATCCTGCATGCCGGCTTTCCTGTAACCATAACTCATATATTACTGTTGCTATGTTAAGCTTGGTGACCGACCTTCTGAAGGTGTTACGCCCAAGCTAGTAGGATGCAGAACATCCTGGCCTTTTTCCTTGAGGCTACATTCATGGTTTCATCGAACATGTCATCCGATTTGGGAAGACTATCTAAAACATTATGCTTTCTATGGAGTAGCTGATAAGATGATCTAGCATTAAAGAATGTGATTGTTATCTTATTCAATGGACACATGAGTTTTTTTGTTTTGTTTTATCATCCACATATGTTTGTTTTTGTAACTTGGATGGATATTCAATAGACACGAGTTTTTTGTTTTGTTTTATCATCTGCATATGTTTGTTTTTGTAACTTGGATGGATAAAGTTACCCTATCAAGCTAGGAACAGCAGTAAAGATTCTGATTGTTCTTAAGAGCAACAAACACCCAAACACTTTGTTTTTTGTTTTTAAGATGCAATTCCTCTAGTCAAACTTGGATGGATAAATCTTGATCTATATCTCTATACAAACTATGATCTAAAAGGATTTCTCCTTGCATATGCCCGATTTTGGGTATTTGAATTTAATGCTGCCTCTTTATTTACCTAATTGCTTGAGCTGGAGAAAGGATTTTTTACGCGTTCAGTTTTTAGTGTTTTTAATTGTATACTTCTTTTTGTTCCAGAGGGTTATTAATAGAGAGAAGCAGCGGTCCACACATATGAGGTCATCTCGAAAGAAAATTCTTCATGAGTGCAGACTGCTGCGCGAGCGTCTACAAGAATGTAGTGCTAAATTTCTAGCAGAAGAACAAGACAAATTTACTATTGATCCATCATCCTTGCCTGATGCACTGGATCTTCTGGCAACATCAGACAATAGAATACGCCTACTTGTTGCAGAGGTAAATTTTGAATGTGATGGTAGACTAATGTTGTCTATACCTGTTTTAAATGTTATGGTATGCCATTTATTACCTGGCTTCCTTCGCAAAATTCTACTTTTATATACATAGAGAGAAGCCGAAGTTATGTTTTTTCAGAATAGAAAACGATATTTCTTTTGTCCTATGGATAAAGTAGTGTTATCCAACACGATGAGAATTGTGATATATTTTATCCTAACATAGTAACATGTATACAAGATTATCTAGCTCAGTTCCTGTTGTCATTTGGTGCTGGAGCTGTCTTGTGAAATAGCTTAGTTTCTGCGTTCTTTCTTTTAAGCTAGATTGTTTTCAGTGCTGTAAAACTGGGTGTAGCTAGGTGAAGTTGGATAATGTCCCTACCAATATCCTAGTTTTAGAATTATAAAGATGAATATGAAGTTCATCACATCTAGTTCTGCAACAAGGGCTTGCATTCTGAGTTACGTAACTCATTGACAGTGGCTTTATAGAAGTTAGTTTGTCTTGGGCTCTGAGTTCAGACTTTGCGCCACAAATAATAATTTTTAAATGGATAGTTGCATCAGATCACTGAATCATTTAATTTAAGTTGTAGAATTTTGTTCACTCTGGAAAACAAATTTCATGAGGTCTACACTCAACCATCAGTTCAGATTTGGGTACCTGTATTAATCTATGCTATGCATTTACCCCTCCAGGCTCAACTTCTAGCACGCGAAGATGAACAAGGCTCTTCAGACGATGGCGACAATTCAAATAGTAAATCCTCATTAGCTATGAGCAGTGAAGATACTGATGAAGATACAACAAGAATGCTGTCCGATCTGCTTATTGACAATGCACAGCTGCGGTTGCGCCTCAATGCTGTCATCCGCAACGCTGTAAATACTGCCGTGAAGCCAGAGAAAGAAGGTAGTGGCGAAGTTCTCCCTAAGAAAACAGTCCTTAACTGGTTGCTAGACAGATGAGAAAGCACCGATGTATATTCTTGTGAATTAGATCCTCAAAACTTATGCGGCTTGATCAAAGTCATATGATGAGCATTCCTATAGTGCCAGAGTAGCACCAGGATAAACATTCCCTCCATGCTGAGGGAGCCTGGAAGCGTGTGCCATGCTGTTGTACGATTTTTTATTTACATGGAAATCACGGAGCGATAGTATTTAGTGGGCTTGTTATTGGTGATCCTGTTGCGAAGCTGGCAATTGAGTTTAGATTGATACAGAGAGAACAGAGCATTACAAGGCCCCGGTTTTTGCACCATATATATGTAATTAAAAGCTGGTGGATACCTGTATCTGTACAGATGTTTCTGGCCGTCGGCCTGGAATCTCCAGCATTACTATACACAGTGACTTCACTCCATGCCATTCTTCTCCCATGGACTGACCGTTCCATGGTCAGTACTGTATTTTAGTTTGAAGGAGTGTTCCAGTGTTCTTTTCATCTTTTGAAAGTGTGTTGTTCTCATGGTGCATTCCACTCCACTGTCAAGACCTGTTTGAAAGGCATTTTTTCTCCAGTCCCCTGCGAAAATGGGACCTAAAATCCTTTATTGCAGTTTTACCGTGTATAGACATCGGTGGCCGAACAGATCCTGGTCGCGATCGCCATCAGGGAAGATACAAAGTCGTTTTTCCCGCATCTTATCTGTGGTCCCTTGATCAAATCATGCAGAGCCCTGACGCATAGATCGCTGCTGCATGACTCAGACTCACCCAAAGGGACATTTTACATGGAATCGCAATCGTCAAGAACCTAGCTAGGGCACGCGCCCAGTACCACGGAAAAAGCCCCGATCCGGGCCCACCTGTCGGCCAAACAACCCGCGGCAAAGCGCGTGTGCACACACTCGCCCCGATCCGGGCCCACCTGTCGGCCAAACAGCACGCGGCAACGCTGCCGTGTGGACACAATCACCCTCCACTGCCGAAAAAAAGAAAGGGGAAAGCGTATTCCTACAAGCCAACGTTAACGGATTTTATTCAAAAAAGAAAAGAGGAGAAGAAAAAAAAATCAACGGTAAACGAGAGGTGACAGCGCGATAAATACCCCTCGGCGAGCAGGACGGAGCCCGTCACGAACCCACCCACCCACCCAGCCCATCAGCCCATCTCAGGACCCTCCCAACCAACAAACCAATCAAGGGCAAGAGGTCCTCCTCCATCTTCGCCGACGAGCTCCTCCCTCCGTCCCCTCCCTCCCCTCACCACCACCACCACCACCCGGCGGCCAAGAGGTCCCGCCGCTCCCCGCCGCACCGCGGCCGCCGGGAGGCGCTCCTGCTCCAGCTGATCCCCCTGTTCCCCGACATGGATCCCCAGGTCTGCATCCCTGCGCCTACCAAGCTTTATCCTTTCCTTTCCCCATGAGTTTTTAGGTGGTAGATGGCGAGATGCGGTCTTGGTCTCCATCATTTCGGGCTGGGTCGGTACTCCGATGCTGAGATGGGGTTTCGTTGCTGGTAAATTTGTGATCCCATGGCTGTTTGCTCCCGGGATCGGAAGATAATGGTGCCCGTAAGCTGAAAGGGTGCTCCTTTTGTGGGATTATAATATTCCTATCCTTTACTACAAACTATGAGACGATATTCTGAAAAGCCTCTGTTTTGTGTGAGTCTTTGATTAGCATGCTTACATGCTTGCTCAGATGCTTGTGATACTGTGAAGATAGAAATATAATTCTACAATGGCATGACGCTGCTGCATTTGATGATTTTGGGACATGATGACACCCAAAATTGTTTGAAATGTGTTTGCATCAACTGATATCTTGTGTATGCTTTCTTCACAATGCTAATTGATCAGGGAAGGTCTAGTAACATATGGATTAGCCATAATTAATGTGTCTCCTAAAGCTGTATACATCATGTCTTGTAGCTGCTCCAATCATGTGATGCACTGATGTCCTAACACATAGTGAATTTCTTGAATCTATAAGGTTTTCGTACATAGACACAAATTCATCTTCTTGCTGGCTCCTGATGGTTTAAATTACTTCTGTGCAGTATGAGCTAGGTCTTTTTTATACTAAGCACACATGTTTGCTTTCCCTGCTAATATTATGCTGTATGTGCAACACAGCTGACAATGGTTGTTTGAAGCAATTGTAGTTGCTTGAAAAAGCTTTGGAAGCATCTGGAGATGACTTAGATTCTGCAATAAAGAGTTTGAATGAGCTGCGCTTGGAGTCCACTGGTTTCAAGTCTGAAAATGGCCTGCCCCAGCCTACTATTCAGCCATCTGTTGAAGGTTTATTTTTTCTACCAAAGACCGCTGTTTTCCTGCAATCATCCTCGTATCTTTAGGTTTTGTTATACTTATGATAGTCTCAACGCAATGACTTGATGGAAGTTTGGGTTTTGACACTCCCATTCGAATTTCTCCATCAGTATTATCCGGAGCTCTATTATTTCACTGTTTGAGGTTTCCTTGATTTGATCATTCATAATTTCTTACCATTATATTTCTACGCTATCGTGCACTCTCAAATTCTTGCTTGGATCATAATTTATAATACACAGAAATGAATCACACTTCTTTGTCTCTGGCTTTACTCACAAGGTCACCTTGGCATGATATCAAGCTGTGAGCTTGCACTGAGTTTAGTGGTAACATGATGTTGTATCACCTAGAATGGTATTGCTGCCACAGTAAATGATGATTGTGTCACAGCTTATTTCCAATTTCATTTTTATTAAGGTATGAAAAGCAACACTGCCGTTTCCCAGATTGTATTATTGACATTTGACAGTAGCAGCAATTTTGCATCCTTGACAGGTGTTCCTAATGGTGGCGTGGAAATCGCAGCTACAGAACATCCACCTGCTGTAGATAATTATCAGACGACTAATAATGGCTCCGAATGGGTTGAGCTATTTGTCAGAGAGATGACTAATGCTTCTGACATAGATGATGCACGGGCTCGTGCGTCAAGAGCTCTGGAAGCTTTGGAGAAGTCCATTGTAGAGCGTGCAGGGGCTGAAGCTTCGCAGAACCTGCATAAGGTGCGCATGCGTTGCTACAACTTGTACTTACCTGTAGTATTTGACTGATCGGTAGAAATCTTGATAACTGAGGAAGGCATTAATAAGCGTTTCTTTGGCATATAGGAAAACATGATGCTCAAGGAGCAATTGACTGTTGTTCTGCGAGAGAATGCCGTCCTGAAGCGGGCGGTTGCCATTCAACATGAACGACAAAAGGAGTTTGATGAGAGGTCTCATGAAGTCCAAAGCTTGAAGCAACTTGTTTTGCAATACCAGGAACAAGTGAGGACATTAGAGGTAATGATCCTAGCCCTATCTCTGTTTCTTTTTTTTTTCTCTGTGACATATCAACTGAAACTTTTGGGTTTCATGTATTGCAGATAAACAACTATGCCCTCACAATGCACCTCAAGCAGGCTCAGCAGAACAACTCCATACCTGGGCGTTTCAATCCTGATGTCTTCTAAGCATAGCTGGGATGATCCCGTTCCGATTAATAATCTATGAAGATGTCTTGTTTTTACCAACTTTCCCTGGATATGGGGATGTGGGACTGGTGGATTCACCATCCATGAGTCCAAAATTTTCATGTTACAATATTGATTTATATGTGTTGCTTCGTGCAATCTGGTTATCCAATATATAGTGTTTTCCCATATTGTGTGTATGTTTTATTTGGTGGCTAGCATATTCGGCAACCTGATATGAAATGCAATGCTAATAATTTAGTCAGTTACTGGCTATATGAGTCTGCGATATCTTTCTCAAACCATGTTAATAGTCTAGTTGGCTATATACGAAGACTACATCAATATCTGGGTTTATCTTTCCTCTCCTATTCTCTCACCACACTTCTTGGGATCCATGGTGCAGCCCACTTTCAACCGGCTATAAACTTAGGCCAGTCTCACGGTTATCTAGTCCAGAAATTATGTAACTGTGTCAAAGGAGATTAAATTCCTCTCACATCAAACTCTGGCTTTTTTCTTCTATGTTACATCAGCATATTTAATGCCATGACACTGGGGTCTTATAGTCACTTCTCTCTCAGGTCTCTATCTCATCAAAAATCTCATGTGGTACTTCATTTAGCCTGCTCAAATCACTTATTATACTTCTTGCTCTATCTTCAGACCTTAACCTGGCCAGTTCCGAAGAGTGAGAATATTCGCTTTAGGAAAATTCTAGTATTTAATTTGTATCCATATTGAATTCTCCCGAGTTGAATTTGCAGTAAATTGGGTCGGAACGAGCCACTGCCCTTACATTAGTCACTGACTGTCTTTTTGGCTCTCTAGAAACCACTGCGCCATTGCCCGTTTTACGAGTCTGAGTTGAAGTCTTCACCCCTGTTTTTGAAACCAAGGGGCAAATATGCAAATCAAAATAGGAACAAATATACTAAAAGTAAACATACAAAGATAGGTGCAGTGGAGCAACTTGAACACCAGACATCAACTGAGACAATGGAACAATTGTCCCAAATTTGAAGTATTTGCTTCATATAACCCTTCTCAAACAGGCCCTAAATGGTGCTGCCTCCTAAACCCCTCGGATTTGGGAACAGGATCCTCTGCAGTTTTGAGTTCTACCTCAGAGGGAGGTAAAATGTCATCCACCGTTCGTCGTGCATCGGGCGTCTCCTACAGCCAAAGTCTAGTAGCCAAGTGTCCAAGGTCTAATGCTGTTGGATCAAAGCTCTAGTGGCTGAGCGCGCTGTCGCCGAGGATAAATCGACATGAAACAATGGTGGGTGATGAACATCGAGTGTACTGCCTCCTAGATTGCAGTTTGGTCACAGCGGCGTGTGCATGGCACGGCTTTACCACACCGCTCAGGTTCTGTTTTTTTTTTAACTTCGCTTAGGCGCTGTTCCTCCCCATGTGCTCGAGCTTCAAGCTCGAGTTTTTGCTCCTAGCCTAACCGTGTGTTAAGTTTCCCTAAAATACTTCTCTCTTTTTCATACAAAAACCTTATGTACACCTTGAACTAATTTTATAGATAACGCATATAGCTTCAAAACTTGTATAGATTTCTTGAGCAAAGAATCTTCATCGGGTTCGGATTTAAACTCTGAATTTTGTTTCCAAATACTGATCAAAGTAAAATGTCAACACTCCATTTCTCTAATCCAGATCTGGCCGACGATGTTCACCAAACATAGATATTTCCATTTTGTTTTAGCTCAACATATAGTCCTCATGAAAAATCTTAAGAAAGTTTGTGATGGAGTTGAGCCCTTTCAAGCTGCAGTGGCGGGAGCTTGAACCAACAATGTTCACAAGGCGCTGGGCTTGGCTATTATTAGCTAGCTCCGGCAGTAGGAGATGTGGATGTTGCTTTACCTCTCTCTGAGGTAGATCCTACTACTGCAGAGGATCTCGTTCCCACGCGACAAGCTGGACTACGAAATGGGAACCCACCTACAAATCCGTGGGCTATGTTCTCGGCATTGCCGCCCTCCTCTGAGGATACGTTTGGTTGGTGGAATAGGATAGAATGGAGCCACTCCATTCCTATTTTAACAGTGTTTGGTTCATGGACAATAGGAATGGAGCCACTCCCAGATGAGCATATTCTACGAAGATTCGGCACCAGTCCGTTCCATTTTTTCGACCGAATGTGGCCGGGCGCCGACGTCCCCCTCCTCTTCTTGCGCGGGGGGCCGGCAGCTCGCAGCCGGCCGCCACCGCCCCGTCCTCCTTTTCCCGCGCTGGGCTTTTCCGTATGGGCTCTCAACAATACTCATGTACCCATAAACCATAAATTATGGATTAATTAATTATATGTGTATTAAAGGAGCTGACATATGTTGTGGTTTCATTATTTATGTGTTGGTTATGGTTTGGTGGTACACTCATCAAAAGAGAGAACTGGGTGACCATAAACATATCCTCGCTCTTGTTCTGCAACCAAACAGGGGACAGAATGACTCCATCCCATGAACCAAACATGAAATAGAATCGCTCCGTTCCTCTAACCAAACAACTAGCCAGAGCCATTCCACTCTAAAAATATAGAATGGAGTCATTCTATTCCACCTCGCTCTCCAACCAAACGTATCCTAAGTTTGTTTGTATTTTTCTTTTTGGTGAAACCTCTACGTTGCTTGTTACTATCCCATAGGGCTGGACAAAACATCGTGATTTGTTAGCTCGCTCGATAGTGGCTCGATTCGTTAAAAAAATTATAACGAGCTCAGTCCCATTTCTACAACTACCGCCATCTCCTCTTGGTCACCATCTTGGTGCTGCCGCTCCTCCTACTCATGCTCCGGCCATGCAAACATGGCAAGAACCTGCCTCCCGGCCCATGGCAGCTGCCGGTGCTTGGCAGCCTGCACCACCTCGTCGGCACGGGCCCGCCGCACCGCGCCATGCGCGCGGGACCTCGCCCGTTGGCACGGCCCGCTCATGAGTCGAGCTCCCCGTCGTAGTCGAGCCGTCGCGCGACGCCGCGCGGGAGGTGCTGAGGACCCACGACGCTGCCTTCGCGACGCGGCCGCAGACTGCCACCTTCCGCGCGAGTTCACGCGCGGCGGCGTCGGCATCGCCTTCGCGCCGCACGCCGCACGGCGAGCAACTGGCGCCAGCTCCGCAAGCTCTGGACACCGAGCTGCTCAGCGCGCGCCGTATCCGCGCCCTTCGGCGCTGCCGCGAGCCCGAGGTCGCCAGCCTCGTCGCGTCCGTCGCGTCGCCGCCGTCGCCTGGCCCCGTGAACGTCAGCTTCCTCCTGGCCACGTACGTCACCGGCGCGGCCGTGCGGGCTGTGGTCGGAGACCGGATCAGGGATTGCGAGTTTGCGACGCTTTCTTGAAGAATCTCGACGAGGGTGTCAAGGTGCCCCCACCCTCGCGGACTTGTTCCCGTCGTCTGGCAGGCGTGGTACACGGATGGCTGGGCTTCCTGATCAGTACGTGATGATTCAACAATCAATAAGCCAAACGAAAATCGTGGCAAAGTCGGTTTCTGAATCGCTTTTGACTCGAGTCCGATTCCGATCATTGTGCGGAGTGCTGCTGCCGATTCCGAAATCAAGCCCTCGGAGCTCGCCCAATAAAACCGGCCGCAGGGTAACGCCCTCTCCATCAAACCACAACCAGCGATCAGCCAACAGCAACAGTACGTCAATCAGCAAACAACACGGGAGAAAGCCTTCACGTGCTGACCGTCGGGACAGAAACTATGGGGCAGATCTCGTCGAGGCTTCTTCCTGTGCTCGCGATCCTGCTGGCCGTCCTGCTGCTCCTGCCGTCCGCCGCGGCAGCCACCATGGCCAAGGCCATCGACGCCAGCGACACCCAGCACCTGGAGCTTCCCGACGTGCT
>OAMR01000305.1:760052-777781 GCA_900205405.1 Echinochloa crus-galli | reverse complement strand
CGTCGAGGCTTCTTCCTGTGCTCGCGATCCTGCTGGCCGTCCTGCTGCTCCTGCCGTCCGCCGCGGCAGCCACCATGGCCAAGGCCATCGACGCCAGCGACACCCAGCACCTGGAGCTTCCCGACGTGCTGGTCGGCCCCGAGAGCGTCGCCTTCGACAAGCACGGCGGCGGGCCCTATGTAAGCATCTCCGACGGCCGCATCCTCAAGTATGGAGGTGAGGCCGCGGGGTGGACGACATTCGCATACAGTCCGAGCTACACCAAGAACAATTGCGATGCGCCGTCCGAGCTTCCAGCTGTGGCTAGAGAGAGCGACTGCGGCCGACCGCTGGGTCTGCGGTTTCACAATAATTCCGGCAACCTCTATATAGCAGATGCCTACATGGGACTTATGCGCGTCGGGCCAAGTGGCGGGGAGGCCACTGTGTTGGCGACGGAGGCCGGTGGTGTGCCACTACGCTTCACAAATGGCGTAGACATTGACCAAGTTACAGGTGACGTCTACTTCACCGATAGCAGCACAACCTACACTCGAGCACAACACCAGATGGTCACAACATCGGGAGACTCAACAGGACGCATCATGAGATACAACCAACGGACTAACCAGGTCACCGTGCTCCAGTCCGGCGTGACGTATCCCAATGGTATCGCCATTAGTGCCGACAGGACCCACCTTATAGTTGCCCATACCGGACCATGCAAGCTAATGAGGTACTGGATTCGAGGGCCTAAGGCCAACACATCTGAGGTGTTTACCGACCTGCCAGGATACCCTGATAATGTGAGGCCCGATGGAAAGGGAGGGTATTGGGTGGCACTGCACCGGGAGAAGTTTGAGCTTCCGTTCGGTTTGGATAACATTTACTTGCTATTAGGATCAGTGCTGAAGGTGAAAAGCTACAAGAGATGAAGGGACGTAAGGACGTGAGGCCGACAGAGGCGGTGGAAAGAGGTGATGGCAAAATATATCTTGGATCAGTGGAGTTGTCATACGTTGGTATTGTTAGCACGTAGAAGTATTAAGTTAGGTATAAGATATATATAGTGTTTGATCCTTATAACACGTCATGGTAGAGTTGTAATAAGTTGGCATTGTAGCACGTAGGATTATAACTAGGTTTAAGATATATTAATTATTTATTTGATCTTTTTATTAGGTTGCAGTAGTATTTATGTACTCTCTTTTATGTTGGTTTTTAATTCATCAAAAGTCTCAGTTCCATGAATTATGCTACGTTGAATTTGCACATGGTCCGAATCTGAAATATCTGACCACGTTGACTTGCGAACGAGAAGTCTGCCTTCATTGTGTCTCTTACTAACAGCGATACTTGGACATGGCCAAGCACAAAAGAGAGGAGTGTGCGATTACACCATGAACCTCAAATTTAGCAGAGCATATATGTAGGAACTGCAAAATTCACAAATTCATTTACAAAAATTTTACTTTGTCTAATAACTGCTACTCCGTATATTACACTGGACAGTACAGAAACATAGATTTCTAAGAACCGTACAAAACAACCCATGTTTCGTACCTAGACCAAACTGTTCCTGGGCACCCGCAAAGTAGCGTGCAGCCACAGGTCGGCCTTCCTCCTCGCCGTGATCCCAACGCCTCGGCCATGTCCAGCTCCGGCGCAGCGCCTCCCGGAAGCTCCCAGTCGAAATGGAACAGGAGGCTGGCGAGACCGAGCTCCATGACGGCGACGGCGAGCGCGAGGCCCGGGCAAATCCTCCGCCCCGCGCCGAACGGCACGAACTCGAAGTCCGTGCCCCTGAAATCCACCCCCGCGGCGGCGCCGCCGTCCTCGAACCTCTCCGGCCGGAACTCCTCGGCGTCGGCGCCCCAGCTCGCGGCGTCGCGGCCGATCGCCCACGCGTTGACCAGCACCATGGCGCCCGCGGGCACGTCGAAGCCCAGGACGCCGCTCGTGTCCTCCTGGCACGCCCGCGGGAGGAGCAGCGGCCCCGGCGGATGCAGCCGGAGCGTCTCCTTCAGCACCAGCTGCAGGTAGCGCAGCTCCGGCAGCGCCTCCTCCACGACACGGCTCCGGCCGGCGAGCACGCGCCGCACCTCGTCCTGCGCCCTGCGCAGCGCCGCCGGGTGACGCATCAGCTCCGCCATCGCCCACTGCAGCGTCGCCGCCGTCGTCTCGCTCCCCGCGCTGAAAAGATCCTACGCGCGCGGCGCAATAACCATCGTGTCAGTTCCATCGAGCCATCGTAAGGGAAATTTCGTCGAACACGTTGAGCTTACGATGATCACTGCGCGGACGGTGCCCATGTCGAGGGGGACCTGCAGGCTGCCGTCCTTCCGGGCCCGGAGGAGCACGTCCAGTATGTCCTCCTCCTCGTTTCCGGCGCCGGCCGCACTCCTCTCCCGGTGCTCATCGATGACGCCGTCCATGAACTGGTGCATCGCGCGGTTGTGCGCCTCCGCGCGGCGCGCCGCCGCGCTGAACACGCGCGCGAGCCGCGACGACGGGAACAAGTCCGCGAGGGTGAAGCCCGCGGCCACCCTGACTTGCCATGTTTGCGTGGCCGGTGCTTGAGGAGGAGGAGCGGCAGCACAAAGATGGTGACCAGTAGGAGAAACTGGTAGTTGGAGAAATGGAGTTCTTGGTCCATGCTTTCCACAAGCATATCTGCAAGTTGCCTGAAGGTTGTCTTATACTGAAATCGTGTTCCTTTTTATTTTGAGCATGCTGAGATCGTGTTCCTTGATCACCAAAGTTCGTCCAAAATTCATGAGTCGCAATCCGTTAGTGGTTTCACACGTCGAGAGCGAGGCTACACTGAAACTATTTTAGGGGCAAGGCCGACTAGCCAAGAATCAAACTTCCGACAATGTAGCTTGCTCACCGGCAAGCCTACCGGCCACCGTTGTGACATCAACTTTAGCTGACCGGAGATGATATAAACTTGTGACATCGATATGACACAGTACTACCTACCTAAAGATTTGCAGGTCCTTTTTGCTATCTGAAACGTCAGCTTTCGCTGACCGGAGAGAGTATATAATTTGAAGGTTCATACTAGAGATTTCAAAAATATGCAGAGAAAAAAAACAGGAGCGACATAGATGGCCAACCATACCGGGAGGGCCCAAATACATTTTTTTTCGAGGGTAGCAGCCCATCGTCATCGACGTGTTTTTTCTTAACTTTACCGCTCGCGTTAGCCGCCCTCACATAGATTAGGATATTTCCTCGTCGATTTTCATTTGTTGGAACCATTGACTCTCTTCAAGTCTTGACATGAATGACGTCTAATATAAGACCTCGTGGAGTTTTTGTTTCCGGTACTGCATAATATGATATCCCTAAGTCCCTAACATAGTTGGCAAAAATTGAAATGCTTCCTTCGATCATGAATACATGACGTTCGACCAGTGGGTTGTGCTTGCCTGCTACAAGTTCTTCCTTGGGTTGGCAACGTTATGTGCCAAATTGGTTCCAAACAGAGGAAGTACTTAACCTTTGCTGGCTTGTGAAAAAAGTAACTGTTTTCAGATAATCAAAGAGCATAGAAACATGTGTTGATTTTTTACTATCTTTTCTTTGGCTACAAAAGATATGCTGCGAAAACGCGCATAGGGATGGCTCCCGACTTTGCCTTGACCCACTTGACGCCCCCTCCCACCGGCTGTCGCGGCGGATGCACTGCCAGCCCCCACCACCCACATAGCCTCACGGTACCGTTGCTGCACCCCACGCGCCGGTACGGTGCCCCTGCTGGTCATCCCCACCCCACACCAGCGCAGCTCCGCTTCAAGGTGGTTGGCTGGCCCGCGCTGTTTTCGGTTTATCTCGTCGCAAGCCCCTATTTGGGGGAGTGGATGCCGTTGATGCACCCTTACCCATCCTCTGGCCTGATGAGGCCTTTCACGACTACCTACTTCGTAATTGCCGTGCTATTGCTTTCCCACAGCTTGACTCCCCCTCTCCGTTTCACTCACCTACTTCTCTATATATCGTCCCCTACCGCCGCCTCCCTTGCTGCAACATCGACGGGTGCATTGAGCCCTCAACTATTGGCTTGACATCTCCACTGTTCGACCTCTAGTTGCGGAGGTTCAACCTTTTGTCTTCAGGTCTCCCTTGCTCGTCCTTCCATTATAATTTCATCCTCAGCTTAGCGACCTATGACATGGATGGACCAAGCTCCTTCTTCCCTAAACTGTAGGTCGCCTCCAACTCGATCCAAATTTTGAAATCACCTATGTTGTTTTTGGCGGGATCTAAGAGGCCATGCAACTAATGGGCCCGGGTTAGTCGACCAGATTCTTGGGGGACTCCCATCCATTTTCTATAAGATGGTTAATCCATATAACTTCCATCCTATTAGGCCCATCTATCCTAATCATTGTTGTCCACCAACCTCCCACCGTGAACATCGTTCAACTTTTTCATACACTTGATCAACAATCTATGAAACCTGATTCAATATTTCAGATTGCCTGAATCAATATTTTATGGGTGATCAGGTGAGGTATTTATTTAATGCTCCCACCTCCCCTAGGTGCCCCCAACATGATACATTTTTTAACATCTTTTTACAACTGATTTAACAATCAATAAATACTAACTCAATATTTCAAGTTATGACTCAATATTTTATAGGATGATTCGGATGATGCATTTATTTACCCCTCCCACCTTACCCATATTTGACCTCCACTTCATCTTGGGCATTCATTTACTGTAGCACATATTTCAGACACTGAAAGATTCATCGCCTTAGATGTATATGTTTTCATGTTTTTGGGTAACAGCTGATCTGTTGCACTCATGAACTAGACCCAACTGACATAAATGTTCAGAGTAGTAAGAGCATCTCCAATAGTGACCAAAATAGAATCTCAAAAATGTTTTTTTGTTAGAAAAGAGAAAAAAATGAGTTCCAATAGTAGCCTAGACCAACACCCAATTTATTCACATGTCCAAAAATAGGATCTAGGGAGAAAGTTTAATGGAAATTGAAGACCCAAGATGATAGTGGATTGGTTATTTCCTTCAGAATGCAAGTTAAACATAATGTGCTTAAATATACTTGTATACATATCATGTTTTGGATGAGTTTGGTGTTCAGTTTTCATGTAAAGATTCGTAGAATTTTAGCTTTAGATTTCAGACAAAGATAATGATGTATTGGTTATGATCAGTGAGACTCGGCCAAAATATTTACAGCACACATCTTGCTGTATTAAGTGCATATGATGTTTTGTTACTTCTATGCTAAATCCTTTGTTAAAATGTTATCTGCATAATGCAATTTGGGATACACTCCATTGTGTTTAACATTATTGTCATTCATTATTACATTAAGGTCTAATGTCTTACCTTTCTGAACTAACTGTTGGTATCAGAATGATGAACAAATAAATGGTATTCTCTTATCGCATTACCAACTATATATGTTGACACTATTTTGGTCACACATAAAAGGTTTAAGGATGGCTATGATCCGCTATAAGTAAGCCTCAATTCCCTAGGATCCAATGGACCAAATTTATTAAACTCCTTTAAAGTTGATTAGGTCACTTTAGTTACTAATAATTGTTCCTTAACATATATATTTATCTAATATTTAAATTGCACAATGAAATTATCATAATCATAGAATGTCACTTTATTTGAATGACTAATTAACAAGGTCTCATGCAATATTAATTTTATTAGAATATTTTAAGAGATACTATATCATTCTCGTTTAAAATACTTTCATTGATAACCATTTGCTGCGATGCTATAATCTTATGGGGAAATTATATGTGTATCTTTTGAGAATTAATGTGTCCTCTACAAAGATGTATGTACACCTAATGTTTGCTGCAACCCTTTTGAAATCATGCTGACTCGCGCACGTATACATACAATGTATGCTACAACCTTTTGGTTTCAACTAGACGTTTATGATATATAGAAGAGAGAGAGAAAAGAGGGGTATCTAAACCCAATAATAATTCCAAATCATTTAGCTAGCAACCGTCACATTGGAATGTCAATTATTAGAATTATGTGTTAAAGTGCATGAGCCATGTTAAGCGAATAAATATTTGTACATGGGCATCCAAATTATATAGAGTGAACAATGTCAAAGATAGCATGATATTTCAGCTTTAGAAGTACGATGTAGCTTAGAGTGGCACATGGATGGTTGGATATAAGTACATGTCCCTCTTCTGACGAACAGTAACCCCCATCTCCTCTGCCATATCCAGCTCGCTCGGTTCAACTCCAGGTGGCAGCTGCCAATCGAAGTGGAAGAGAAGCATAGCGAGAACAAGCTCCGCATTTGCCAGTGCAAATGCTAAGCCTGGGCATATCCTCCGGCCAGCTCCAAAGGGAGTGTAATGGAAGTTGGTGCCCACAAAATCAGTTATGCCCTCTTTGAACCGCTCGGGCTTGAAAACCTCGGGCTCATCCCAGTATTTTGGGTCCCTACAGATTGCCCACGCGTTCACGAGGACAACCGTGCCCTTTAGCACATCGTACCCGAGGATCTTACATGACTCCTGGCACTCTCTAGGGAGGAGCAGAGGTCCTGGTGTGTGCAACCTTAGAGTTTCCTTGATGATGAGCTTTAGATATGGTAAATTTACCAAGTCATCCTCTGAGATCCTTGACTTATCTTGCAATGCACCACGTACTTCAGTTTGTGCTTTCTGCATCACATTTGGATTCCTCATGAGCTCTGCCATAGCCCATTGAATAGTTGCAGATGTTGCTTCACTTCCACCAACAAACAAGTCCTGCACGATAAAGATTAGTATGCTGAGGAATATACTCTTCTAAAATAATTATCAAACTGTCCCACCCTACAGAGCAGCTACACCCTGGACATACTGTCATCTATACACAACTCTAGCTTATTATATGATTACAATCTGGCTAGAGTTAAAACCTATGTACAATTCTACTATATATAGTTAGTTGTATGTAGGACAACTTATGTTAATATACACTATTGCACTGCTAAAATAAATATTCAAGCCGTTCTTCTTTTGTAGGTTTTTGTTTTTGATTTAGAAAATCCACATGTTATGCTTTTCTTATTTATTGAATTTCCTAGGTATCTCACGCCCATAAATTTTCACTTTAGTTTTAAATATGAGATTCTATGATTGAGTCCCATAGTTTTCTATCTCCAAAATATTTTTATGGACGGTTTATTTGATACCACTATTTTTTTGGATTCAAGCATTTTTCTACTTTTTTCTGGATAATTAGTACTCCCTACGTTCCATAAAGATTACACCCATATTTTCTTAAACCGATTTATGTTGTTGGCAAATGATCAGACTGCCCTTAGTAGTTGTCTCAAATTCTATTGACTTAGGCGTGGAGGTTGTTCAATTTTCATAGAGTTTGTCACAGCATGGAGATAATGAAGTCCTAAATATTCTACTTGGAGGGATAAGGCATGTAGTTACTGCTAGGATCACAGTTTCCTCATGGATTTTTTTAGTATATCATAATTGCGTTGTTCATGTAGCTAAGTTTTTTTTGCTAATCTCAATCATTTGTTGTTGTAATTAATATCTCCAAGAGACTCTGTATTGTGTTAGCTAAATATGGAGATTATAACCCTTTTGTAAAGATAGAAAGCCATCTAATTCAATGGGGGGGTAATCCAACAGATTCTGTAAAGATGACCAGTGAGGTAGGCTAGCTAAAAATAGCTAGCGAATGAGGTGGGATGGAGAGCCACTAAATTTAGAGAGTCATTTACAGAGTCTGTTGAAAACGTTTCTTCTCTAACAATAGCTAAATTTGATTTTAGAAAATGATTTGGCTAGTCTCTTGGAGATGCTCAGGATGCCTTAGGATGTCTTATAGTTTTGATCTTACAATAATAAAAGGTAAGTTTCGATGTTGTGTATTTATTCTTCCATGTTGCAACTGATCATCTAACGTCGGCTCATTTGTTCGGGTTAATTAGTGTTTGCTGGGATCTGTTAGCGTGCATCAATTAAAGAGCAGCTACTTACGACGATGATGGCTTTGATATCTCCCACGCTGAGCGAGCAATCGAAGCCACCTTCGTCCTGGATCCTCAGAAGAACACCAAGCAAGTCTTCTTCTTCCTCCCCCACGTCGTCAATGCCGCTCCGCCCCGATCTGCGCTCCCTGTGTTGCTCAATGGCGGAGTCCACCAGCTCAAACAGCTTCCGCTGCATGGCCTGGGCTTTGCGCGCCGTGCCATCAATGGTGCCCACGATCCTCGACGACGGGAACAGATCACCCAAATTGAACCCGGCGCCGATCTTGAGCGCCTGGGTGATGCACTGCAGGAGCTCCTCCCGGCGCCTGAACCTCTCGCCCATCATGGAGCGCAGCGCCGAGTCCGAGACGAGCGCGGCCACCCGCGCGCTGACGTTCACCGGCTCGCCGCCGGCGGCGGCGGCGGCGATGTCGGCGGCGAGGCGGCGTGTCTCGTCCTCGCGGATGGGGCGGAACGACCGCACCCGCTTGGCGCTGAGGAGCTCCACGGCGGAGAGCTTGCGGAGCTGCCGCCACCGCTCGCCGTAGGGGGAGAACGCGATGCCCATCCCGTCGGCCATGGTGGCCCTCACCGTCGCGCTCAGCGGGCGCGTTGCGAAGGCGGCGTCGTGCGTCCTCATCACCTCCTGGGCGGCGCCGGGGGACGAGACGACCACCGCGTCCAGCTCGCCGAGCCGGAGGTACATGACGGGCGCGTCGTGCCGGCGTGCGAGGTCGGCCAGCGCGCGGTGGATCAGCGGGGTCTTGACCAGGTGGTGCAGGCTGCCGATCACCGGCAGCCGCCATGGCCCCGGGGGCAGCCTCGGGTGGTCGTTCTTTCGGGTCTCTCGATATTTGAGAGACAGAAGTAACAAGGGGATGAGGAGAAGAAGCAGAACCTGAGCCAGGAAGTATAAGCTGCATGAGAGATTTTCCATGGCGTCTTCAGAGTTATTAACAGGAGCTCGATCACGATTTGTGACGAGCTAGGTAGGTGATTCGGCCGTCTGTTTGAAGCAAGAAAAGCAGCCGGGCAATTTATAGGCTCACGAACAACTGAAGCGGCCGGCTTCTTCTGCTGGATGATCCGAATATTTGAGGTGAACGTGTACGTGCATTATGATGGTGTACATGACTACAGGTGTACTCCCTCTGTCCCTATATATTTGTCGTCGTTGATTTCCGTGCCACGATTTAGATTTGATTTGTAGAAAATATGTGAAATATTTTAATTTCGTTTTCTGATAAAATAATTACGCCACTTTTAATACTTGTGTCGTTTTGTCAACATGAATGCTCGTAGCACTACAAAGTAGTAGTAGTACATATCTGCACGCTCAATTTGCTTCTCCGAAGAAATTAAAGTTTCAGTGTCCCATTTTTTTTTGATACTTAGTTTCAGTGTCCTATTGGAAATATATCAACGTATGAGAAACCGGGTAGAATCCTACTGTGCACATATTCAGAAACAAACTTCCCGCTTACCACAGCTTTAACACAGGAAATTTCAGACCACACTTCAGTGCACAACTTCTGGCAAAGTGTTAGGAAAAATTGCATGCCAAAATTAGAAGATTACAGAAATTTCTAATGGGTTGGACAAATGATACTAGTGATGCATACAAAAAAGAAAAGAAAAACCAGCTAAATAATTTAGATGAATTGGCTAACAAAGCAAAGATTATACATCTAGAAAGGTGTTATCAGAAGGGAACTGTGAAGCAAGAAAAGCAGCCGGGCAATTTATAGGCTCACGAACAACTGAAGCGGCTGGCTTCTTCTGCTGGATGATCGGAATATTTGATGGTGAACGTGTGCATTCTGAATTTCTGATGGTGTACATGGCTACATGTGTGTACTTCCTCATCTCGCTTAGCAATTCCATTGGGCGTGGCATAAAATTTCAAAGCTTCAAAGTACGTTTTCTGATAAATTTGCGCCACTTTTAATACTTGTGTCGTTTTTGTCAATTTTAACTAGTGAGGTGGCCCGCGCAATTTGTCGGGTACGTACCTAGTCTTTTTTACAATCTTAATTTTCCAAATAGCCAAATCAATATATATGTTTTTTATATTTCTTTTCACCAGTAATATTTTTAAATTTAAAAGAAAAAATCTTAAATTAAAACTTATTTTTGAAATCAATATATGAAATTCATATTTTATACATGAGTATATTTTTATAAAATTGTTTGGCTGGCGACATAGGGTTTTAGTTATTGCGCATGATAAATATGGCTTAGATCTTTATTTTTTATTTGTGCTCTAATCTTCATATGATATAGCCTTATACTTGCCTACTCTCATATTGTCTTAAACATACTGACTCTTTGTACTCATCCAGTCTCTTTCATTCTTCTACTTCTAAGGAGATTTTCCCGCCACTATAATCATTAAAGATGCATCTCTAAATTCCTAAATTATATTTCTTTTCAAACACTAATCGTCCATATAATTAATCTCATTCGTAGGGACGACTCGTCCTATGAGCCTACACCAAATCAATGGGCAGGCAGAGATGTGAAATTTATTTACTTTTGGCGTGGACCCATCCACACCCACATCGCCCTCTCTATCGTATCTTCTCTGCTCCTCTCATGTTCTCATATCTTATCCCATTTCTCTCGGCATGTCTCTATTCTGTCCTCTCTCTTATCCGGTGTATGTGCGTATGTGGTGGGTTGGCTAGTAGCTCGGCTGACATAGTGCGGCCCAGGCAGTATGGCTTGCACCACCAATGACATGGTGCCAAGGTTATACCAATCCATGTGTTCTTTTTGAAATTTATCATGTGCATTTAGTGATGCTACAGTAGTGCTCAGCTGATAGCAATGGAACTTCTCCCACTGTACCACTATACGGAATGAGGACAGTTAGAAAACTAGGCAATTTTCGGTACATTTTAATTCCAGAAATTATCAACAAATTCATGACAATTGTGAGTGATCCAGTGAGAGCAAGGCATGTGCTAGTGTTCAAGTTAAATCTTATATGAAACAAGAACAGAAGCAAAACCAGAGAAAGTTTAATGTGTACCCCGTGACGGAGCCGGAACCGGAGGAACCGGAATCGCCGTTACCAGTCATCATATTGACTAGCCTGCTTGAAGTAGTCGATCAAACTCGAAGCAGTGACGAGGTGATGCAGTGAAGTCCCACGAACGGCCTCCGGTATGTAGTCGTTCAGCGTGGTGAAGAGGACATAGTCGTTCAGCTTGGAGACGAGGGGACGTAGTCGTACGGGTTGCTGGAGATGGCCGCCGGGAAGTAGACGAAGTAGTGGTTCACGACAGCGAGCAGGCGCGTACAAGTACGCTCCCCAAAAACCTTATCGCCTGCCTACCCCGAGCAGGATCACTAGGCAGACGCGGTTCGGAGGCAACTGCTTATGCAAGCAGAGTATGCGCAAAGCTTGCGTTGGGAATGCGAGAGAATAGCAAACAACAGGAAGAAGAGAGTGGTCTCCTGAAAGGAATACCAGGAAGGAGAGAGCTTTCGGGTGTGTCTCGCCTAGGAGGAAAGGCCTCCTCTTATAGGCACTTAGGGAGGAAGGGAGGATGAACCTGGACACGTTCAGCAGGGCAGCAATGACCATTATGCCATCCGTTACTAGTCAGCCCAACGGTTACTAATTCTCTGAATAATATCAGTAACGGCTATGACCTAATGACTGTCATCAGTGGAAAAACGTTCAACACACAGCACACGCAGAGCGGCACGGTCACATCTCGACTCGCCATGCCCACGCCCACGGCCCGGACCGACCCGGCGAGGCGAGGCGAGGCGAGCGAGTGCGCGCGCGTGTGGCACGCCCTTCTCCTTTTACCAACTTCACAAGCGGTCCACATTTGGTCCATCATTTAAGTTAGTTAGGATTCCCGTTGACTCTCAATCCAGGATTTAGACCCCTAGCATTTATTAGTGGATCTTTAATTTCTTTGATTAATTGAGAATAAAATGGGCCAAAGACCCAATTAATCCAACAATCCCCACCAAGAGTTTTAAGGTTCACAACAGATGCCCTCGACTCAATGTTGTTTTGATATACTGGCTTCATGGCGAAGACTGTTAAGTTAAACATCCACCTGAGGCAAAAGCTACACTCATTCACAACTGACCAATGGACTATGCCTTGAATTGACAGTTTCGTGCAAACAAGCCCCTTACCAGTACTAGGCTGCTGCAAGCATCCCCTCGGGTTGGAGCGTATAAGTCATACTCCGTGCCTTTCATGGGTATCTAGAGATCACCCTATCTCATAGATTGTGACCAGCAATCGGCCTCATATAGGTGTAATCCTTTAAGATGTTCTGTAGGCCAACATCTTTGCTCCTCATTGAGCCACTTGGATCACATTAAGGTTTTCACCAACCTGCCATACAGATTTAGAAGAGAAATGCACCTCTGTCGGAATGAGCCTTTTACAAAGGTTCTCTTCTCTCAGATAAACAGTAGCTTGTTTCACCATCCTGATTCACAGGATCTCCGATCACATAGGACATGTTACCACTACTGAGTAACATTCATGGGTCTCAAGCCCAATTCCCTGGATGCATTATCTATCACATTACGTGAAAGACCCTTTGTGAATTGATCTGCCAGGTTCTTAGCCGTTTGGATGTAGTCCAAAGCTATTACTCCGGAGTTTCTCATTTTCCTGATAGATTTCAGCCGCCTCCTTACATGCCTAGATGACTTCATGTTGTCCTTTGAACTGTTCACCTTTACAATCACCGTTTGATTATCGCAGTTTATGAGGATAGCCGGTATTGGTTTTTCAACTACCGGCAGGTCCATAAGGAGTTCACGAAGCCATTCGGCCTCAACAGTGGCGGTGTCAAGTGCAGTGAGTTCTGCCTCCATAGTAGACCTCGTTAAGATGGTCTGCTTGCAAGACTTCCAGGAGACAGCGCCACCTCCAAGTGTAAACACATATCTACTTGTGGTTTTAATCTCATCTGCATCAGATATCCATTTTGAATCACTGTAACACTCTAGTACCCTAGGGTACCCGGTATAGTGAATCCCGTAGTCCACAGTACCTTTCAGGAAACACATCACCTGTTCAAGAGCTTCCCAATGAGCCTCTCCTGGGTTAGACACAAACCGACTTAGTTTGCTTACAGCATACGCGATGTCGGGTCTAGTAGCGCTGGCAAGGTACATCAGCGAACCAATGATCTGGGAGTATCTCAGCTGATCTCTCATTATTTTCTTGTTTTTCCGCAACACTTTACTAGCATCATAAGGTGTTGGAGCTGGCTTGCAGACATTATAACCGAAACGACTTAAGATCTTCTCCATATAGTGGGATTGTGTAAGGACAACCCCACCATCACCTTCTCTCACTAGTTTAATGTTCAAAATCACATCAGCCTCTCCCAAATCCTTCATCTCAAAGCTTTGGGACAAGAATTCTTTGACTTCCTTAATCGCATTAAGGCTTGCCCAAATATCTGTATGCCATCCACATACAGACAAAGGATCACTCCTTCGCCCCCACCATAGCGATAGTACACACATTTGTCAGCTTCATTCACAACAAAGTCAACTGATGTTAAAGTTCTATCGAACTTTTCATGCCATTGCTTAGGAGCTTGCTTAAGGCCATCAAAGACTTGATTAACCTACACACCATTCCTTCTTGACCTTCTACTACAAATCCGTCTGGCTGATCCATATAGATCTCCTCCAACTCTCCATTTAGGAAAGTTGTCTTAACGTCCACCTGGTAAACGATAAGACCATGAGAAGCTGCCAAGAAAAGTAGTACTCGAATAGTAGTCAATCGGGCAACCGGTGAGTAGGTGTCAAAGAAGTCTTCTCCTTCTTTCTGAGTATAGCCTTTAGCCACTAGCCTTGTCTTGTACTTTTCAATCGTACCATCAAGCCTAAGCTTTTTCTTGAACACCCACTTGCATCCAACAAGTTTGCACCCATAAGGACGTTCCACAACCTCCCAAGTACCATTAGACATAATAAAATCCATCATCTCACTCCGAACTGCTTCCTTCCAATAGTCAGCATCTGGAGAGGAATATGCCTCTTCAATGGTTCTAGGAGTGTCATCCACGAGGTACACAATAAAGTCATCGCCAAAGGACTTTGCAATCCTCTGTCTCTTGCTCTTTCCGAGAGCTGCTTCATTGTCATCCTCCTCAGGATTCTCCACATGTGGTTGTTCATTGTGTTCTATCACAGTAGTGGGTTCTTTAGGTTCATTGTTAGTAGACAATTCATGACTAGATGTGCTAACTACCTCTTTTATAGGAAAAATGTCCTAAAAAAATATAGCGTCTCTGGACTCCATAATTGTACCAACATGCATGTCAGATACTCCAGATTTTACTATTAAAAATCTATAACCCACACTGTGGAAAGCATAACCAAGAAAGACACAGTCTACAGTTTTAGGTCCTAACTTACGTTTCTTGGTTATAGGCACATTCACTTTGGCCAAACATCCCCAAGTCCGTAAATATGAAAGGGTTAGCAGACAGCTCGCTACCAGCATTGGGGAGGAAGGGAGGATGAACCTGGACGCTCAGGGAGGAAGGAAGGATGAACCTGGACGCGTTCAGCAGGGCAGCAATGACCATTATGCCTTCAGTTACTAGTCAGCCTAACGGTTACTGATTCTCTGAATAATATCAGTAACGGCTATGACTTAATGACTGTCATCAGTGGCAAAACATTCATCACTCGCCACGCCCACGGCCCGGGAAGGCGAGCGAGTGCGCGCGTGTGGCACGCCCTTCTCCTTTTACCAACTTTACAAGCGGTCCACATTTGGTCCACCATTTAAGTTAGTTAGGATTCTCGTTGACTCTCAATCCGGGATTTAGACCCCTAGCATTTATTAGTGGACCTTTAATTTTTTTAGATTAATTGAGAATGAAATGGGCCAAAGACCCAGTTAATCCAACAAGGACTTCTCCCACTGTACCACTATACGGAATGGAACTTCTCCCACTGTACCAATCCATGTGTTTTCACGATCAATGTTTGGCTTATTTAATTGAAAGATAAATCGTTGAAGTCAATTTGATCAAACTTATAATAAATACTAGGTAAATGCCCGTGCGTTGCTACGGGTAAAATTCTTACTGTGAATGTCAAAATACTATAATGATATATACCAATGGAACTATGGAAGCATACACTTGGTCTAAAATGGAGTTTTCTAAAATGTATATGCGCTCAAACAGTTTCAGTAGGAGGGCTCAAAAGCAGACATTGTCCACTCCATAGTGACACATCACCATTTTGAAGAGTGTTCTTTATAAATTGGAAACATGAATGCAACCAAATTGCCTCGAACATATTTGTTTTACATAATTTACTACGGAAATCCAAAAATTTCCACAACGATACCTGCCATCTCCATGCCTTTTAGTCATATGTCAACATATTGGAAACATGATGAGACCATTAAATATTTAAATAGCCTGATAACTAAATGAAAAAAATGAGAAACAATAATATTTATTACCTCTTACATGCCTACACAAAATCTTTGGGTGGACGTATTATTGACAAAAGTACCCTGAAGCCCAATTTCTCCCTCAGCCTCTTAGGATCCCAATGATCAACACCACCAGGTGAGCATATATAGTGGACAAATTTTATCACATATACCTTGGTTTGTGATGTTTGCTTGCTCTCCACAAAATCATCATTGCCATTTACCAATGTCTCCATCTGCAGCAACGTTCCTCGCCAAAAAAATAGAAGGATGTCAACTGAAAATAACCAAGGAAACACAAGTAACACACAATGTCGAAGCACAGATCCTAATAACAAATACATTTAAACTTTAATTTGTGGGACAAAGCCATTGGGCTTTTGTTTTCATTATTGGCAGATGCTTGCTCCTTTGTCATGAGTTTATTTCTCATATAGACATGCCATTTTTTTTTGTTTTTCTCATTTCTCTTTTCCTTGGAGATTGTAGCTAACCGGTCCTTCTATCTCTGCCTTTAAGTTCAAGTCAATCACCATCGTGTGGTGGGCATCTGGGAGCATTTTGAATGGATATACACAAAATTATAGAATATTGTAGTATGGCATATATCTTGGAAATACAACATTACCTTGAGCTGTGGTGTTTACCTTGAATCGTAGAGTTGGTGAGCTCCCACAAGGCTTTACCTCAGCACCTAACACCGGATCCATCTTTGTGATTCTGCAAAGGGAACAGACTCTACCCGATAGATTTAGAAAGTGATATCTATGAAACCAAATCACTAAAAGGTTGAACATTGCTATCTAAAAAAATAAAGAATCCGAATATGATATTTTTCATTATCTGTTGAGAACAAGCCTAAAATTGAGATCATAAGTGTACATGCACAGAATGGCAGGAAGAAGAGAAAAACATGCGTCCAGGAGTATGAGAACCAAATGTTACCTTTTCAAGACGCTAGCATTAGACTAATGAAGTCCCAACGACAACTTACAGCAACAATTTCCATGGCACCGCATACAGTCATGCAAATAACATAGGAACCCGAAGCATGATTTCTTTGTGGCAGCAAGAATATCACTAAACAGCTTTGTAAGGGTGTATTTTGCCAAGCTCTAGACCAATGTCATTGCGTCAAATGAAAGATATATGATGGTTTGCTTATAGGGTGTGTGTGTCGGGTCTATGTATGACTCTTTCTTCTCCTATCAATACAATGATACACAACTCTCCTGCATCTTCAAGAAAAAAAGGATATACTATGGTTTTGTTTTGAATAGGGCACTATATTGCATACACTTAGGTTGCTCAGTTCAGACAGCAAGAAGGTTTTGTAGTAAGTTACGACAGGCAGTATACAACATATACGCACAGCACAAGAGTCAAAACCAACATGACCAAAAACATGTAGAAAAAATCTAGAAGAATTGATTGATTAATGCTCAGTAGCTCTTTCATAAAAAGAAGAGTATGCTAACCTTTTGACTACTTTGCTAGTAAATTTTCCCACACGTTATCACTAAATTCCGGAGAAATTGAAATTCAGATCTGCAGGTACTACTACAAGGCCAGCCACGCATACCACAGCGGTCCAGGGGCAGGAAGTTCATGGAGGATCACAGATTCCATGTTCTGAATAAAACTCGATCTAAAATATAGAAAACTCGAAAACTGAATGATTCTGTGAGCTATTAGAAGTGACATGACTGAATATTCATTGCCACTATATAATACTTAGGGGTGGTAAAGGGCCCTCACTTTTGTACTAGAAATTTTAAGGATTGGGCCGGATTAGGGCCGGATCAAAATAACACTAGTTTTTGAGCTAAATTTTGCTAGGGCCAAGTTTGATTGTGAAGGAACAAACGGGCCATGATCCGTTACCACCCCTAAACTTATGTATCAACTTATTTACATTCGATGCAAAGAACCCTTTTTAAAATCAATCGGTGCTGCAACAGTTTTCTGTGTAAAGAAAGCCAATGCTGGTGATTGGCAAAATCTAGGTATTTTCATGTCTATTTCAGCCTGGTCTAAAATAGAAATACTAAGTTACATGTTAACTAAAGTTAGAGATGAGTATGGCTATAGTTTGCATGCTTCATTGTGATCGAAGAAAATGCAAATTGGTGCTGACATCTTACACCATCGTATGCCCTTGAGAGAAGTTGCAACCTGCTCTTTCTCGCTTTTGATGCAAACTTTATCCTTACAGGTCCTAAAATACTTCAATGCATCTTCCAAAAAATAAAAATGTATCGTTACCTCTGGGGC
>OAMR01000305.1:691888-720190 GCA_900205405.1 Echinochloa crus-galli | reverse complement strand
GTAATAATAACATTCCCTGTCTCTTATACACATCTTCATGTTATTTATTTGTATTTATATATTTATTAATTATATTAGGTCTAGATTCATTGGATTAATATGGATAATTAGATCTTTATAAAATCTGACGGCGTTTATTTTTCTCTTTTTTGGATCAATAGAATAATACAGATCGTTAGATCTTCATAAAATCCGACGGTAGATATTTTTCCTCCTTTTGGAATAATAGAATAACATGGACCGTTAGATCTTCATAAAATCTGACGGTGCATACCCTTTTCTTTTTTAGATTAACGTGAGAATTTCTTGGCCTCTCGGCGAACATGGTGGCTCCTTTTAACACTATTTTACTAATATAATAGATAATTGGTTACGTTTTGACCAGAGATGACACATTATTCCAGTTCATCGTCGTCATGCCCTTTTGGCTTCATTCAGCTTTCAGCGCGAAGCGGCAGAGCGGGCAGAGGCGGCTGATCTCGAGCCACCTGATGATACAACTCTCATGGAAGCCGTGCGAGCATGGCATCGTCCTGACCTTGTCTCCCTCCTCGTAACTCTCATAGCACACCGCACACTCCTCCATTACCGTCGTCTCCGACTCCATCACCGGTCGTCTCCGGGAGAGAGGCGATGGCCTCGCTCGCGGCCGGCACGGCCCCGAACCCGCCGTTCCTGTACGCATCGTCGTCTTCTCCGATGCCGCCGTGGCTGCCGCCGAGATATCTCGCCATGGTGCTATGGTTTGGCCCGATCCGGATCCCCCGTCGACGAAGGTCACTTTCCAGCTGCAACATATACACTATACTGGAGTTGGAGGGTACCACGTAGCCGTCCTGCGACACCGGAGACTCCGACTCCCAGGCCGGCGCTCCCTGTTCCTGGGGCAGCAACGACGACTCTTCCTGGTGCCCAGCCATCAGAGATGCATAGGCGTCGTCGCCTTCTTCCATCTGATCGATGTGCCGTGCCCTGGACTGATGGATGGGTGGATGGATCGGATCAGCCGAGCGCGTGATGCGTAGGTGTTGGGGACTGGGGAGATAGCTAGCTTTGGGGCAAAGCGAAGAGAGCGAGGGATCAGGGATGCGGGCGATGCCGCAGGATTTGTAGGCGCAACTCGTGCTGACAAATCGGATTCCGATTCCGAGGCTTCGCGTTTGCGTTGGTTGGAGTCCGTCTCCGATCCGCCCTGCATCACGCGTTCAGCCGTCGATAGAGAGAGATAACAAGATCTGTCCGTGGACGCGGCGGATTACTGGCTAATTATTAAGACGATGACTCAAAAGGAAAGGCTATTGCTCCGGTATGTACATGTGAGTATGTGACCATGCATGAACAAGAGATCGCCGGCCGTACGTCTTGAAATCCTAATAGTGCAGGATAGTTTTGCCAATGGTACGTGTAATGTACGTGCATGAACAACGTACACGATAGTACAAATGTCGCATCATATCCTCCAAACTCTGTGCTTACCTCCTTGCCAATCAACCCCTTGTGCTCCATAGATGTTCCAAACGGCGCCATTGACACCATGGACAAATTAAAAGGCGGCAGGCTTTCATCTTGACTGGGTAAAATCTTGTAAAGTAGGGCAGTGTAAAGTGGCTTGGGAGGTAGTGTCAACACCAAAGCAAAAAGGTGATCTCGGTGTCAAGGATCTAAAAATTCAGAACAAGTGCTTACTACAAAAGTTCTGGGTTAAACTCCTTAAGCTCCTTCAACTTCCTGGCAGACATGGTTCCAACAATAATATGGCAGTCGGGCTGGTAAAGACCTATGAGCGATCATCATCACTTAGATACTCCAGTTTGGAAATCTCTGCTCAAACTTCTGGATGGTTTTTGGTCTTCTACTTTTGTCACCCTGGGAAACAGACTTCACACATCCTTCTGGCTTAACCTTTGGATTGGGCCTGCTCCTCTTGCCCAAATGATGCCAGCTCTTTTCTTTCACACCACAAGAATCAACATTATTGTGCACTCAGCTTGGGATGGGAACCATTGGAGACTGCACCTGCAGAACCGGCTAACCAATGCGGCCACGGCTGAACTTGCCCTCCTCAATCAGGCCTTACAATTGGTCAGCTAGTTGCATCAAGAGGTTGCAGATTTTAGACGCCTTGGTACTCACAGGATCCCATTCTCAGCGCCAAGGACTTATGGTCAGGCCATGGCTCACTTGACTTATGACCCCAATGCAGCAGCCGTATGGATGTCTCGAGTTCCCCCAAAGTGCAGACACTTTCTTTGGCTCATTTATCGCTTGAGGCTGTCAACAAGCAGGGCACTGCTACATCACCGTCATATTGCGCCCTCTGCTATGTGCGCCTTCTGCTCCTCAGTCCTCACCAGAAACTTAGGAACATCTCTGCTCCTCCACTGTGCTCACGCAGGACCATGACCTGTGGAGCTCTACTGTCAGTCCCTCGCACAATTTTGCTGTCACAGCGGTTCTCTGGAACATTTGGAAAAAACGCAATGCAAAGGTGTTTGGCAGAGGGAAAAAACCAAATGTACATGCGACTGCTTTGCTTATCCAACGGCAGGTGGACATGCCAATTTTTCGGGATGCGGGATTTTACATGTGTGTGGGGCCATATCGCTGCATGCGGCCAATCAGGAGAAGGGAATAAGCACCGCGGTCGCTGGGGCATGTGGGCATGCGTTTCTGAGTGTTTGGGGGTCAGGTTGCAGCGCCTTTTATCGTCGCCTCTAAGGCAGCGCAAGACATCTTAATTTGGACGCATCGGGTCCTGCTTTTGGCCTCTAGGATGTAATGTTGTCTTAAGCCTACAGTAGTGTTTCTCAAAAAATTAGTACAAATGTCATTTGCCACGCACTGACGCACGCCTCCCTCCCTGATCCCTTTTGCGGCGAACCATAACCCTCATCATCCCTCCACTAACCTCGTTACCGAACTGTTTTTTTTTTCCTTCGAGCCGTTTTCACACAGCGCGCCGAACATTTTTTGAGGGAGGCTACGTACGTTAGGCATGGAGCCGGCATGAACAATTTGCTCTTTTCATTGATATGCACAAGATTGGAGCATACAAAGATTTGTGAAACCGGCCGGGGTTTAGGGAAAGCTGCTGGCTATTACATGCATAAGATAAGCTACATGTTTAGCAAGAAGCTCCACGCACTGAACATTACTGTACTGGATTTTCAAATAGCTAGCTAGTCCTTGCATTTTGACTTCATATTTACGTTACAAACAGAAACTGTATCATCATCGACGGAATCGGCAGAGCGGGCAGCAGAGGCGGCCACTGCAAGATGCATCGTCGTTCATGGAAGTCCTGACTCCTGAGCGTGCCGCCCGCTTCGAGGCATACCGCGCACGTCTCACCCTCATCGCCCACCGCCATCTGCGATGCGCGTCGTCCGCTATGGGCTTGCCGTTAACGTCGTACCACGTCAAGATACCGTCCCGCCGCACGACCCCCCGCATCAACACGGTGTGCACGGGCGCGGCGGCAGCGCCCTGGCGCTCCGCCAACGCAAGTACTGCAAGTACAGCAATCGGAGAATCGGCTGCCTTGGCCGGCAAGGGGGCCGGATGTGGCTGTTCGTCGGCCGTCAAATCTTGGATGTACTCTTGGTCGCTGCCCTGGAGAGTGGAGAGGAACGACGAACGACGGGGCAGTGGAGATAAGGGCGTGTGGGCTAGTATATCAAGGGACAAGAAATCCGATTCCGAGTTGGGCTCGGTCGGAGGAGTCGTACGTGTTCCCCGTTTCGGCGATTCGAATAGGATACAGGCAGTTTCGTTTCCTGTTCGTCATGCATCATTGAAATCCCAATGGGCGAATCTGTTGCTCTGTTCTGACTTTCTATTTTATCATGCACAAAAAAAAATATAGGAGCAGTATTCTTAAGGTGTTTCATTTGGGAGAGGCACGCGCACGGTGGCCTGTAGCCAGAGGTCGCTCTTCCTCCTCGCCGTGATCCCGAGCCCCTCGGCCATGTCCAGCTCCTCCGGCGCAGCGCCTCCGGGGAGCTCCCAGTCGAAGTGGAACAGGAGGCTGGCGAGACCGAGCTCCATGACCGCGAGCCCAAGCGCGATGCCCGGGCAGATCCTCCTGCCCGCGCCGAACGGCACGAGCTCGAAGTCCGTGCCCCTGAAGTCCACCCCGGCGGCCCCGCCGCCGCTGCCGCCGCCCTCGAACCTCTCCGGCCGGAACTCCTCGGCATCGACGCCCCAGCTCGCGGCGTCCCGGCCGATCGCCCACGCGTTCACCAGCACCATGGCGCCCGCGGGCACGTCGTGGCCGAGGACGCCGCGCGTCTCCTCCAGGCACTCCCGCGGGAGCAGCAGCGGCACCGCCGCGTGCAGCCGCAGCGTCTCCTTCAGCACCAGCTGCAGGTAGCGCAGCTCCGGCAGCGCGTCCTCGTCGACGCGGCTCCGCCCGGCGAGCGCGCGGCGCACCTCGTCCTGCGCCCTGCGCAGCGCCGCCGGGTGACGCATCAGCTCCGCCATCGCCCACTGCAGCGTCGTCGCCGTCGTCTCGCTCCCCGCGCTGAAAAGATCCTTCGACCATGATGCAAAATTATAATCTCGTTAATTTATAAAATTGGTGAATGGTAATTTGGCCAGAGGAGCTAATCCCAATCTTACGATGATCACGGCGCGGATGGTGCCCATGTCGAGAGGAACCTGCAGGGCGCCGTCCTTCTGGACCCTGAGCAGCACGTCGAGGAGGTCCTCCTCGTCGTTGCCGGCGCCGGCGGCCCTCCTCTGCCTGTGCTCCTCTATGACGCCGTCCATGAACCGGGTCATCTCGCGGTGGTGCGCCCGCGCGCGCCGCGCCGCCCCGCTGAACGCGCGCGCGAGCCGCGACGACGGGAACACGTCGGCTAGGCTGAACCCCGCCGCCACCTTGACGCCCTCCTCCAGCTTCTCCAGGAACGCGTCCCGGTCCCGGATCCGGTCGCCCACCACGGCGCGCACGATCGCGTCGGTGGCGTACGTGGCGAGGAGGGCGCTGACGTTCACGGCCTCCGGCGGCGCCGGCGCCGTCGTCGACGACGACGACGCCGTCGCGACAGAGGCGACGAGGCTGGCGGCCTCGCCTCGCGCCCGCGGCGGAGGGACCCGACCTGCCGCGCGCCGAGCAGCTCGGTGACGCAGAGCTTGCGGAGCCGGCGCCAGTGCTCCTCACGCGCCGCAGCGGGCGACGACGCCACGACGACGGGGAGCTCGCCCAGGCGGAGCAGCATGAGCGGGCCGTGCCGCCGGGCCAGGTCGCGCATGGCGCGGTGCGGGAGCGCGCCCACGAGGTGGTGGAAGCTGCCGATCACCGGCAGCCGCCATGGGCCGGGAGGAGGGTTCTTGCCGTGGTTGCGTCGCCGGAGCTTGGCGGCGAGGAGAGGCAGCAGCAAGATCACGACCAAGAAGATGTAATGGTAGGAGGATTGGAGTTCTTGGTCCATGATTGCTGTTGGATCTATCACTGCGCTTGTTTCTCAAGGTTATTGTACCTTGTAGTACAGTGCTTATCAAGAAAAAAAATAATAGAACAGAGTTGCCGTGTGGACTGGCATTTTTTTAGGGAACAGGTGAATGGCGAGCAAATTATAGTATGGAGATTTGTGTTTAGATCTAGAAGCAATGTGTCCTCAAGTCCGTGGAGATGAGTAGATGACAGAACAGCGTCGGATCACATTGTTTATCATGCGAGTCAGATACTGAGATCCCTGCAAGATGTGCAAGAGTGTGCAAGGATATAGCCACGTGGCCCACGTCCTCAAACTCCCTATACAAAAGAACATTTTTTATTATTTTGACGAAAAAAAAGCTCTTTCCGCTATTTGGAGAAAAAAAGACACTTTGATTTTTTGAGAAAAAAAGACACTTTGATTTTTTGAGGAAAAAGACACTTTGATTTTTTTTTCATTTATGTCGTTTAGGACAAGCAAGTTAGTCCAAAAATAAATTTGTAGACTTATTTCAAACGTCATATGTTTACTGACAGATATATTAAATCGGTAGGCGTGAGGGGACCGCCCCCACGGTTTTACATCGAGAAGAAATCTCACGACTCTTTGGGCTAACTGAGACTGCTTGGGCCTTCGTATGTTCATAACTTGGGTTAAGCGCGACTCTTTGGGCTAGTGACCACTTAGTAGGTTTCAAACCAGCCACATAACCAGCATCACAGACCAGCACCATATCACATTTTTCTTTTGTTGCCAAGGAGAAGATTTATTATGCCACGCTACACTATTCTTGGTTTTTGACACAAAACATCACACTTCACTACTATAATTTAGAACAAATTGGTATACGGTGTACGCAGTTTTGAACCCACTCAAATTTTGATCACTTATAACTAGAGCAACTCTGGAGAATCCGGACAGACACAGACTTGTTGCAATACCACATGAAAAATGTCCTGTCTTTGATTACTTTTTCGCTGTCTGAAAAAGTTTTTCTTCCCTCACTTTCCGGACCAATCACAGGTCCAACTTAAACCATAATTTGCTGCAGGAGTATGATATTTGAGGTCATCTTCAACAACTGTCCTTGTTAGAAAACGTCTGGATTGCGATACCCATAGTTGCTGCTGCATAGGTTCGCTTGTTGAAGATGAAATGACAAGGCATAGTTCTTCTCCTGGATAGTACAGATGAGATGGTTAGTTGAGAATTAATGGAAGTTAAGCATTGTTTATTTCACTAAACGTACCTCTAATGCCTTTATTTGCTTCTGGTACTCCTCGACGATCTGGTTGAATTGATACCTCTCCTGCACCATCTCTTGGTACTCCTTGAGGCCTTGTTCGGCAGCCAGGGGTTTAATCCCCAAGAGGATCTAATCCAGACAGGGATTAGGTGGATCCCCTTGGTGCCACTCGATCCCTGCGGGGGTTTAATCCCCTCATCTAATTTGATCCCTTGCACTGTTCGGCTGGTCAGGGATTAACACAGGGAATAAACACAACAATCAGAAATACGCTCAGATGAACAATAGTTTTACAAAATGCACGTCATACACATAATTCAGATAAGCTCTATACACGGTTGATGCACTGAGACAGTATATATACGCTCAAGTGATTAACTAAGCACGAATTTATCATTGAGAGAAGGTAAACCCCTTCCTAACTGGACAAGCTATCCTGAAGAATATCACACAAACAGCTACCACAAAGATGTGATCATATGATAGTCATGCATCGCTTGGCCAACTGCTTGTACTGAAATAACAGCCAGAAGATCGCAGCAAGAAATGATCAACCTGCACCAAGAAAAAAATCATTGGAAGAGGTAAAAATAATATGCCGCAGAGTGTGCCATTGTTCTGTAAACGAAATTTTAACGGAAACACTTATATTTTAACTGAAGTAAACTCGGAACAGGATTACAAAGACAGAACCTATCAAAATGACTGGAAATAATGCAAACCATGGGATATGTATAGCAGTAATTGACTCGACAGGATATGATCTTAACACTAGAGTTTGGACTGGATGCCATGTATCTACCAGTTAGAAAAGAGCAATCTCAAGGATACTTGCAAAACTTTATTTGCCCAGCCATCCAAACTAGATAAAGGTAGCTAAACCATAACATGTTCACGAGTGCGGATGCGCCAAACATGCGTGCATAAATAATGATCCACAATATTATACTAGAATACATGAAACAGAAAAGGCTAAAGCTAACTAAACTAAGGGTGCTCAACACATAGTTTTAGCTGCAGTGAGGTTCACCAGAAGATTTTTCGACTATAGGATGGATCATTATCAGATTTCAAGTAAACAGATGGATAGGCCATATCAGATTTCAATAAGTCCCATGCCAGCATATCAAATTAGTTAAGCCATGTCAAATTATCATATGTCCCATTTTCTAGTGTCAGTTACAGAACTAGGATATTGGATCTAATAATCATTCTGCTTTTATTTTTTCCATGGTATAAATTAACAAATGGAAATCAGTCCACAGTACTACTAGTCTTGTTCACAGGCATTATCCCCAAGCTGTATACAGATCAGATCAATTTACATGACTGCATCAACACAATACTTAAACGACAAATGCAGGTAACTTCAGATGTTAGACTAAGAGAATATCAACAAGTGCTGGAGCAACTGGGAATCAAGACAAACATGGCCATCACAGCACAGTTGCTAACTAGGTGTGGTGATTACCCATAACTGAATAATAAATTTCCACATAGTACAATTCATTTAGCTAAATTATGGTGATCTCATTGCGAACATGCCATTAACAGTTAAAGCCAACAATATAGAACATATTGTTTTGATCCTGCTCTCGCAAGTCATTTGTTAAACAAAAAAAAAACAATATCATCTAGTGCTGGCAAAAATTCGATTGTAATGCCTCTTCTTAGTTCTCAAACTGACATCTAGCTGAAGATTGACTGAAAAACAGCAGAGATATTCCTAAATCAATCAATAGTATTCTGAAGTTTCACAAGCATATGACAGATCAATGTACTAATGTAATTCGTTGGTATTCAGTACTCACATGACTGTAATTGCACCACAAACACGAAGGGTCAAAACAATCTCACGAGAGGAGCATAAGCAAGCATAGTAACATCTGTTTGATCCAAGAACCACATGCCCTGTCCAAGAACCCTAAACAACAACCCTAGAACATGGGAGATCTAGCATTTGCGGATACAAGAACCCTAGGATTGGGATTGGTGAGAGGAAGAAGAAGAGATACACAATGGCGAGAAGGTGGCTAACACACTTCACTACTATAATTTAGAACAAATTGGTATACGGTGTACGCAGTTTTGAACCCACTCAAATTTTGATCACTTATAACTAGAGCAACTCTGGAGAATCCGGACAGACACAAACTTATTGCAATACCACATGGAAACATGTCCTGTCTTTGATTACTTTTTCTGTCTGAAAAAGGTTTTCTTCCCTCAGTTTCCGGACCAATCACAGCCTCACAGGTCCAACTTAACCCACAAGTTGCTGCAGCAGTATGCTATTTGAGGTCATCTTCAACAACTGTCCTTGTTAGAAAACGTCTGGATTGCGATACCCATAGTTGCTGCTGCATAGGTTCGCTTGTTGAAGATGAAATGACAAGGCATAGTTCTTCTCCTGGATAGTACAGATGAGATGGTTAGTTGAGAATTAATGGAAGTTAAGCATTGTTTATTTCACTAAACGTACCTCTAATGCCTTTATTTGCTTCTGGTACTCCTCGACGATCTGGTTGAATTGAGACCTCTCCTGCACCATCTCTTGGTACTCCTTGAGCCGGTTGTGCTGTATGAGGAATGCCCGCTTCAGAACGCCGTTCTGGTGAAGTAGTGCTCCAAGCATCTGCTTCACTATCTTGTGCTCCTGGATTCACAACATAATTCAGGCGAGCTTGGAGGTACATTTTTTTTTTGGAAAAAGTGAATATTTGTGGCCCCCAGTTTCAGAATTAAGCAATATGTTCCTTCAGATAATACCTTGCGCACTTTGTACTTTTCATCTGGGCTAACTCGGGCAGCAGATTTTTCCAATAGCTTCAGTATCTTGGAGGCGCGATTCTTGGCATCAACCAGATCTGAAGCAGAGGACATCTCCTTGACGATAAGCTCTGCCCATTCAGAGCCGCTAGTCGGAATAGTTACCATTGGCAAATCACCTGAAACAGGCATTGATGATGTAAGGTTTAAGTCCACAGACTTAAATGATTGTTGAATTTTTACAATAGCTAGAACTTTGGTGACATTGAAATAAAGGCAGCTAATAAGCATGGTATCAGTGAGAATTGTTGATTTTTTTTCATAACGTTGACGACTCTAACGATGGTAAATTTGACATTTTGGGTTGAAACATATATATGCAGATGTCACATGTACCTTGGGACAGGAAGGCATCGTTTGCCTCGTTGTCGGACTGAGCATAGTTTATAGGAGAAGCAGATTCTGCCATTCTATCTGCCAAATAATCTCTGTATGCTTTGATTGCATCATTCAAGACATTTCCTGACGCTTGCCAATGGTCTTCTAGAATCTAAATTCAGGGAAAGAAAAATATATCAGGTGCACACATCCTAATCAGTACTAATTGCACTCTGCAAGACAAACAGAACATGACTGAGATATTGGTTGGTAGTGGTACCAACTGGTCAGAAATCAGGGTACGCTCTGACCGGTTTATGTTGGTCTGATGTATTGAATTCCAAAAGCCTACTGTATTAAAGATTTCACGCTCGATTTCACGCTAATTGGAGCACACTTCTATCACTGTCCCTTGCTTGCCCTCTGCTCTATGTGATGCCCTCTGCTCTACGTGATGAAACCAGAGCACCAACGCGAGAAGCAGAGCGTGAGTCAAAGTAGAATCGATCCACGCGCGTGCAGGTACAAACCTGACGATCGGCGCCGGGGAAGGTGAGCTGGAGCGCTTCGACGGGGTCGAACTCCAGCGGGAAGCTGAGGCCGAGGTCGGCGGCGGTTGCCGCCGACGAGCACCGGCCGCGCTTCGCGAGGTATGGCAGGTCGAGGAAGGAGTCGTCGAGGAAGGCGTCCGTCCCGCGCTTCCGGCTTGCCACCACGGTTGCCGCCATGAGGCTGGTAGGGGTAGGGGAGGAGGAGGTAGCTAGGGTTTCGGCCGCGCGAGCTCCGGTGGCCGTGAGCTCGGTGGATTCTTTGGATTGGAGCAGAAGTAGAAGAGAGAGCAGAGGCGGGACTGTGTGGCTTGGTTTGAGGGTCGCGCGAGGCGTGGGCCGTCGATATATAGCGGTCGGGGGGCGGTTCGTTGGGTCGGCTAACCTTGGAGGACACGGCCGGGTTACCGTGTGATAGGGACACCGACTCGATCGCGACCGTCCGGAATATAGATAAACCGGGTCCCAGCTCGGATTTGCAGGGCAAATTTGACACGTCATCGTGCGCGACAACGGCACAGTGTTATAGATGGGATCTTTCGTGGAGAGCATTCCAAATTTAGATGATCTTTATAAAATAACTGGCAAATATATCCGTGTGACACGCGTGTGCTACCTCGATTACGTCGGTGATCACGGTGCTGCTATTTTAATGAGGAGTTCTGGGTTCATACTTCATAAAGTCTGTCACCTTTGGTTCATGTATATTTTGATGATGAATAGTCCTGGGTTCGAACTATTTCGTCAAGCGTGGTTTGAAAAAAAAAGAGCCTGACAGGCGGGATCGTAAGATAATGTTTCTATGACTGGTGGGTCCGTCGGCTGTCGAAAGTTTTAGATCTTCATAGTATAGAATAGATAGAATAGACTTGTAATGTACATAATGACTAGTATCAGATATTGATACAAGTTGCGTAACTTTGATCTGACACATGCATCACACCCTCCGATCTCATCAGTCATCATCACCACCTGAATACACGGCAAGTCACAAGGACCGTCTGATCTCATCAGTCATCACCACCACGTGAATACACCACCGCAAGTCACAAGGGCGACGATGGATGATGTTCTCTCTCTCTCTCTCTACCTAGTATATATTGTTGCCTGCCACAGGCAGGTTTGGTAGCTCTTGAAGCAAAAAGGAAACCGGTTATCATCGCTCCTACGCTTCTTATATGTGTACCCACCGTCGTTGATGCACAAGATTGTCAAAGCATATCTTAACCCCACCATGTCAATAGCTCATGCCGCACACCTTATATATTAGAAAGCAACTCATGTTGCCATGGACTGCTTGTTGGATGCCCACGACACAACACCGAGCCGCATGCATAGAAGGAGGAGGAGAAGCAGTGCCTCGCCGCCACCTCTGGAGTATAGGAAGGTGATTTCTTCGGCCCACAACCTTTAATTGTTTCAGAATTTCCTACTCAAGAAATTTTCAACCTGAGTTAGAATTAACTCAACCTTTTCAAATGAATAGTGGAGAACGAGAGTGGCAATAGTCAAGGAAGGACTCTTTCATTTTCTCCTAATTGGTTATCACTTTCCACCACCTAATAGGGGTGAATGCGTAATAAGATAGAATCCTATTTTTATGCAACTTTCAGTGTTTTCCATGCATACAATTAGATCTGCTTCATGATTATTGTTTTCCTTCTCTTGTTACCGGTGCCAAATTGAGTTGCACATGTTTCTGTTCCATATTGATTTGTGCATCATTATTGTTTCTCGCTAGTTTTCTCGATTTCCATTGCTATTGCAAACCAGCAGAAATAATCCAGTTGTGTATCATACTCCATAAAATGGTGTTGTGTATGTATTGCGAATATCTTCCTCCATTTTTACATTCTATAACACATTTAAATCTTATGAATCTTCATTGTTGATGTTGTTAATTATCACACACAAAAATAAATATTATATATCTTAAACAATTATTTGTCTAGTAGATAGATAGATAGATGGATCCAGATAGAGTACTATATCGTCTAATAGATAGAAAGATGGATACAGATAGAGATAGATGGTTACGGATAGAGATAGATGGATACAGATTGGTACTATTTCTAATAGATAGAAAGATGTATATAGATACAATATTGTGTCTAACAGATGTATGGATGGATACAGATAGAGTATCATATCTACTGTCTAGATAGATACAGATATAGTACTTACTTTCGAGATGCGGCAACAAAAGCTAATTTATATTTAAAAGCATATATCTAATAGATACCCATCTATTCCGTTCTAATTATAGGTCGTTTGAATTTTGTAAATAAATAGATTTTATTTTGTATCTAGACATAGTGTATATCCATGTATATAAAAAAACTATGTAGGAGGAAAGCCCCCAAATAATATGTAATTTAAGACGTAGGGAGTAATAGATATAGATAGAATCACGTCAATGTTGCTTGTACGAAAAATGATGTACGTTGCACTTTTGTTTTCTATTCAAGATGTATTTGTGCATCATTATTGTTTATCTCTAATTTCTTTGATTTGGTTCAATTTTCATTGCAACTCCATGGAGGAAATCTTCTTGTGGGCTCTATCATGTAATGATGCTGCTTATGGATTACGAAGGCATCTCTTTATTTTTACATTCGATGTTAGATTTATATCTTGGGAATCTTCATCGTTACAACTATAGGATACAAATACAACAAAATACATATTATAGATATTATATATCCAATAGATATACAGCTAGATATATAGACTTACCCAACTACCTTCAATCCATACCGTTTTATTTTCTTTTTATCATCCATATCATTTTATTTGATGTTGAATTAACCAACATCTGTCAAATATTTTGAGTTAGAGGGAGTATTTCTTTTGGACCGCGCTATCATATTCTAAATTATATTTAAAAATACATATCCAATAGATAGATAGAATCTCTCTATCTATCTATTGGATATGTACTTTTAAACTAGAATGTGCTGCCGCAGTCCAAAAGCAATCTCTTACACGAGGATGAGACTTCGGACTTCAACTGGGCAAAGCATGGAAGAGCTACGCTTCCAAACAAACATGTACGTTCGTGTTATTTACTGCGCAGACTGGCAGACACGTGAAAATAAGGAAAACAATGATCAGCTTTGTGCCCTATAAATACTGTTTGAGTCACTAGCCACTGCAGAACCCATGTCATTCCAAGACATGGCGCTCACGCTTCCATTATATCTGCTCCTCCCTTTCATGGCCATCGTTCCCTTGGTGTGCCTCCGCCGCGCGGTGTCGCGCCGGCGAGGCGGCCACGGCGGTACCCGGCTGCATCCGTCCCCGTGGGCGCTCCCTGTGATCGGCCACCTGCACCACCTCGTCGGCGCGCTCCCGCACCGCGCCATGCGCGACCTCGCGGCGCGCCACGGCCCGCTCATGCTGCTCCGCCTCGGCGGGCTCCCCGTCGTCGTCGCCTCCTCCGCCGACGCCGCCCGCGAGGTGATGAGGACGCGCGACCTCAACTTCGCGACGCGCTGCGTGAGCCGCACGATCCGGCTCGCGTTCCCGAGGGGCACCGAGGGCATCATCTTCGCCCCCTACGGCGACGGCTGACGGTGTACGCAGGCCCGGCCCTAGGGGGGTCGAGCTGTGCGGCCGCACTGGGCCCCACAAAGGAAGGGGCCCCTACCCAGGTACATACTGTGTATGTATATTACTCCGTAGATAGTAGGCTGTTTAGTTTGTACTAGTATGTAAATTTAGATTGCTTATTAGTTGGGCCAGCCGGCTAGGCCCAAAGGAAAAACAACGAAGTTTAAGTCTCTTTTTTTACAGAATCATCGATTTACTTCCACCCGAGTATCCGACCTCATCTGCTGCGTAGACACGGACGCTGTCAATCACGCGCTGCCGACTCATCATCTCCTTGCATCGTACTCTGATCGATCCAAGGCCTCGCTCAACCGTCGATAACTCTTTTATCTGATGCGGCGACGCCGACGAACGACAGGCGATGGCGACTACGCGAGAGCCAGAGACGATAATGCATATTTGTCCCTCCACTGAATATCTGTATGCCTAAATATCTTAGATAGTGTTTGGTTGAATAGGCCGTAACGCAATCGGCAATGGAATCACATAACACTGGTATCACGGGCCGGACCGGTGATCACGGATTTTGTTTGGTTTGACTAGGGCCGTGTTTCTTTTCATTCGGGAAAAATATTTTCAAAAAGAATCTTACATGTATGAAGTACTAAATGAAGTCTATTTGCAAAACTCATTTAGGAATGAGTGCAGCTTTGCGCAACGAAACTAATGAACCTAATTAATCCATGTTTTGCTACAGTACTGTTACAGTAACCATTCTCTAATCGTGCGGTCAAAGGCTTCATTAGATAGGTCTCGCGAAATAGTCTAATATTGTGAAGTTAATTTTGTAACCTGACTTTATTTAATGCATTTAATTATTGGTCAAAGGGGGTGGAAATATTATTTTCCACCCCAAAGAAACACGGCCTAGGTAAAGGTATCGATTAACGGACGTTGTATCAATAATTCGATGGAATACGTGCAGCAACGCATAGCTGTCGGTCTCCTCGTCGCACCTACGGAGGTTCTTTTGTACCTCGACTCTTCGTAATCCGATAACACTCCTGGACGGGCGGTAACGCTAGCTAATGTCGCGGTATCCGATTACACGGTAATCCATTGCGAGCCATATCGAACCGAACACACGTAACGATAACGCTTACCGGTCCGTGATTTGATTGCGTTACAGGGTGCGAACCAAACACCATCTTATATGTAATTTATTCTCGATCTGTAATTATTATTATTAAAGGGTCTACCTTTTAATTTCGCCCCGGGCCACCAAAATCTCAGGACCGGCCCTGGGTGTACGCCGCCGACGCGGCGGTGCGCACTATCGTGGGGAGCTCGTTCAAGGACAGGGACGCGTTCCTGGCGCTGCTGGAGCGCATGGTGAAGATGGTAGCCAAGATGAGCTTGCCGGACCTGTACCCGTCGTCACGGCTCGCCATGCTCGTCAGCCGGATGCCGGGGCAGATGAAGCGGCAACGGCGGGAACTGGTGGAGTTCATCGACAGCATCGTCCGGGAGCATGAGGAGAAGAAAGCCGCCGGCAACGACGACGACAACGGCAGGGAGGACTTGCTCGACGTGCTCCTGAGGATCCAGAGGGAGGGTGATCTCCATGTCCCCATCACGAATGATAACATCAAATCAGTTATCAATGTAAGTAGATTATAGTGCATGCATACCTTAATAAAAAAGTAGCTACTACTGACAATAATAATTCAGGCGTGTAATCATATATAATCAGTTATCAATGTAATAAGTAGATTATAGTACACTACTTACTACAATGATTTCCATTATATATGTACTTTATTAGTGTACTGACAATAATTTGATTTGTGTTGCAAAGGACATGCTCGGCACGGGCAGCGAGACGGTTGCGACGGTGCTGCAGTGGATCCTGGCTGAGCTTATGAGGAATCCGAGGGTGATGCGGAAGGTACAAGATGAGGTCCGATCTGTGCTGGCCGGGCAGCGGCAAGTAACCGAGGAATACCTAAGCAATCTGAGCTACATGCACCTAGTCATCAAGGAGACGCTGCGGCTGCATCCGCCTGCACCGCTTCTGTTTCCGCGTGAGTGCAGGAGCGAGTGCCAAATTCTAGGGTTCAGAGTGCCAAAAGACGCCATGGTTCTCGTGAACGCATGGGCTATCAGCAGGGACCCCAAGTACTGGGACAGGCCCGAGGAATTTCTTCCGGAGAGGTTTGAACATTCCAAGGTTGATTTCAAGGGAACTGATTTTGAGTACACGCCGTTTGGGGCAGGGCGTCGGATGTGCCCGGGCATAGCGTTCGCGTTCGTGAGCATGGAGCTCATGCTAGCCAGCCTCATGTACCATTTTGATTGGGAGCTGCCGTGTGGAATGGAGGCAGAAGATCTGGATATGACAGAGGAAATGGGAGTCACTGCACGACGGCTCCAGGACCTCCATCTTGTTCCCGTCGTCCGCGTGCCCTTACCGCTGGAGCAGTAGTAATAGTCCAGCGCTTTGCATTTCTATATCTTGGTGTAACAAATCATCATCATTACTCTCGCTCCCTCGTATTAAGTTATAGCTAGGTTGATTTGGCTTTTCTAGATACATAATTTTTACTGTGTATGTAGATATATAACATATATATCTAGATATATATATGTAGTAAAAGCAATGTATCTAGAAAAGCCAAATAACGAAAAAGAAGTATTATGTATAGGCATATGATTCTCCCTTTATACAAAGTCTGCAGCAAATTAAATAAACTTATATGAAGTTTCGTTCATGTAATTTTCTGTATACACAGATGATATATATTATTTTAGGACAGCTTTCATTAATATCGTCTACTAGAAAATTAAAGCTATTTTGTTTGTGAAACACGGGTATAGACGCAGATGCTCATGCACACGCACCCAATACATGAATGCAAGCATCGCTGCTGAAAGGCACGTCGTCTACTAGTGAAAGAATAGCGCTAATAAATCCTGAAATGAATATAGGTAACACCCCGTCTAGTTAAGGACTCAAGTCCGAGTGGACATGTTTCAATACAAGAAATCTTATCAGGCTCCTAGAAAATTAAAGTTAATGCTACTTCCTTCGACCTTTTTCTTATTGATGCATCAATTGACTCCAAAAACTTATTAAGCTATACAAATTTGTATAGATGAGGGATTGGCTTATTATACTTCTCACTGCCATTAGGCCATTATCTATGAAAATTTATGGAGTCAATTAATGCAATTATGTATTCCACCATTACTTCTATAAATGAAAGATATTGTTGAAACTATAAAGTGTGGAAGTGGTTACTGATATTGGATTCACATGATAACGAAACTATATTGCTTGATGAATACTAGTCTTGTTGAAGCGAGCAACAAGGCAGCACATAAACACCGCGAACTGCACACATCCTAAAACATTCAACTTGTGTCAGTGGTGATGTAGATAAAATGTAGAACACGTATGCTTCTATCTGTTTATCTAAGACCTTTATGATCTCATTGATGGTTGACGCATTGGCAATGCAATACAAGATATGCCCCGCATTGTAAGTGACTATTTGCTTGTCACCAAAGTCAACTATTGAAAAATACCATAAGAAATAAACCTAATTTGGTGGCATGGAGGGCCAAGGATAGGGCTGTGGATAGTTTGCCTGTTTATCAAAGACCTTATGATCTCATAGTTGATGGTTGACGCATTTTGGCAATGCAACACAAGATATATATGCCCCGCAATGTAAGTGACTACTTGTCACCAAAGTCAACTATTGAAAAATACCATAAGAAACCTAATTTGGTGGCATCCAAGGGCCAAGGATAGGGCTGTGTGTATGTGGAGGGTTATTCGGCATAGTCTGCTTGCAGATTGCGTCGTCGAGGGGAGAGGGAGATGCCGTCACGGAGGCCGGAGGGCAAAGGCGGCGGCGGCCGACGCCCCGATAACAGCCTCCCTTCTCTTGCGTATATAGCATATCTGTGGCGTTTGCTTGCATGCGTGCAGTGTGCCGGCGCAGCCACCAGCCATGCAGGAAAGGGACGGACATGCCAGTCCAGTCCTGGACTTTGGTTAGCATTGGCTGATCAGATGGACTTTTTCAATTAAATAATGGACCTTGGCCACAAATTTAGGGTATGGCATACCCCCTGGCTACGCCACTCCTCAGTCACCCCTCCGGGGCATATGACTTGTGTGTGATGTTCTATTTCTGGCACTCTTTTGACTTGTAAGGGGATTGAGTAGTTGTACTATACTTCATCCATTTCAAAATACAAGGAACAGTTCCACTTGTGTGGTTTCTTCAAAATTATACTATTTTGACTGTGTAATATCTTTAATAGTATACATAGTTCATAAGTCATAACTGTAAGATTAACATCAGGATTCTGGTGAGCAACACCGTACCAGAACGTACTGGGAGACACTGCACACGTTATTGTGCGAGCATATATATAAGGCAAGTTTCTCTGGCACTAGGCTGGAAATTTCTGGTCTCGATCGGGTTGCATTGGTTATTCTGGGTAAATAGAGCAGACCGACTTTCAATTTTGACGAATGACATAAACGTTCTGGATGTACACAGCTTGCATTGCCACTATTTAGATTGATATATGACGTGTAAAACACGGCAAGCTGGTAAACGTATAGTTGAAATGTTGAGGCTATGAAAGTTAAATATTCAGAGTAGCTAGACATGTAATTTTAGGCAGTAGAATGGTGTCTGTTAACAGCTTGTGTTGCCATGCACTACTATACAAATGTTTATTTTCATCAATCTCGATATGTGTAAACAGTAAAACGTCAATCAGTTGGTTGCATGACAGTCTAGAACACTAGATTTGTTGACTGGAAAGAGTGTAAAATTCTACTTAGAAAAGTTGGACAGACTCTGAAAAATCTCATAAATAACAAGAGCTATATTAGTACGGAGTAGCTTGGGACTTTGACTTGAAAAACCTCTATGTATGAAGTCCCTGTAGCTGCCAGTTGTAGAGATTACCATGCTAACACAAGTCAACAATATCTATTTGTATAAATATCATTGCAAAAAACATTTATTATTATACCATCTGGCATCTGTGGTACATCTTTCCTATGGATTTCTTATATCACCTACATTTCCTTATCAACTTATACTAATTTCTTTTCCATGGAATTTGACAGGTTATAATTGTAATTATAAGCGAGTCAAAACATGAGTCAAGTTTCGTGTTAGGAATCTCAGCTTGTTTGGTGACAAAACTGTGGCATATATACTAGAAGTAAATCATCGCAAAATTTGAAGTGCAAAGCACCAGCGCGCAGTAGCCCGGCCTACATTCAAAAGGAGTTGAAAATTTGTAACTTTTTTTGACTTGTACGTAGGACTCAATGGCTCATGGAAGCCAGGGTGGACGAGATGAGCAATGAGCCCGACATCTGTTGTTTTTTCTTTCTGTGGACGCAGCAATGATATTCCTCCGAAGAATATGAGCAAATCAATCGAATTCAGTACAAGACTGAACTAAGGTTGCTAGCGGCCCTAATGGCAACCAGCAAACGGAGATCATATATTTGTTGTTGAAGCTGCATGGCAACCAGCATCTAGAGAGTACACTGCGATTTTTTTTCAAACTAGCAGCTACGACGCCACAGCAGGCGGCGGCACGCGAACAGTAGGACACAGGTAGAGATCTCTCTTCCTGCGTGCCGTGATGCCCATAACCTCCTCCATGTCCAGCTCACTCGGTGCCATTCCTGATGGCAGCTGCCAATCAAAGTGGTAGAGGAGTGAAGCGAGTGCTAGCTCCATGTTTGCTTGTGCAAAATTTATGGCTGGGCACATTCTCCTCCCTGCTCCGAAGGGTATGTACTCAAAGTCGGCGCCCTTGAAATCAATCTTGCTTGCCTCGAAGCGCTCAGGCTTAAATTCTTCAGGTTCATCCCAATACTTTGGATCCCTTCCAATCAACCACGCGTTTACCAGCACCAGTGCTCCTTGTGGTATGTCGTATCCAAGAATGTTGCATGGCTCCATGCACTCTCTCGGCATCAGTAGAGGTGTTGGAGCATGTAGCCTTAAGGTTTCCATGATGATGAGCTTTAGAAACTTCAAGTTGGTTAGATCATCCTCGGTCACCCTTTCTTTGCCTTGCAAAGCATGGCGCACCTCTGCTTGTGCTTCTTGCATCACCTTAGGATGACGCATGAGTTCTGACATCGCCCATATTAGTGTTGTTGCTGTAGTCTCACTCCCAGCACTAAACAGATCCTGTGTAATAATAACATTCCATGCATACAAGCAAACATTGAGGTTACAGTTACACAGATCCAGATTATCAAAAGTTGCAGTACATACTTTTTCACTATTTCAACGGATGCGTGTGCATCTTCTAGTTAAAGAGCAATTATGTTTTACTTTATTAAAAAATGTTAAATGGTGTCATGATCTACTCTAGCGCTAACATCTATACAGTTCAGCACTAAACAGATCCTGTAATAACATTCCATACAAAGCAAACATTGAGGTTACACACAGGTCCAGAGATTATCAAAAGTTTGCAGTACCCTTTCACTATTTCAATGGGTGCGTGTGCATCTTCTAGTTAAAGAGAAATTATGTTTTACTTTATTAAAAAAATGTTAAATGGTGTCATGATCTACTCTAGCTAACATCTATATATACAGTTCAGAACTTTAGATCTAATAATGTTTTACTTTTCAGCCACTCTGTTGAATTCTCAAACCACCATGGAACGGCACGGCTTATGTCTTGTGCAGTGTTGACTTGAGCTAGGTAATTAGTTTTGAGTGACTATATATGTGAGACGATACAAGAAACTTCCTGGCAATAGAAAAACTACCAAAAGACGAAAATAAAGAAAAATGGGATGCGACCATGCAAGAAGCAGCAGGTGATCGAGATACTATACGCACCAAAATGACGGCTTTTACTGTTCCCATGTCAAGATGGAAATCAAGGCCACCTTCCTTGTTAATCCTCAGAAGCATATCCATCAAGTCTTCTTCCTTGTCACCGGCAATGGCGGTGGCGGCAGCCGCTTTCTGCTCCCGGTGCTGCTCGATGGCGCAGGTCACCAGCCCAGTGATCTTGCGGTGGAACGCCCTCGTCTTCTTCACCGTGCCGCTGACTGCGCACACGAGCCTCGACGACGGGAACATGTCGCCGACGCTCATGCCGGGCTTTATCTCGTTCAGCCCAACCTCCAACGTCTCGAGAAACTCGTCCCGTCTCGTGAACCTCTCGCCCATGATGGAGCGCAGCGCCAGGTCGGCGACGAACGCCACGATCAGCGCGCTGACGTTCACTAAATGTTGAGGCTATGAAAGGGACGCGGCGGCGGCGGCGACGACGAGCCGGGCGGCCTCGTCCTCGCGGACGGCGCGCAGGGAGCGCACGCGCGCCGCGCCGAGGAGCCCCGCGGCGCAGATCCGGCGGAGGCGGCGCCACCGGTCGCCGTAGGGTGCGAAGATGACGCCGAGGCCCTCACTCCACTACGGGAAACCCCTTATTTGCCGAGTGCCACAGGCACTCGGCAAAAGCCCATAAGCACTCGGCAAAGACTTTGCCGAGTGTAACACTCGGCAAAGGGGTTACGGCAAACACCGACTCGGCAAAGGGCCTGTTTGCCGAGTGTCATCTATCGGGCACTCGGCAAAAGCTTTGCCGAGTGCAAGAGCCGACACTCGGCAAAATAAAGCACTAACAGACGGCCGCGGACGGCGCGGCGACGTTCGCGGCCGTTCATGAGGCCCAGCCACCGCTCTAGAATTACTACTATTTACTATTGGACCATTGGAGTTGCTAGGAAAGACATAAGAGTCCACAGAAAGAAACCGCGATGCAAAAAATTGAGTGATTGGTACAGAATGTAATGGCGAGCTGATTCCTATTCTAATCCGCCTCTACCTCCAGACCTTTTCCTTGGTTGTCAGGTCAGGTCAGCACGGCGCCTTTCGGTTTTCTTCGGGAGCAGTAATGACGATTAGCATGTGAGTGGGGGACGGAACAAGTCGCGCTGGGACGCCCCGGCCTCCCCCTGTACATGCACGTCCTGCACAGGGCTTCCGTCACCCGGCCTTTTGACTCGGTCCCGTCCCGTCCCCTGCAACAAAGGATCTATCCAAGATAATGCAGGATGCCAACGCGAGGCTGCCGTGGAAAGCAAAATCCCATCGGTCGCGCAGTAACTTCGCGGGAAGGCCCTTTATTTCGCTGTCCCTGTCCCGCGAAGGAATAAGGCTCCGTGATTATCTGTCGATCGATCTTTATTTAGGGTTGTCCTAGCACCAGCACTACAGCATTGTAGTAATTAAACTCATTTAGTACTCCCTGGGAAGAACAGCGCGAGCTGCGACGACCCTGCTCGTTCCGTTCGTTTGGATTGTTTTCAACGAGCCAACAGTGTTTTTTCTCAGCGAAAATCAGCGCCAGTCACCGGACACCAACCAGCCAGCAGTATTTTTCTCTCAACAAAAACTAGCACCAGCCACCAGCCACCAGCCAAACGAAGAGACAGTCTGTGCAGTCTGTTCGTGAGGTGAAAGAAGAACTCGCCTTTGAGACAGTTGCATGCCGGGTTGTACAGTTGTGGGGAAAAAAAAGAAGGAAGGACAGAAGGTCCAGCGGGATCGGATGAGTATCTGATCCGACGTGACAAGGCATAGGGGGATGACGGGAAAGGTGAGGCCGGCGACGCGCGTGCGAGCGGCGTGGTTTGACTCCGAGGCCCCGGCCCCCGGCGTCCTAGTGATTTGTCCCGATCGGGAGACGACTCCACGATCGGCAGCCGCCGGTGCGGCGAAAATCTTTCTCATCTGCTTGCTGGGGTCGCCGCGCGCTGGTTTGGCCGTGGGCCGTGGTGGAAGAAAACGAGGTGATGCTAGGGACCAGCAGACCAGCAACCCACAGGCCGACATGGCAGGGCCGGTTGACTTGCGATCGCGAGTAGAGTAGTAAGGAGTAGACGGAGCATGTATAATGAGTAAAATGCACCAGCCGTATACGAACTTGGCACGAAGTGTCATCCAGGTCCCATTTGATATTTTTTAAATTATTTCTACGCCCTTCTCCGCATGAAATAATGAATGTTATGAAGGAATTATGAGCTATATAGGCATGAAATAATGAAAACATTTCATTGAACATTTGTTCCATACCAAATTTTTCAAATTTGATCAAATACACATGAAAATATCTTGTCAAATACATTCAACAATGCACATTCTATGCTTCAATGAAATGTTTTCATTATTTCATGCCTATATAGCTCATAATTTCTTCATAACTTTCATTATTTCATGCGGAGAAGGGCGTAGAAATAATTTAAAAAATATCAAAGGGTCCGGAAAAATATGATAACTTCAAATGAAGCAATCTACGTCGTCTATTGCCTATAGAAAAAGTTATGAACTCAAACTCTATCAACTTCACTTCGTTTCGAAATGCAGCAGTCTCCTTCTCAACTCTCCGAAACTTCTATGGGGGTATGCTCCGATTGGAAAGGGTCGTATATATAAACTTTTCGAAATCATCTCAACTTTTTCCCACATGCTCCACATAAGTTATAAAGAGCCTTTGACAAGTATCTCTGGAAAAAAATTAAGTTTGGAGCCCAAAAACATAAATTTAAAAACATAGGTTCCAACTTTACCGAGTGTTTACTGCGGAACACTCGGCAAACGCACGGTTTGCCGAGTGCCGCCACCACAGCACTCGGCAAAGAGGAAGTTTACTGAGTGTTGAACTGGACACACTCGGCAAACCCACTATTCAATCCCTGCAAAAAACCCTTGTATTCAATTTTTTCAAACTTTTGTGTTTGAATTCAAAGTTTTTTCAGAAATATTTTCAAATGTTTGCCGAGTGTCCAGATGTGACACTTCGCCGTGGCGCTCACGCTCAGGGTCATGGGCCGCGTGGCGAAGGCGGCGTCGCGCGCCCTCATGACCTCGCGCGCGGCGGCGCGGGAGGAGATCACCACGGCGGGGACCTCGCCGAGCTGGAGGTACATGACGGGGGCGCCGTACCGGCGCGCGAGGTCGGCCATGGCGCGGTGCATCAGCGGCTTCGCGATGAGGTGGTGGAGGCTGCCGATGACCGGGAGACGCCATGGCCCCGGAGGGAGCCTCGGCGACGGCGCCTCGGACTTCTTGGGCTGTGTCCTCATGAGGAAGATCGTCAGGAGGAGAGGCAGGATGAACGCCAACAAGAGGTGGCAGTAGCTGTAGCTGCAGAAGGCGTCTGCTGCCTCTGCCTGCATGGCTTCACGTAGCATAGTAACTAGGTTTTGCTGCAGGGAATGATTGCTTCAATTCTAGCACTGTGCACAAGTTGTTCCTAGCATGCAGGGACGGGGGTTCCTTTATAGAAAGTTTTGAACTTGCAAACGTGTTTCCTTTTATAATTATTTGGGCAGTTTCCTTTTATAATTATTTGGGCAAAATATTTCTAAGAAGGTCCAGCTATTTTAGGAGGGCTTCCATTCCATGTCGTCTCGTCTGCTAGAAAAGCTAATGCTACTTCCTCTGGTCTCGTTCATGTGCCAAATGTATCGGATGATACAGACGCTGGGACCTTTCTCTTTAATTTTTTTAGCTCTCCATGCATCAACCAGTTGACTCCAAAAACTTATTAGTCTGCAATGGGAATAGTGAGGGATAGACACTTGTAACTTTCATCACTATGTTTGATATTATGATCATAGTGATGATCTCATAGTTGATATTATGATCTCATAGTTGATGTTGATGCCCCGCATTGTAAGTGACTACTTCGTCCCACCAAAGTCAACTATGGAAAAAGACCATGAAACCTAATTTGGTGGCATGGGGACTTCCCGGCAGCAAAAATCCGCTACAAATCTCCAAGACTACTAATTTGTAGTCCCTTGCATCTTTTGTTTTCAACCTAACAGGGACCGCGCGAACCCAGCAGGGTGGAAGCGGCGTGTTGGTCGATACCTCTGTCACCCCTCTGGGCATATTACAGTTTGACTTGTGTGGTGCCTCCAACATTATACTATTTTTACTTTAATATCTTTAATATAGTAAATAGTTCATAACTGTAAGATTAACATCATGCAAAAATTAATGCTTCAAATATGAATCAGTTATCTATATAACCTATATAGATGATCCCCATTAAAAGACTTCTTATCATACAAAATTATATTAGCGCTCCCCACTAAAGAATTCTCTCAATCTTCAACGCGCCACGTCATCCTCCACTAAGCACCCCACCGAGATGCATTGATTGCTGATTCTTGTAGCGCGCCACGTCATCTTTCACTAAGCACCCCACCAAGATGCATTGATTGTTTGCACCAAAAGATCCCGCAGCAACGCGCGGGGTATCACCTAGTAACCTATATAGATGATCCCCGTTAAAAGACTTCTCTTAACATGCAAACTGTCCACGTCACCGTCCACTAGAGACATCAATTTATGTCTTCTATCGATTTTCTGCGGCTAATAGCATCCATGCATTAAGTTAAAGGGACTCTCAGCATGCAAGCTATCCATATCATATATAAACCCACTATTTCACATTGTTACTATCCATTAGGACCATCTATTTATGTTTTCCACCGACTTTCTATGACTAATAGCATCTACGCATGCAAATTATTAGTCTTGCGACTACAATAGTAGAAATACATGAATGATCAATCATTTTAAAGTCGTCCTCTCTTGATAAGATGAACATGTTTTCACACACACACACATATATATATAATATGGTTTGCAAAAGAATATTAACATGCAATCATTTATACTTTTAAATTTTACCTTAAAATTATGTATAATGCAACAATCATGTTAATGTTCTATTTTAAAATTTCACCTTAAAATTTTGTTTAAAAAATTTCCGCAGCATCGTGTAGGATATCACTTAGTTATACTAATAAAGTTGTACTATCCCACAATTTACATGTCCTTATTAGGTTAAATCTTTGTCAAAGATTATGAAGTTTATACCTTAAAATTCATGTGCCTGCCCCCTTATATAAACAAGCAGAGAAAGTATATCTAGGTAGGCCGGCCCAGGAACAGTAAAGTTGAACTTAGCAATATAACCACTAAAATTATTGCTCTCCGGCCGGCCTGTGTTTTGTTTTGCCTACTTCACCCGCTGCATTATTTTAAATTTCTTCTTGCACAACTGTAACAAGTATATATATCTTTTGTGCTAACTTTATAAAGTCCATGTAATTAATAAACTGCTTGACTACAGTAGGTGCTGTTGAAAAGGTATGGCTACGACTTTGCTATGTGGTGAACAACACCAGAACGTACTGGGAGCCACTGCACGCGTGTTTGTGAAACTGTGAAAGCATTGTGCGAGCATATCCAGTTATTGAATTCAGGCAAGTTTCTCTGTCACTAGGCTGGAAATTTCTGCTCTCGATCGGGTTTGTTAATTAATTACTCCGGATAAAGAGTTGACCGACTTTGACAAACTTTTAAACGTTCTGGATGCACAGCTTGCAGCCACTATGACAACCGTGTAAAACACGAAAAACTGATAAACGTAACTAATTTTATAATTAATTCGTCGTGGGTAATATATATGGGCCCGGCCCTACACGTGCCCAAACCAAGCCCGGCCCGTGCCCACCTATAATTTTGGATCTTCATCCTTCTGATGCGCTGGTGTTTCACGTTTTCCTTCCGTCGTGTGTCGCGTGGGAACGGACGGCAGTAGGATGGTGTCTGCGCCAGTGCTAACACATTGTATTGACACTGCTATACATAAAAATTCACAGTCATCAATTTCGATATGTGTAAATAGTAGAACGTCAATTAGTTTGGTTGCATTGCATGACAGTCTAGATTTGTTGACTGGGAAGATGTAAAATTCAACTTAGAAAAGTTGGACTGACTGAAAAATCTCATAAACAACAAGAGCTATTAGTACATGGAGTAGCTTCGGACTTTGACTTGAAAAACCTCTGTGCACGAAGTCTGCCAGTTGCCTGGCTTATTCGTGCACCCAGGCCAATCACTCTGTAAGCTAGCTAGCTTCTGCTTCATCGGTCTAGTCCATGGTCGCACATCTTTAGTTTCCAAGTTCCAAGTGAGCACTAGTATGCAGTTATGCACACGAGTGTGTGAGAATACTAGTATACTTTGCCGAGACGAACCATGGCGCACGCCATTGCTCTGCGCCGTGTGCGTCCTGCTGATCCACGCGGACTTGCCGGATTCTGCTGACCAGTGCAACTCTGCAAGTGTGCAACTAGTGCTACATGCTGCCGATCGATTTCTGAACTGACAGCGCGGGTGGAGATCGGCGGCGGCGTGGAGCTTACGCCGCGGGGTAAGACGATTCTGAACTGACAGCAGCGGGTGGCCCAAACGAAGGCGTGACTTGTCGACTTGAGCTTCGTCAACCTCTCACACCATCATGGCGAGGTGCCGGTGCTTCCGGGTTCCGGCAGCCTCCAATCATCCATGGCTCCAGAGTCCAGCCTCATGAGGGGATCCCTGCTATTCCACTCTTACTTTTCGCTTCATGTGGGGAACATCATCCCAATTGACATAATGAAAAGCCTTTGCATTGGAAATCCAATTTGACTACAATTCCATGGGCTGCTCTTTTGTGGCATCATTGGACAATTTCTACAGCATAAATTAAGTTCTCAGCTGTACACCTTTCTTTCTTTTAGAAAGCCAGGTGTGGGTAAATGGTTGGAGCTAGTTTGTCCTACACTTTGCGGCTCTGGCATCTGCGTCCGAGAAGGCGCTGGCTAGCCTCAATCTTTCAAGAATTCTTGAAGTCCGTCTTGAGTTGTCCAATGACGTCATTGAGTTATTGTGCGACAGATGAGGTCTAAAAAACGAATTCTTGAAGCACAATGAGTTCATACCGTTTGTTAAGCAATTTTTTAGCAGCTCACAATTATCCATTAAAAAGACCTTATTCGTGGTAAGTTTATGGGTTATTTGGATCGGTACCATTACAATTCTCAGAAGTTGGAGATATAACACTACAATTCACCTATTTGAAAACGTACCATTGCAATTCGTTGTTTCCCACAAAAATACCACAGAATACGTATGAAGACACCTTGAACCCAACTACAGTCGTATACAAATACGTATACTTTGTTACAGCTACTCTCTCTATCACTGACAGCGGGACCCACTTGTCATCTTCTTCTTCCTCCTCCTTTCTTCCCCAACCGGCGGCCGCTCCCATCCCCGCCAGCCACTGCGCGCGTCCTCCGCTCTACCCAGCCCCCGGCGCCGGCGACAGTAGAGAGGGGAGGTTCATGGCCATGAGGTGCGCCAGGCACCCATACGAGGGCGGCCGGCGTCTGCTCGCGCTTGCCGCCGCGCAGAACGAGGCGTCCTCGCTGCCCCCCCCCC
>OAMR01000305.1:676679-691410 GCA_900205405.1 Echinochloa crus-galli | reverse complement strand
CCCCCCCCGCCGGAGCCGGAGCCCAAGCCGGCCTTCCCGTGGTCGGTCTCGCCCTACGTGTGCTGCCACAAGTCCGACGCCTCGGGCACGCGGGGCCGCCGGGCGGTCTGCTCTTCTTCCGAACGCTGCAGGTCGTGACATCGGGTTCCGGAGGCGGCGCAGCAGGAGGTTCTCCGTGCTCGCCGCGCTCTTCGGCCACAGATATGAGAACAAGGAGAAGGATGGCGGCGGCGCCAAGGAGCAGAGGCACCGGGCCTCCTGGCTCGCCGGGATCGTGCGGCACGACCGCTGGAAGGAGCTGGTCGCCGCGTCCCCACCGCAGTCCCCACCGCGTCCCCATGGCGGATGGAGCTCGTTCCCACACGGCACGTGCCAGGCTCGGAGTAGGAGAAGGGAGGGAGTGAGGGGGAGCTGCCGGCAGGGGATGGGAGCGGCCGCTGGTTTGGAGAAAAAAAGGGGGAAGAAGAAGATGATGACAAGTGGGCCCCACGTGTCAGCGATAGGGAGAGTAGCTGCAACAAAGTATACGTATTTGTATACGACTGCAGGTGGGCCCAAGGTGTCTCCATACATATTCTGTGGTATTTTTGTGGGAAGCAACGAATTGCAATAGTATGTTTCCAAATAGGTAAATTGTAGTGTTATATCTCTAACTTCTGAGAATTGTAATGGTACCGATCCAAATAACCTAAGTTTATTTAGGGCATGTGCGCAACGGCGTAGCCAGTGAGGGGCAGGCAGGGGCAGGGGCCATGGCCCTCCTCAAACCAGCCGAATTTTTGTTAGCTCATATCATCATGTCTGTTACTTGCAGAAATGTAGTTTATATAAAAATAGACCAATATAATTTTTTTTATTTGATGCAAAACATGAGCCAGGCCATACTAATGAAATTAAAAAGTACTACAATTACGGATGATATAAATCACTAGGTTGCTACTAAAATGAAAAATGATACTTATTCTTGCTTTTGTGTAACGCGATTGTAATTCTTACGATTGTTTTTAAAAGAATGGTAATTACTTGTATTATCATCATGATGAGTAGTGAGTATTTTATGAAATAATTTTTAATATTTTTATCGAATACGCAAGAAGATTGTGCATTTTAAATTAAGACAGAAACATGAAGTTTTACAACGACGCTCCAACGCCTAGGCCACCCCACGGTCCCTGCCTCCTAAAGAGTTGGGGTGGGGAGCTTGTTAGAAACCACAGCTATTAGAACGATAACTCGCGAATTAAGCAACTAGGGCCGGATAAAATGCTCGAAGCTCGTTAGCTCTCTCGGATCGCAGCCGGTTCGGCTCGGCTCGGTGCATATTTTTAACGAGCTGAGCAAGAGTTTTTCTCGTTAGTATAACGAGCGAGCTCGAGCCGGCTCGCGAGCCAAACGAGCCAGAAGGTTCAATAGACTAATGAGTAAATTATTAATTAATAATAATATATGTATATTATAGGCATAGTTCTAGATGATGTTATGATTATATTCTGTTATTATAGTACGATAGGATTTGGAGGTATTAAACCATATAGTTACTATAATTTTTTATATTATATATATTATTGTGGCAATTTTAAATTAATTCTAGCTCGCGAGCTTAACGAGCCAGCTCGCGAGCTTAATGACCCGAGCCGAGCCAGGAATTTTTGCTCGTTTCCTTAACGAGCCGAGCCGAGCTGGCTCGTTTAGCTAACGATCTCGAACGAGCCGAGCCAAAACGAGCCGAGCTCGCTCGATATCCACCCCTATAAGCAACCCAAGTCCTTGTCACCGGCCAAGATCCATTGCTCCCCTTACATCTTGATTGTCACTATCACTCCTTGGACTGGCATTGCTCTCCACGGAATACCCTTGCGTTTCTTTGTTTCCAAATTTCCTATGTTACCAATGCTACGAGAGAATCAAAGCCCTTCATCTTCTGTCCACTCCATCCTCTTCTTGCTTGCAACACCACCAGTCTTGTAGAGAATCTTGTGCTCCTGGGCTAGTGCATTGCCGTCCTAGTGCTGATGTGATGATTACCCATACCTGCCTTGTGAAAGAGCAGGAGACAAAGAGATGATCATTGGATTCCTGAGCCTGGTTACATAGACAGCAGCTTGCTACCGCATCTACCATGTCGGTGACAGCGATCGACTGTCCAATGCCTCTTCTTGAATGCCAACCATAGATATATCCTGACTTTCATAGGAGCCCATGTTTTCCAAATGAGATCAGAGCCCAAGAGAGCAATCGACCCGTGATGGTGTGCGTGATATGCTAACTGAGCTGAGTATTCATTAATTATTCAATTATTCAATTATTCAATTATTATGATATATCGGCCCGTGATATGCTGACTGACCCGTGATGCAAATAATTTTTAGAATTTTATTTATTAATTATTCAATTATTATGATATATCGGCACCAAGGAACACAAACTAAAGCACTCTGCACTCTGCACTCCTACAGCTAGTCCACTGGCACGGGCACTCGTACGACGGGAACAAGCAGTAGGTCTTGAAGCCGCCGTGCTGTGACCACCATTTCCTCTGTCATGTCCAGATCTGCAGCCTCCATCCCAGGCAGCAGTTCCCAGTCAAAATGGTAAAGGAGCCCAGCGAGTGCAAGCTCCACGTGCACAAGCCCAAACGCCATCCCAGGGCACATCCTTCGCCCAGACCCAAACGGTATGAACTCGAAGTCCGTCCCCTTGAAATCAATCTTGCCATCTTCAAACCTTTCAGGCACAAACTCCTCAGGCTTGTCCCAGTAGCTTGGGTCCCTGGCAATGGCCCATGCGTTCACGAACACTATGGTGCCCACCGGCACGTCGTATCCTAGCACCTGGCATGTTCTTCGGCATTCTCGTGGGAGCAGGAGTGGCACTGGTGGATGCAGCCGAAGAGCCTCCTTGATCACTAGCTGCATGTAGTGCAGATTGCTAAGATCATCCTCTGTTACTCTACGCCGTCCGGCGAGTGCTCGCCGGACCTCGTCTTGCGCCTTCCGCATCACTCTTGGATTCCTCATGAGCTCCGCCATGATCCATTGCAGCGCCGTCGCCGCCGTCTCGCTGCCTCCGGCGAACATGTCCTGCACACACAAGTCGATCATGTAGCCAAATTTCATTACTCTGCGTCAATTTAAAAACACCATGGCCTTTGTTCGTTTGGGATTCAAATTCAAGAGTGTTAAGTTCTTACTCCGACTACTGACTTGACGTTGTCAGTTGTGAGTGGAACCTGCAGATCACCTTCCCTCTGGATCCTCAGGAGCACGTCGAGCAGGTCCTCCTTGCCATCGTCGTCAGCTCCTCTGCTCTCCTCGTGCTCCCGGAGCATGGCGTCCATGAACGCCTCCGCTTCCTCCCGATGCCGCTTCATCCGGCCGGGCATCCGGCTGACGAGCATGGCGAGGCGTGACGACGGGTAGAGGTCCGGCAAGCTCAGCTTGGCGAACAGCTTGAGCCCGCGCTCCAGCATGGCCAGGAACGTGTCCCGGTCCTTGAACCTGCTCCCGATGATGGCGCGCACCGACGAGTCGGCGGCGTACACGGACAGCAGCCCGGTCAGGTTCACCGCCGCCGGCGCCGCCGCTACGGCGCGGAGGAGGCGGCCGGCCTCCTCCTCGCGGACGGGGCGGAAGGACTGGACGCGGCGGGCGCTGAGGAGCTCGACGGTGCAGATCTTGCGGATCTGCCGCCAGGCCTCGCCGTAGGGCGCGAAGATGACGCCCTCGGCGCCGGCGGGGATGGCCAGCCGGGCGATCCGCGTCACGGGGCGCGTCGCGAAGTCGATGTCGCGCGCGCGCATCACCTCGGCGGCGGCGGACCGGGAGCGCCCACGGCGACGGGGGCAGCCGGGCGCCGCTGCCTCGCCGGCGCAACGCGGCATACCTGAGCCAGAGGAAGGGGACGAAGGCCAGGAGTGGGATGAGGAGGAGGACGTTGAGTGGAAGCGCCGCCATGGCCGGAACGCCGGGTGGCCTTGGCGGCTTGGCTTGGTAGTTGGTGCTCGAACGGTGAGTGGGTGGAAGCAGCAGAGCAGAGCAAACAAGTCACCCGGCAACGGTGAGTGTTGCTTTGACAAGTATCCCAAAAAGCAGAAAGCGTTGCCCCTGCTTTATGAGGTAGAAATTCAAGTTGATTCATAGTCTGATGTTGATCTTTTCTTATTAGAACAGTTCTCTGATGCTGATATTTTTGTACTTCAGTATACAGGTTCATTATTTTTCAAAAAAAAATTGTAAACCAAAAAAATTCTTGGTGTTTTGGAGTGTATCTCTTTGTGTTGGACTGGCTGAATCAGCTTTCAACTTGCATGGTCAATCTAAGTCTGCTTGAGCCACTAATGCGTGCATGTCATTATGGACCATGCATATCAGCTTTCAGGTTTTTTTTTTTTGGAGAAAACGTCATATCAGGTAATCAGGTTAGAAAGAACGCTGGCTAGTAAACTCATCACATGCACGCATAGTATCGAGGACGGTTGATAGAAGTGTGGTCTTTCGGTTGGAGCAACATGCAGAAAGCGCTAGTGTTTTATGGGCCAGACCTGGACTGCGGCCCGGCCCCAAGGCCATGTCCTGGAACAGGAATCCTCCGTATGCCGGAAAATAGTGCTTTTGTAAATTTCACCGACACAAATCTTTCCCTTCACGCTTTGATATATTAATTCTATGGTCACTCAAATGCATTTTTACTATAATAAACAGATAAACACTATGACAGATAAATTATTCAGCAACATGACATATATGTAAATATATAAAGCTCCTTACATCCCTCTTCCTGTCTTCCACCATCCCAAACCTCCAACATCCCAAATCCCCCACATCACGCCAATGTCAGCAACTCATCGGAAGGTAGCTGAGCACGACTTCTGCTTGAAAGCCCCCAAAATTGCAAACACCCCACCCACATGTTCCACTGCTGGCGCACCAAACTAGCCAGCACTCATGGAACTGACCAAAAATAAAAAGAGCTCGTTGGATACATTATCACCTCGATCTGTAATTAACTTATAAAAATCCTTTGCTTCATGCATGATATATGTTTTGATATTTTTTTTGATCACACTCCAATGTTTCAACAAACTTTATCAACCACATGCATGCATGCACTTTTATTACATATATATAGTACGTAGACAGATAAACATTAGGATAGAGATGACAAATCATTCCCCGGCATGACATGCAAACAAACACCAACAATCATACGGGTACCCGGATCACCGGGACAAGCAAAAGATCGTCTCTCCGCCTTGCCGTGAGCCCCGTCCCCTCGGTCATGTCAATGTCCACAGCTTCCATTCCATTCGGCAGCTCCCAGTCGAAGTGGTACAGAAGACTAGCAAGAGCAAGCTCCACATTAGCTGGACCAAAGGCCACCCCGGGGCACATCCGTCTCCCAGCTCCAAATGGTATGTACTCAAAGTCTGTGCCTTTGAAGTCCATGTTATTTGTTGACACGAAACCGCGCCAACGAAGTCGCCGATGCCTTGGAGCGAAACCGGTCAGACCGCTTGATGAAACCGGTCAGACCGCTTTCCTGGAGCTAAACCGGTCAGACCGCTTTTCGTGCCGATTTTTACGAACCGGCTTGAGAGAAGCACAAGTGCTAGGATTATCTTTAGATGGCCATACAAATTCAGCAGCATAAACCTCTTTACCCTCATCGTCTGAAGAATCATAATTGATGGTATGCACACCAAAACGATCGGGTTTAGGTTTAGAATCCTTACTTCGGCTTTCTTGAGCCAAAGCTCTTTGCAACACTTGAGCCTTGGCCCTTTATATTTATAGGGTGGGATGGTCTTACCCCGTTGAGTCGGTTTACAATATGGGACAAAATAGAGTCCTAATCCTACTCAAATTACAGGTCCAAACCGGTCAGACCGGTTTGGGAAACCGGCCTGACCGGTTTTCCCAGGTTATGCATCTTCCCGAAGTCATAACTCTCTCATCCGGAGTCCAAAATAGGCGTTCCACATATGCATCTTGATCGTCTCGACGAGAGCTACGCAATGGTGAAGTCCAATTTGCATTTTGACAATGTTTACAAAACCGGTCTGACCGGTTAGGGAAACCGGTCAGACCGGTTTCGGCAGTTGCCAGATCGGCTACAGTAAAACCGGTCTGACCGCTTCCTGAAACCGGTCTGACCGGTTGCCCTCGGCCTGATAGGCAACTTCCAATTTTGGTTGTCAACATTATTATGCTCGAATCTCTCGGGCACAAACTCATCAGGCGTATCCCAATGCATTAGGTCTCTGCAGATCGCCCATGCGTTCACAAACACCGTGGCTCCAACTGGAATATCGAACCCTAAAATTTGGCATGGGTTTCGACACTCCCGTGGTACAAGCAGCGGCGCCGGAGTGTGCAGACGGAGAGTCTCCTTTAGGACTAACTGAAGATAATGTAGATCGCTTAAGCTCGCCTCTGTTACTCTCTCTTGACCGTTGAGAACTCGCCGGACCTCGTCCTGCAGCTTCTTCATCACCCTTGGGCTCCTCATGAGCTCGGACATCACCCATTGCAAGGTCGTCGCGGATGAGTCACTACCTGCAATGAACAAATCCTGTGCCAATAGACGACGTGTGTCCAATGAGAAGACCTCCGTTTCAAATTAATTACTATTTGTTTGTTAACTTTTTCTCGCAGTGTTTGACCATTCATCTTATATATTTCGATGATGCATCAAGGCGTGTGACCTACGGCGAGTACGGCCTTGATGTTGTCCATGGAGATGGGGAGCTGGAGCTCACTGTCGTCTCTCTGGATTCTGAGCAGCACGTCGACCAAGTCCTCCTCTACATCGTCGTCAGCTCTCCGCGTCCGATGCTCCTGGATGATGGCCTCTATGAACGCCATCATGTCCACGCGGTAACGCTTCATCATCCTGGGCGTCCGGCTGATGAGCATCGCCAGCCGCGACGACGGGTAGAGGTCCGGCAAGCACGGGTCGGAGAAGAGCTTGAGCCCCCGCTCCAGCAGCCCGAAGAACGCCTCCCGGTCCTTGAACCGGCTCCCCATGATGGCGCGCACCGCCGAGTCGGCAACGCACGACGATATCCGCCGGCTCAGGTTCACAGGTCCCGCCGCCGCCGCCGCCGCAGCCACGGCTCCGAGGAGCCGGGAGACCTCCTGCTCGCGGACGGCGCGGAAGGACCGGACGCGGTGAGCGCTGAGGAGCTCGACGGTGCAGACCTTGCGGAGCTGCCGCCAGCCGTCGCCGTAGGGCGCGAAGGCGAGGCCCTCGCAGCCCTCGGAGAGCAGCAGCCTGGTCGCCGGGCCGATGGGGCGCGTCGAGAAGGCGAGGTCGTGGGTCTTAAAGACCTCGCGCGCGGCAGCCGCCGACGAGACCACGATGACGGGCAGCTCGCCGAGGCGGAGCAGCATCAGCGGGCCGTGCCGCCGGGACAGGTCGCGCAGCCGGTGGTGCGGGGCCGCGCCGACGAGGTGATGCAGGTGGCCGAGCACCGGCAGCGCCCACGGACCCGGTGGCGGCCGGTGACCGGCCGTGCGCCTCCGCGGCGAACGGAAGATGTAGGACAAGGGGAGGATGGCCAGAAGGGGAAGGAAGAAGAGCAGGTGGAGAGGGAATAATCCAGCCATGGATGAAAACATTTTGGCGCTATGTTTTTTGTGCATGCATGGTGGTGAGGACGAAAGTGGCTATTTGGGCTGTGATTTAAGCTGCGCACAGTTGACATTGGACGATGCTTCTTGTTGCCGTTGGTCTTAATTTATTAGTTGCTGAGTCTTTAGTTTTCTTGCACTCTAATGCGATGTGCATCCTGTGGATCTTTATATAGTCTGATCCGTGCGAAAGACTGGGAGGCTACTAATCCTCTATTAATCTTGCAATGCAGTACATATTAGGTCAGAACATCGCCTCATATTGTTACAGCATTTTGGTCTGCATTCGTATAGTATTGGAGTATATGTTCATAGAATCAATCGAATAGTCGTCAGGCGTCCACCAGTTTGGTTGTTTCTACTATTTGTGAATATAATTTTGCAATGCTTTCAGATGACAGAAAGTAAGATGAAAACATATATATATTCCCAGTTCCATCCTAGTAAAAAAAATAACTAATATGCCTAGCTGAGCCGAAGCAACACTGATGCTGCGCACTCACTCTAACAAGATACGTATGTCAAAGCTCCCGAAACGCGAGCTGCCTCGTTGTTACCATCTGATCAGCTTATTTGTGTGTGCCCCTGCTTTGGTGAGGTAAACCCAAGTTCATTCCTAGGCCCGTGTCGACAGCTGTTCTACGATTATTGAAATTTTTTTACTCACATGTACTACTTCTAATAATTCCATTGGTTCCGTGGCGAACGGAAGATGTAGGCCAAGGGGACGATGGCTAGAAGGGGAATGAAGAACAGCAGGTGGAGAGGGAATAATTCAGGCATGGATGATAACATTTTGGCGCTATAGATTTTGTGTGCGTAAGAATGGTGAGAACTAACGAAAGTGGCCATTGGACGGTGCTTTAAGCTGCGCACAGTTGACATTGGACAATGCTTCTTGTTGCCGTTGGTATTAGTTTGTTAGTTGCTGAGTCTTTAGTTTCCTTGCACTCTAATGCGATGTGCATCCTGTGGATCTTTATACAGTCTGATCCTTGCGAAAGTCCGGGTGACTAATTAATCCACTATTAATCTTGCAACTGATCAGACTATCTAGTACATCATATTAGGTCAGGAAGTCAGAGGAAGGGTTTTGATAGCCTATTCGCACTGCCGACTTGGCAAGTTTCGAAGGAGCACAATGCCAAGGTTTTTCGTGAGGAACCTTGCGATCCTCAAGGTTTGCTGATCAAAATCTCGAACGAAGGTCATTACTGGATTGTGGTGGGCGCAAAGGATCTTGGTTGTCTCTGTCGCGAGTAGTCCCGTCTGTTCCCCACGGCTGCGTCCCGGGCTAGAGTGTTTCTGTTTCTGCGCTCCTACCGTCGCCCCCGGCGGATTCTTGTAATTTAACTCTCACCTTCTTTAATTCAATGATATGCAGAGCTCCTGTGTATTCGAGAGAAAAAAAATATTAGGTCAGAACATCGCCTCATATCTCAATCGGATAGTAGTCTGGCATCCACCAGTTTGGCTGTTTCTACTATTTGTTAATTTTGCAATGCTTTCAGATGACAGAAAGTGAGATGAAAGGCAACATATCAGGTAAAAACCAATCCCTCCGTGCAAACTTCGAAAAACCAGAATCAGGTCCACACGATATTGATCCAATGTGCCTCCCACCTCCGATGCTTGTTGGTTTTGCCAATCTTCCCTCCCACATTTCGTGTGATTTTGTGAATTCCTCCTTGCACCTCCCATGCATGAGTTCCCATCTTAGTAAAAGAACTGATATGCCTAGTTGGGCCGAAGCAACACTGATGCTGCGCGCTCACTCTAACAAGACTAGGTGGTACCCGCAATTTGAAAGTAGAAACATTAAAATGATTGTATTGCAATATTTTTTGTAAACAATAACGGAGAGAAAAACACATTCATTTTATTGAGATAGAACTACATAGAAATTTGTAGCATGGTACGCGCAAAGACTAAAACAATGCATAACCACAGAAAATCAGTAGAAGATATGAATTCATAATTCTAGTGGATGGTGATGTGGACAGCTTGCATGTTGAGAGAAGATCTAGTGGATGGTGACGTGGACATCTTGCATATTGAGAGAAGTCTAACCATGACTTGTAGTGGGCACCAATTATATAGGTTATATAGATTAGTTCATATTCTATTGTCTACCGAAACAAATGAAGGGGGGTGAAAAATCCATTAGTACCATGCTTTCTTAATTTAAAAAATAGAAGTTCCGACCATGCCCATCACGTCCATCCACCTGTATCAGTGTGCAGCCGAAAACCGGTGTCCCGGTGATAAGGACGAAAGAGAGGCAAGGGGGTCCCATGTCAGGCAGACACGTGGGCATTTAACCTAAGTAACTATAAATTTAGATTTCACATGCACCGATGAACAAGGTTAGGGACTCCAATATATGTTCGTTTCGGGAGTTTGAAGATTTATGTCACTTGCTGCAAAATTCATATACCATCGGTCTATTTTACTCTATATTTTATTATGCTTCAATTCTAACTCATTTAAGATACCGTACCGTGGTACCTATTATACTAAGATTCTAGACACGGCACCGTCCTCGTGTCCATGCCTAATTTTTTTTATGCCGTGCCTTACCAAAAGGTCATACAGGAAATTAATGGCACTACTCAAGTGTCAACTAGTCCCTTGGATGCTTATAGAGGTAAATTTTACATACATGTTTTCATGTAGTGGACGTACGATAGCGCTATATGTGATTCAGAAAAAAAACAATAACTTTTTTACGGGCAAAAAAATAACTTTGTGTATTGTATATAACCTTTTTGGGCATAGGCTAGGCCAGCGTTGTCGATGTAGCGAGGTACCACGAGGCCCTCACGGTTAATCTCAGCACGAAGGACAAAGGCACCCACACAAATAACGGAGCTGACGGCTTGCCTCGTCGAAGAACTCCACGGTGCCCGCTTCCGACCTCAGTTTCTCAGGGACCGGTACCAGCGGTTGCAGCCTTTGGAACTCGGCTTCGCAGCTCGTGGTCTGCGGCTCGGCCATGGACGACGGCATGATGGATCCATGGCCCAGCAGGAGGACGACGACGATGCACAAGAAGGTTGTTGGCAAAGAGAAACTAGTCTTCTGCTGAGCCATTTATGCATGCGTGAAACTAATAAGATATATATAAATTGCTGCTTGGGGCCTGATCGGATATGAATGATATACTCATCAGGCTGCAGGCTCGCCGGTTTATTTATAGTAGCAGGGGGTCTTATGTGTAATTTCACGTTTTCTTAATTTTGTCAAGGTCTAAGCAGCAGAGACTCTATAGCTTGTAGAGTTGTCCTGCTAGTTCTTGCTTGTCCTGCGCCCATTCACGTCCCCAACGCACGCAGAGTCCTAATACCGCCTTGTTGGAAAATAATTCAGTGAGGACGGTCCTCAAAGTCCTCTCCATGAGGACAATTCCTAGATTTCTCAGCTCGGCTCTCTCCAAGAGCCCAGCACGCGGCTTGGGGAAAAGAATTCAGTGTGGATGGTGATGTGGACAGCTTGCATGTTGAGAGAAGATCTAGTGGATGGTGACGTGGACATCTTGCATGTTGAGAGAAATCAGTCATGACCTCTTAGTGGATATCAATTATATAGGTTTTATAGAAACGTGTGTCAAAGCTGCCGACACGCGAGCTGCCTCGTTGTTACTATGTGATCAGCTTATTTGTGTGTGCCCCTGCTTTAGTGAGGAAAACCCAAGTTCATTCCTAGGCCCGTGTTGACACCTGTTCTACGATTATTGAAGTTTTTTTTACTCACATATACTACTGCTAATAATTTCATTGGTTTGCCATGTTTTTTTCACAGAAAATTCTTTTGCTGCTTCGGCCGGTTTCAATTGGAAACTCCAATGCAACAACATATTTCTCCGCCGGTAAATTTTACTCTTTCTCTTTTTTTAAGAACAATTTTACTCTTTCTCTAATTAGGTTACCTTGAGTTCACCTGGTTGAATTTGCTTTCTAAGTTGTAGGAACTAGCAAGGTGATCAAAGCAAATTGCATTTGCACGAGTAGTTGATATAGCTCTGATTTGATGAACGTGGCTACTCATCCGACAGGTAACCCAAGATCATCTTTGACATGGCCGTCGGACCGCATAAAGGAAAGCCCAGAAAAAAAAGGAATAAATTCACGGTGGCCTAGTAGCCTGACTTCCTGTCAAAGCCCAATTCCTGACTTCCTGTCAAAGCCCAATTCAACAGTCAATTAGCAAACCATTGGGCTTACCTTCCGCCAAGCCCACGTTCACAAGCCAAAAAAATACATTGACCCATTATATAGATGGGCTCTGACCTATACATGGTCCATGGAGAAAACAACGTCAAGAAACACCAGCCGCTCCCCGCCGCCTCCAGAGTCCAGACCGACCATGGCCGCCCGCCCGCCGCCGCCTGTGCCCTGTAGCCCTGTTACCTGTAGGCAAACCCTCGGCCGGAGCAGCTTCTCAGCCGCATTCCCAACTGACACAAGCAACGAATGGCAAGCAATCCAAAGGCGCCACGGCGACGGCGAGTTGGCGACGGCCGACTAGACACCGGGCACGGGCACGCGGAGGACGGGGCGGAGGAGCAGGTCGGCCTTCCGGCGCGCGGTGATGCCGAACGCCTCCGTCATGTCGAGCTCCGCGGGGTCGGCCACGCCGTGCGCCTCCCAGTCGAAGTGGAACAGCAGGCTGGCGAGCGCGAGCTCCACGTTGGCGAGCCCGAACGCCATGCCGGGGCACATCCTCCGCCCGGCGCCGAACGGCAGGAGCTCGAAGTCGGCGCCCTTGAACTCCACCCCGGCGGCCTCGCCGCCGCCGTCCTCGAACCGCTCCGGCCGGAACCCCTCGGGGTCGCCGCCGGGCCAGTACCGCCCGTCGCGGCCCAGCGCCCAGACGTTCACCAGCACGGTGGCGCCGCGGGGCACGTCGTGGCCGAGCACGCGGCGGGAGGGCTCCCGGCACAGCCGCGGCAGCAGCAGCGGCACCGGCGGGTGCAGCCGGAGCGTCTCCCGGATCACGAGGTGCAGGTACCGGAGCTCGCCGAGCGCGTGCTCGGACACGGCGCCGCGGGACGCGAACGCGCCGCGCACCTCGGCCGTCGCCCGCCGCATCGCCTTGGGGCTCCGGATGAGCTCCGCCATGGCCCACTCCAGCGTCGTCGCCGACGTCTCGCTGCCGGCGCCGAAGATGTCCTGCGTGTAGCGAAGAAGATGATCGGATCAGCACGTACGAGTGATCGACACGTTGCTGTGGGGAAGATTACAGCCTCGGGCTGCGTTGTGTCGGCATCGGCACACGTGATTGAGCTGTTCCAGTTTTTTGGATTCAGAGTTTCAGACAGAAAAAAGAGGGCCAGCCTGATGCGAAGGCCACAGTTAATCTTTTGTAGCTAGCGTGCTCACAGGGTTTTGTTTTGGACGTTGAATATGCCTAATGCGACAAAAGTTTTGGATTTTCAAGTATGTACATCATAGGAGCTAAATTGGTTTTATGCATAAGGAAAGGAAAAATTGAGAAACATTATGAAATACTCGTCTAAATCCCCAAACCGTGCCAAACAAAGGACTGAGATAAAACTAGCTCACACATTGATTCTCTCCACTAACTGGCACCTCTGAGTGCTATGGCTATTCCATTCCAATCACTTGCCAAACATGCTACCAAAAGATTAATGATCTGAAGCTTGATCCAAAATCACTGTCCTCTAGTAAGTCTCTATCCTTATCTTCAGGAATGAAAAGATCACTGTGTAGTGTGTGCTACTGTCTAGACTCTAGAGATGATGCATACGGAGTATGATGTTACACTTTGGTTTCGTTGCCTTGTTAATAGCATGGTAATATAACAGAAGATGTGTGAACTGATCACCACAAGCATTTCAGGTAACTGCAACCTGACAAACGACGCGAGAAAGAAAGATCCCTGCGCTTTTGCCGTGCGGCATCTAAATTACTCCGTACATAATTATGACGTGATTAAAAGGGGAGTCAGCGAAGTACTTACAAAGATGACGGCTTTAAGCACGTCCATGTCGAGCGGGATTTGGAGGCTGCCATCCCTCTGTATCTTCAGCAGCACGTCGAGAAGGTCCTCGGCCTCCCCGGCGCCGCTGCCGCGGCCCATCATCTCCAGATGCTCCCTGATGATGCCGTCGAGGATCCCGAACACCGTGTCGCGGCACTCCTCGGCGCGCCGCACGGCGCCGCTGAGCCGGCCGGCGAGCCGGGACGACGGACACAGGTCCGCCGGGTTGAACCCGGCCGAGAGCTCGATGGATCGCTGGAGCTCCCGCAGGAACATGTCACGGTCGCCGCACCGGTCGCCCACCACGGCGCGCGCCGTGGCGTCGGCGACGAGCGCCGACAGCCGCGCGCGCATCTCGACGGGGCGCGCCGCCGCCGCCGCGGCCGCGCACGCCCGGAGCGCGGCGGCGACCTCCCCCTCGCGGACGGCGCGGAACGAGAGAACCCGGCGAGCGCTGAGGAGCTCGGTGATGGCGACCTTGCGGAGCTGGCGCCAGTGGTCGCCGTACGGCGCGAAGATGATGTCCCGGCCGCCGGCGGTGAGCACGCGCACGGTGGCGCTCAGCGGCCGCGACGCGAACGCGGTGTCGTGCGTCTTCATCACCTCGCGCGCCGCCTCCCGGGACGAGACCACCACCGTGGGCACCTCGCCGATCCGGAGCAGCATCACCGGCCCGTGGCGCCGCGCGAGGTCACGCATGGCGCGGTGCGGGAGCTTGCCGGCGATGTGGTGCATGCTGCCGATGAGCGGCAGCTGCCACGGCCCCGGCGGCAGGCGCAGGCCGTGGCCGTGCGCCGGGCCGCGCCGGCGCTTGGCGATCACGACGAGCAGAGACACGAGAGCCAAGCCGAGGTAGAGGTAGCAGTGGTCTTCCATTGGTTTGCGCGAACGATATGATAGTTCCAAGCTCAGCTGTGACGACGTTGCCGGCTGCTTATGCTTGTAACAATTATGCTTGTAACCTGGTTATCTTGTAAAAGTGGTTGGTTGTTGTCAGCGGACTTATCCCGTTTGGTGAAAGGAAATGGCAATCGGCAAGAGCTGTTCTTCCACCATGTGCTACATGGAGGCCAGTGTCGTTTTGTAGAGTGAGCACC
>OAMR01000305.1:644843-676538 GCA_900205405.1 Echinochloa crus-galli | reverse complement strand
TGCTCCCTGATGATGCCGTCGAGGATCCCGTACACCGTGTCGCGGCACTCCTCGGCGCGCCGCACGGCGCCGCTGAGCCAGCCGGCGAGCCGGGACGACGGCCACAGGTCCGCCGGGTTGAACCCTGCCGAGAGCTCGATGGATCGCTGGACCTCCCGCAGGAACACGTCGCGGTCCCCGCACCGGTCCCCCACCACGGCGCGCGTCGTGGAGTCGGCGACGAGCGCCGACAGCCGCGCGCGCATCTCGACGGGGCGCGCCGCCGCCGCCGCTGCCGCGCACGCCCGGAGCGCGGCGGCGACCTCCCCCTCGCGGACGGCGCGGAACGAGAGAACCCGGCGAGCGCTGAGGAGCTCGGTGATGGCGACCTTGCGGAGCTGGCGCCAGTGGTCGCCGTACGGCGCGAAGATGATGTCCCGGCCGCCGGCGGTGAGCACGCGCACGGTGGCGCTCAGCGGCCGCGACGCGAACGCGGTGTCGTGCGTCTTCATCACCTCGCGCGCCGCCTCCCGCGACGAGACCACCACCGTGGGCACCTCGCCGATCCGGAGCAGCATCACCGGCCCGTGGCGCCGCGCAAGGTCACGCATGGCGCGGTGCGGGAGCTTGCCGGCGATGTGGTGCATGCTGCCGATGAGCGGCAGCTGCCACGGCCCCGGCGGCAGCCGCAGGCCGTGGCCGTGCTCCGGGCCGCGCCGGCGCTTGGCGATCACGACGAGCAGAGACACGAGAGCCAAGCCGAGGTAGAGGTAGCAGTGGTCTTCCATTGGTTTGCGCGAACGATATGATGGTTCCAAGCTTAGCTGTGACAACGTTGCCGGCTGCTTATGCTTGTAACCTGCGAGTAGCGAAGGATGGCAATTGGCAAGAGCTGTTCTTCCACCAAGTGCTACATGGAGGCCAGGCTAGTGTCGTTTTGTAGAGTGAGCACCTAAATATTTGGATGATTCACAGATGCGCAAGATAAGGCTTGCAGTTCCACACATGTTTTATGCATTTGGTGCCATATCAATATTCAGAAGAAAAACAGAAATAACTATTAAGTCCAAAAAGCATACTCCGTATGGCAGTTTTGACTCTTATGTGTCCTGATGAGCGACTGTGCACTATCTCCTGTTAGAATATATTTATGAAATCAATTTATAAAGTTACTATGAACACATGAATTTTATGTTTCCAAAGTACATATTTAAAAAAAATGCTCATAGCCAAAATTCAAAATTCAACTGTATAAAACTATAAAAGCAAAAGCATCAAATATTTGTGAAGGCCGGTGGCTGTACCCAATAATTCGAGGCACCAATTCTGAATGCCCTACATTGGAAAATGCCAGCAACAAACGGAAATATCTTTGTTTCATTGCATAACTGCAATATATGTTCTTTTTACACGTTCAAAAAAAAACATGTTCCTTTTACAGTAGTGTAAGCTGCAAACACCTATATATATTGACACCTTAACTTCTACTTAAAACATAATCCATTTAGTATTATAGTGAAATTTTAATGATATTATCATAATTAATCTTCTCTTGGAAAGATACGTATATGAGATGGGAGAGAATAAATCCATTGCCACCAACATTAGCATTTCAGGGGAAACTGCGACTTAATTGATAGGACGGGAATTACAACGGCGTGAATCGATTTTTCATGGTGGTTGGAGAGTTTTAATGATGAAATCAATCGGATCGACTAGTTGTTAAGCATATAGAGAAAGAGACTTTGCCAATTTAGTAAAACGACGTACAGTATGTTGTAATACATTTGTAATTTCGATCAACATTTTTTTCATTAAACAAACCTATCATCTTCGTTCGATTCATATGGTATTTTATTTTTAAAAACATGTTAATATAACGTGGGTGGTGAGATTCAGATTCGCATCTGAATGTGCACCTGGTACTTTTGGTGAACCTTTGTTATTTTCTTATTAGTTGTGACAGTACGCATGCCACGTATTTCCTAATACTATAATTGACGCGTTTTTATATGTTTCAAGAACACGACATGGTTCGGACGCACTGACGTGCCAAGAATATTGCACCAAACAGATGCTGTTTCGGACGACCAAACAACGAGACCAGCAGAGCATCTATTTCTATTTCTATGATGCATGGCAGATTGGCAGAGCGTTGATTGTCCACTAAATATACAACACTATCACGGTTAACACGCTAGGATTAGGTGTGATTTTTTTCCTTCTTATCTCGTTTTTTGTCACGATCCGTGGCTCCATGCAGAGAAGATGCCGGGCGGGCTTCGCTTGTTCGAGGACACAAGAATCTTGGACTGAAGCGGTTTAATTTGGCGTCACGGGAGCTCCGGCCTGCTTCCAACATCGTTGCTCATGTGGTACACCATGTTTAACATGTTTAAACTTCTACTATATTCTATGAAATGGGAGAGTCTTGTATCGTTAAAAAATAACTTGGTATCGTGCTTGTAGGCGCAAAAAAAAATGACACGAGAGGCATCATTGCTATAAAGTACTCATTTCGTTAAAAATTACAATTTATTTCAAATTGTATAGATACATTACTTGCTATGTTTCTAGATATAGGTATACCTAAGTGTATAGTAAAAAAAATATTTATAAAAGAGAAAACGAACTATAGTTTAGAATAGAGAAAATATATATCATAATTATCCTCGCCAAAAAAATGTAGCATACTATTTGATTCATATTTCCACCGCGGGGAACCTTTTTTTTATTATAAGCATTTGGGAACTTTCTATACTTACTAATGAAAACTATAAGAAATAAATAATTTCATTTCATCTTCGCGTCGCATCTGTCAGTTAGATAGCCCAGGTCAAAGGAAATAGTCCTATAGTTTAGATGGGCTTGGCCCAACTCTTACCTGTCTGTTAGAAAGGCCAGTTTCAAGAAATAGGCCTATAATTCAGATGGGCTTCGCCCAAACTAACCTGCAATACTGATCGCAACTTCTCCTACGGCCGGCCCTACCCGTCTGCCGCTAATAGGTCCCAGGAGCGAAAAGGAATAGAAACTGAGAAACCATCGCCGCCGCCATGGCCGCCGCCGGTGGCCAAACCCTCGGCCGGAGCAGCTTCTCCCGCGCCGCATCCAACCCGGCCATCTCCTCGTCCGGCTCTACCGGCGTCAAGCTTGGCCCCAACGGCGTCGCCTTCGTCTCCTCTGGCATCCCCGACCTGGACAGTAAGGGTCCCCGTCCTTGAACTAAAATGTCTCGTCGTTAGCTCTTCTATTCCCGGATGATGCAATACTTTTTCCGTGAGGAAAATTTCATACACACCGATGATGTCCGGGAGTTTCTTTAGCTGAATGTATGTTTGGGCGTTTTGACGGAAACAGTATATATATAGACACACACACGCACACTCCGTATATTTTTTTGACGGGAACTACGGCGTCCCCGTCGGGACAGCCTGAACTTCAGTTGGAATATTGAGACCTATTTTGCAAAAGGTTTAATTTGCTCCGACCTTTATATTATCTTTTTCTTTGAAAAAATTATTTATCATTTTCCTTGCCTCTAGACTTGGGAAGGGAGAATTGATATGCTTCTATCTGCGATATGTGGAAGTCGAACATAAGCATGGTTGGAGTATGCAGTAGAAATTAGATATGTGTGGAAGTTACTTCGTGGTATGAAGAGAGGATAGGAATCCAAATTATAAGCTGTAAAAGAAAAGGATGCTCGTATGAAATGAAATTCTGTGATGTGCATTGGTAATCACCGAATCACCACTTATTTGGCGCTCTCTTTCAGGGATTTTGGGTGGCGGATTCCTTCTCGGCTCAGTTGTAGTGATCATGGAGGACGCTGATGCTCCACACCACCTTCTTCTTCTTCGCTGCTTCATGGCACAGGGTGTTGTGCACAAGCAGCCCCTGCTGTTTGCAGGGCCCATGAAGGAGCCAAGGTTGTTCCTTGGTACTCTACCTGCTCTTGTATCGTCTTCAAAGGAGGATGGACGGCACAGAGCAATGGGAGTTGGAGCAAGTAGTGATGGACGAGCATATGTAGGCCTCGGGAATCATTTTATTACTGTAGTTAGAGTTGCCAAGTAGTGTTCTTCTTTTCATATTGCTCTATAAATGAGTCATTGTGCAGGATGAGGGTTTGAGAATAGCTTGGCAGTACAAGAAATACTTTGGGGATGAGAACACTTCTCGTGCTGAACATAAAGGTGGTCCTACACTCCCTCTATTATCTCTCAGTTGTTCTGTTGTTGGCGATATGCTTTCTATGCAACTTGTCTTGGCAAGAATGTGTTACAAAATATATTGAAAAAAGTAGAGATACATTAATCATTAGCAAGCTGACCAATTCTTGTTTGCATTGTAATTTGATCATTCCTTAGTATCATTAGTTGCAACCTGATGCTGACAGTATAAACAGCTAAACTTTGTACTACATGTATTTTCCCCCAAAAGGTTCCCCTGCTTTAAAGAAAGCATATAGAGTTTTCGTTTACAACCTGCTGGGAGCGTACAAGATAGCATCTCAGCAAAAGGTAGCCTAAAGACAACCATACAGTATTAGGCACGTACAGTAATACATATTATTTTGGTTGTATAAGCATAATCTATTATTTAAGTTAATTTTTCTTCTAGTCCCTCAAGACTAGAATCTAATTCACTTAGCATCATTGCAGACAACAAGCAGGAATTTAGCAACGATTTTGATTTGAGGAAGCCCCTGGAAAGGCATTTACTTAATGGACAGAATATTGAATGTGTAAGCACTCAAGATGCAGACACTCTCAGTGACCTCCAGGCTCGTTGTTCTGCTTTCTTATCCAAGCTTCCAAGGTGAGGTTAATTCTTGATTCTATTTCCAAAAATGCTTTCCTTGAGGAATATCATGGTACTTAGATGCAGTACCCTTTTTATCAGCATCTAATCTATCTGTTTCCAGTAATGTTGAATTAATTCTACTACCGTGTCAGTATTAATTCTGAACACTTCCTTTGGTTTCCGCATTCAGAAAAGATGGTGGGACTTTAACTGCTGGGAGAATTGCTATACAATCACTCTGTGCGCCACAGTGTGGATACTTTGAGAAGGCAAGCATTTAATTCAACGATCTCCATTGGCTGGTGACTGTAGAGTGTTGAAAATTGGAAATTGAAACCGATTTATTTCTTATATTCCATCTAGTTTGACGTTGTTGCAATTTGCACTTCATTTAATTTATGCGTGACAGGACTGGGACATGGTCTCCTTTATCAGATCAGTGAAGGCAATGGTGCGGTCATCTAACTCGGTCGCTGTTATAACATTTCCGAGTACGGTTCTGTCAGATTCATTCAGTAAGAGATGGCAGCACCTGGCAGATACACTGTTGTCGATCAAAGCTATTCCAGGCAGGCTTGGCCTTTTCTTTATGTTTTGATAAATTTCTATCACCTAAATTATCCTCCTTTTAATAGCCTGCTTACTTGGTTACAGATGAGGACAAAGACCTGGCAAAACTCCTCACAGGATATCAAGATATGGTTGGTTTTTTGCACGTCCACAAGGTGGCGCAAATCAATAGCCAGGTACTGAAGTCTTTGCAATTGCAACTGCTTCAAACAAACTTTGTGCTCATTTGGTTTGGTGCCTTTTATATGGAGAAGCAGGTCCCTGTGATCTTAGAGGCATCCACACTTTCTCTGAAGCTGCGAAAGAGGAGGTCGCTGGTGCTAGAACGGTTGAACCAGGCTCCAGTGGATGGGTCAAGCGGGCCTTCATCTGCTGCTGCTGCATCAGGCAGTTGCTCGTCGTCACAAGGTTCACAGCTTGATTTCTAGTTCAGATTCAGATGGTATGATGGTTTTGCGAAGCAAGGTTCACAGCTTGATTTCTAGTTCAGATTCAGATGGTATGATGGTTTTGCGAAGTGAGGAGCTCGGCAGTGTTGTGTACTTTTACTCTAGGCAAAATTCGATTTTACGAAATAGAAGGTTTAGGTTTTAGATAGGAGTTAGTTTGATGGTTTACGTTAGCCGTCCTTTATGTATTTATCGTCTTGTTGTACACCACTTTCAAAGCATTTGAACAGCTAAACTTGTATGTTACTATCTCCTGCTGGCAGGTAGTTTTCCAAATTAGTGGAATTGTCTTCAACACGTTACTAAATTGTTGATTTGCACATGTTGCCTGCTTCAAATTATCATATGTGCCTAAAGTGATAGCAAATTAGCAATATTGATGCTGCTGAATAATTAGTTTTATTCACGAAGACCAAACTCCGGCAAGAAGATGTGACAGACTAAGTTCGCTATGTATTGGCAAATGCAAAAGGCAGTTTCAGGCTTTCGACTACAAAGAATTTGAATCTCAATTGTCTCAATACACAAGCACAGAAACATGAGATACCAGGACACATGCCTGGGAATGCATAAACAGTCGATTAAACAGGAAATAGCTTCATATAGTTGTTTATTTAAGAACCTAGAGACGATTCTTAAACAGATGTACATAATTGAGGTGCAGAGTTGCCATAGATAGAGATATTTACATAGCTTTAGATAAAACATTTCAGGCCTAAAATATGCACAACTAGGATTGCTCGAAGCCAATCCAGAATCCCTTGCTATTTTCAGGAAATCATCTTTACATTGATCTTATGATTCTTATCCAGAAGAAGCAACACCATCTCCGAAAAACATGTTTGCAACCGGTGGAGGAAGCCACGCCGCATTAGCATTGTTTTGGACTACTACCTGCTGCTGTTGCTGGTAATCATCAGTCTGATCAGAGATGCTGGCAACCTTCCGACTCCTTGGCCTTGCAATACTCTTCCCAACAAAAACACCCAGGTTGAGGGCGGTAAAGAAGCCAATAGCAATGAACAGGGGCCTCACTGCCCAATGAAAGTCTTCAAGATGCTCATATTTCTTCACAATCCCCTCACATCTGTCAAAGCTCACCACCTCCACCTGAGAAGGATCAGCCAAGCAACTGGATACTTCACCAAGGCTAAATTTACTTGGGAATTTCACAACAAGACACCCATTCGGATGTATATGCGAAATTCGACCGGTAGCTAATCCTCCACCCCTCTTTCGCTGCCATTCGAACCTTGGGCTTGAAATGTTAGCTTTAAGTCTCACAAACTGCCCAACACAGTACGCTTCAGCCATTTGGAGATCTGAATAATTACCCTTCCAAAGGGTGTCCATTCCTATCAGACCAACTGTCACTGTACCATCCCGGTCGATGCTATGAAGAATACCAATCTGAGAATGCTTCTTGTCCTCCTCCCTCAGGCGTACCCAGTCTCCAGCAGCAAAACCATATGTTACCCTCTCCACCATTGAGCAGCGAACCTTCAAAGGGTCATGTAGCCCATGGACTCGTACAAGAATGTAACCATCACGTTCCCCATCATCCTCCATGCCAACTATGGTTCCATCAGGAATTTCCATCGTTTCAGGACTACAGGAGTTTTTAAGCTTTCTTGAGCGGACCTTGTCTCCAACTTGCAACTTGTCCTTGAAGAGCAACCAATTAGTGTGATTTGCCATGGTTGGCCTGTCTACCGTTACGTTTTCAGAATTGTCCCGGCCAGTGTTGTCATGATCTGCATCTTTAGCGCTAAAACAATGAAAAATAGAAAATAAGTTAGTACAATGTCCAACATTTTGCTCAAAAGAATATAAGGGGAGAACATATGATATTGACCAAAGAACAAAGATAGACCATACTACAACAGAACCATAAAAACATGTCAACACATTTCTAGGCTTGACAAGACACAAGACTAGTAGAACTTAGCAGTCTTAGATATAAGAGAAGCTAACATTACAATAAACCCTGGTAAATTATACATCTAGTGGAAATTCAAACAAAACCTGCAGATTGCTGATAATGGGAGACAATGACATTAAGCATGTTACCTCTCAAATGCAAGCAAGATATCTTTCATTGAAGGACGATTTCTAAAGTCATACTCAAAGCATCCAGAAAGCACATCTTCAATGTTTGGAGGCAGACTGTATGGGAATATTGGTTTTTCTTTCTTCAGGACAACCAACTGATAAATCTCCTCTGGTGATTTTCCACGCCAAGGCTGAATGCCACTCAACATCTCAAGGATGCTGCAGGCAAAACCCCATGAATCAGTCTCATAACTAATCGGACCTCTGATGTTTGGTTGCCATTGTTCTGGAGCCATGTAATTTGGGGTCCCAAGCCTTTGGATAAGGTCTGGATGAGGCAATGAAAGTCCGAACAACAGGGATGGGATCCCAAAATCCCCAAGCACAGCATGGTTATGGTCATCTAAGAGAAAATTGCAAGGTTTAAGATTTAGGATCAATATCCCCCTGGTGTGTAGATCTGATATTCCGCGTGCCAAATCAGCCCCATATCTGCAAATGTAGAAAAAATCACTAAAATAAATTCAAGAAAATAGCCACAGAAGAAGCCTCCATATAACAAAGACATTAAGAAAAATAGACTGAAGTTAAGGTGAGAAAGGATAACTAACAGTTAAGCCTGAGCATGGATTTCAATGTAATGGTAGAGAACAAATGCCACACTATTCCTTCACATGCCATCAACCAAGAGATTATGTTGTAGATGATCTCTTACAATAAATAATTAAATATTTAAACTCCATGGTACAATAATCGGTGCCTCGTAGAAACTACTTGCTCAAGTCTAAACTTTTTAGATTCTACATGTTGACTGTTCATGGTGTACTGTATGCATAATTAATTATTGGGATTTTTCACCGCACCTTAAAACATCTGACAAAGGGAGCCTTCCACCTTTAAGCCGCGCCATCTTGTCTCCAACGGATCCTTCATAAAACTTCATCGCTATACAAATCTGAAAATCCAAAAAGCCAAATAAGCTATAAATTAACCTTCAGGACCAAGGTGACACAACAGTTAGACTTTGCATACTAGTCAATACAGATCAGCACGCTGAAACCAACATACCCTTCCATTCTGCGTGGAGATGCCATGCAGGAAGCAAACATTGCCAAGACCCTGGCATTTGCTGAAGATTTCATCAAACCTTGCCGAGAAGAGCTGCAGCTGGTCCTCTTTAATTGGATACAGCATCTTCACCGCTACCTCATGATACCGGTCATAATCCTCTGTCCTCTGATGGTGAGTTGCTATCCAGACATCCCCAAACGGGCCTCTCCCTATCCGGTGCTTCAGGTTCAGCACGCTCGGGTCAATCCACGGGCTTATCTGGCTCGGTCCAGAGAAGACCGTCCGGTAGAGATCAGGGTCCTTCTCAAGGAGCATGTACTCAAATTCATCGGTGGATTGGGAGTCGGAGCTTGGGCCTGCCATTCCTGCAGAGCAATTTCACCATTACAAACCCAAATAATTCTGTGAGCAGATAAAGTCTCAAACACTTTATGAGTGTTCTATCTAATCTCTGAGATTTTCTAGACCCAAATTTTAGTGGCGCTGCTAAACAAAGAATGTTTCCTGCTTATTGCAGTTGAATTGACACTGGAATCAAACAGAGTAAATGACGGAATGTTCCCAACTTCCTAACGGTTTTAATATAAAACAGAACTGCACGAGAATGCAGAGATCCAGATACGAACAAGAATGACTCGGTTAACTACAGCCTTCAGATACCCACCGAACGGACCAGTGCAGCTGCGCAAATCAATGGATTAATGGGCAAGAAAGGGTAACAGAATCAATAATCCACTACAGCAGGAATCAAGCAATCTAATCTAAGAACAACCGTAATGACCTATTGACCTGAACAAATTGAAAATCAGATAGCGACCAAAAAGGCGAGAACTTGGTCAGGAACAAATCTAGAATCCACAAAACAAGCAGATTCTCACCTGTCTCGTCTCCTTTTCCGCCGCTACTTTTCCCCTTTGCTCTGTGGTGTCGACGAATTGATTTCGATAGACCTAAACTAACTAAAGCAACAAAACTAATCTAGAAGCCAACTATCTCTATGGCTACTGGAGCAATCTGCAGAGGAAGGAATTGGAAGCAACAGCAACAGCAAGAACTCGGCAGTCCACGGGCATGGTCGGTTGGGTGGTGTGCGGAGGTGAGAGGGGAAGCGGGCGAAGGGGGCGGTGAGCGGTGGAGAGCGGTTTTATACGGGAGCGGATTTTCTGCGCTCGTTGCTTCTTCTTCCTTCCCGTCCGTGCGCCGCGCCGTGCTATTCTTTGCTTCGCTTGCCCTTTTATTTTTCCTTTTTTTTGCGGTTTTATAATTGAAAAATTATATACCCTTTTCTTGCGTTCTTTTTAGGGACTGCCGTATCTAATTAGTTAGCTGGATTTTATTCCTATAAAAATGACTACGGTTCATAACTTTGTATTCACAAGATTCCTGACGTGCTGAGCGGGTAAGAATCCGTATTTTACATAATTATTACAGCAAAATAATTTTTTAGTTGTAACAAAGCTATTCATATCTAATTTTAGAACGGTAATTTTTTAATGTATATATTAGGACAATTTTAACTTTTAAGAGTTGTGTTATTTATATCTTACTAGCACAGTGCATGTACGTTGCTACGGTTAATACAAATTATATTAATATTTATTTCTAAGAGCTATATATTCTGACTAATAATAACTTTTGGTGTTGTAAAATACTATTACAAACGGTGAATAATTCTATTGCTCACTGGAGAAGATATTGCCAATTTGCCATCGTGAGTAAGAAAACTTTTTAGTTGATAATTCCACTGGATAGTGTGTGCTGAGCAGCTGTTTCAGTTTCTGTTGCTTTTTTCTATATGAAAATACGTATGTGTTGCTGTTGAATCTAAAGCATCCAAAGCATTCTCTTCATTCTCTTTTACCTCTTGATGCGGTAGAAAAAATAGGGTTTCCCATGTCAAGTGACATTTGTTAGTCCATCTCTGCAAGTGAGCAGAGGATTAATTGGTAACCTGACTCATCCGTTCATCCCAATCCACCTCACCCTATCCATTCATTCTTTTCACGCAAGTATACAGATGGCCGAGGCTCTTCCTCCCTGGACCCTGGTTCTCTCTTCCCTGCTGTTCCCTCTACAAAAGCTCTCGGTGAGTTTTTTGTTCCCTGCTCTCTGGATGCAGCAAGCTCTTTTCCTCCCTTCAGACCAAGCAGAGGCAGCAGAGGCGGACACCGGCCGCAGGTTGTCGCATGCATGGCCCGTCGATCACCGGTTTAACGGCACATGTATGTGTGGAGCTCAGCCAGAATATAAAAGTGAAGCTATGGGGCTACCAGCGGGCACGGAGGCTATGACGGACTGACGGAGTAGTTGTGTCCCAGGCCAGCTTGCCGCAGGAGTTCTGGATCGCAATGGCTTCGGTTGTTATGGCGTCTCCGTTGTTCGTTCCTGTTGTTGTTGATTTGCAGGCGACAACGGACAACATAGCGGAGATGGAATCGGAATCGGGTCGAGCGGTATGGAGACTCTGGTCATGTATAGGTCCACAACGGCGTGAGATGATAGGATGACAACTAAACGATTCCTAATTTTATTTAACAAAAAGTGAGGGTTTTTTTGCAAATTTATGACGTACCGCAGGAACAATCCTTACTTTATAATTAGGTAGAGATTGTTGGTTTTTTCCATATTAAAGTGAACTACCGATGGAGAGCACTCGTCCCAGATCTTTCCATTCCTTCAGCACACGCAATGCATCATCTTCAACGACAGCGAGAGTTCACATGTCGCTTTGCCTTTGTTCAAGACTACCGAAAATTTTGCATATATAATGTTCAAATATGATTTTAGAAACCATTGCCTTCGGGACTTTCCTACCATGTGTCACCCTGACTGTTCAGCACTACACTTTGTAGCATTTCTAAGGGTCCGATTGGTTGCTGTATCATGTCAACCAGGCTCGTACGAGCTGAGCCAGGCTCCGTGTAGTCAGGCAAGATTCATGTAACACTGTTTTGATTGGTTGCTTGTATCATCGTAGCTAGGTTCAGTAGTGCACTTGATTGGTTGCCTGAACGAAGCAGTGAGCCAGCGAGCTAGCAGGCCAAAGTTGGTTTTTCTTGTGCGCATGTGGCACCCAGCCAGGCCCATAGAAAACGCTCGCTCCCTGCGTTTCTGGAGAGCCAGGCTCCGGTCTCTATTTTACATCTACGGAGCCTGGTTGTGGAGCCGAAACAAGCAAGCAAAGACGACCTTACTGCATCCGTAGAGCGTGGCCGGGGGACTTACGGGCAACCAATCGGACCCTTAGTCGATGCAACTATAGGTGCATACCAAAAGCCCAGTGTGCGAACAACCTTCTTTTCATCTTGCAACAAGTTTCGAAGCAACAAAAGCATCAATGCTCAAAGCTGCCTCCAGGCAGCCACATTATTGCATGATGCTGTGGACCATATGCGGGTGTATTTCATTGGGCAACTGCTCACGCAGAAGCAATATTAGCCATGTTTGGATCCTAGTGTTAGTGATAGTCTTTTAACACTTCCAACTAACACGTAACAAACTAACATCATCTATGTTTGGATTCATGTGTTAGTTTGCACTTTTTTGGGAGCCTTGAGGAGAGAGGGGGAAAAATAGAGTGATTCTTGTGGTCCTCACCAAACTAACACCAATTACCACCTCTTAGAGGGGTTAGTTTTTTGGAGGGTGTTAGTCCCAACTAATACCAAAGTAACACTCATGTTTGGATTCAAAATGTTAGTTTGGTGTTAGTTTACTCCAAACTAACACTAACACATGGATCCAAACAGGCCATTAATTTGTCTCAAAAAATAGGCAAGATCATCCGTTCTTCTGCATGCAAAATTGACTCCTGGTTTCGTAGCACCAAACAAGAAGTAACGTTCAGTAAAATAACTATTCAGCTGACTGGGGTGCGGCTTTGTTTTTCAGTAACTACATTAGCCTTTTTTTTCAAAAAGGACCAGCAATTAAGTTTAACTTCGGACTTACAGAAATTTTGTAAAAAGAAAAAATGCCCCTCTTGAGATTGAGGTGATGACAGTCACGTCACCAGACGATGTGACATTTAACTTTTCTAACACAGTTTATTGTCTTTTTTTTTTGCGAGGCAGTTTATTGTCGTTTGCTCTTCTTTATTCCCACCTTTTCTCTGAAAAAGACAAATGCCAAAGGGGGCTAACCCATCAAGGTTTACCATGATTCTTGATTATTCTCTTTTTGCTACTGATTTGTCTGGTTCTAGCGTCAAAAATATCTAGGCAAGCTTGATTGCTTTGAGAGAGCTAGGGATTAGAGACAACCGCGACAAGAAAGGAATCAATCGTACCCCACTCTACTCAACTGAAATTCAGTGAGACAGGATTACTGTGGGCTAGCACAGGACTACTAAAAGCCAGTTGGCCATCCAGCTCCATTTTCTTCAAGGGCCTGCATGTGCGGTGAGCAATGGCACCAGATGCCGCACTCTTCGGCAACAGGTTCTCTGCCAGGGCACTCCGCTGACCACTGGTACCCCGTGCTTGTACGCATTGGACCAGGAGTCCAGGACTCAGCTAGTACAGGACAGACACACGAGACATGCAGAAAACCAAGCTATAGATTATCTGAAAATGCAGATTGATGGATTAGAGAGAGAAAGAGAGAGTACCAAATCATGCAAAAAGCCTCAAATCAACAAAGTGGCAAATCTTCTACTCAGAGTCCTGATGACCTGATCCCCAATGGATGAGGGCAGTTGCAGCATGTCTCTTCTTTTTTTGCTGGGGATAGAATAAAGCAACAAGGTATCTTCACCTTTCGCCCGTCCATGTTCATTGTTAAATGAGCAGGTCAGTAGTACAGGATATTAGTGGACCCTTCATCCATTTGATTAGCAAAATGGTAATGACGTTGACGGTTGACCCATCATCATCCTCATTATGTGCACACAAAAAAATCTAAACGAAACTATGTATAAAACCTGGATGAGGGAGTAGTGATGCTGGAAATCAAGAGGGAAATATCTCTTGTTTTACAAAGTCCAACAGTCGCAGAAGGCTTGCATTTGAAGCTGAGGACCCAAAATGGGATGCATGGGATGGCGAAGCTTTTGTCCATATACGGTTCGGTTCCTGTCCAAGTTCAGAAGTCTCGAGCTCAGGTACATTGCTTCTAAAACTCTGCACCTACCAGAGAAAAAACTACCCAGCAATTTGCTTCTGAAACCTGTTCTCGCCGGAACGCCAGCCTCCAAGGCTGAATCCTGTGTGCTAGAGAGAGGCTATTCTGTTTCTTCCTGATGCAGCGAGGACTCTTGAACACGTTTGCTTGGAAGAACAAGAGGAGATTTTGAGATGAAACATCTCCGGCCTGGGAACAATCTCTGAAGTCTGAACCACACCGATTATGTCCCACGGGCCACGAGCCCACGAGCCAGCCCAGCCCAGCATATCTTTGCATGGCGCGGGCCTTGCTTATCAGGATGGGCCTCATTCACTGTCCACCAGGTCCGTCCAGCACATCTGCCGATCTGCGGTATGCGCCGTGCACTTGGAATCGGTCCACAGACGGCTGCCCGATTCGGATCCTGTTTTCCCTCGACGTCTGTTATGGACAGATGCTGTCAGTCTCTCAGCTCTCCTCACAGATCTCTACTCTCTATAAATCCGAAGAGCTTAACTACGTGGCTATCCATTCTACACCCATAGTAGCTCATAGTTCTCTAGAGTAACAACCAGCGACGGCCCCAACGGCGAGGTCCGTCCTATCTCTTCCGCGCAGCAGGTAGAGCTAGCCGCCTACGAGTGATCGACGGCCATGACCTGGCACTGCGCGCCGGCGTGCCACAGTGCCTGCTCGGCATCCGCCGCCGCCCCCGCCATGACCAGCCCGGCGCTTTTCTATGGCTCGATCGACTACCTCGTCGTCCTCAAACACGAGCGCCCCGTCGCCGCCGCGCCGTCGGCCGCCGCCACGGCGCCGCTCCTCGGGCCCAAGCCCGCCGGTTCCGGAGACGACGACCCGGACTGCGACAGCGCGGTACGTCGTGTGTATTGTGACACGCCTATTTTCTCTCTGTTCCTTTTTACGAACGAACGATCGAATCGGGACACAGGAACAAGATCTCTCAGCGTTTTTGTTTGGTTTTCCTGCAGGATTGTCTATACGGCGCTCTGCTCGTTAGCCCCGTGGTGGTGGCGGCGGTCATCGTCCTGTTTATTTGGTTGGTCTGACCGTCTGAGCCAAATTAACTCGCTGGAGTGCCGTGTCATAGGGCCAGCGGAGCAGCAACTGCAAGGTGCTGACAATTTGACATTGCTGGTAAGTTTAGAACGGAGTACACAGGAATAGTGAATCTACAGGAGTTTACCTTGCAGGTGTTCCCATTTTAGTGAAGATGTAGCTTCTCTCGTTGTTTGACCATATATAATATGATCCAATAAACTTTGGTGCCTCCGATGCCAGATCCATACAATCCTCATGTCGATATTAATTTTTCTAACCTTTTTAGTGGCACCCGAATACTAATTTTTTTTTTGCGAGGCAGTTTATTGTCGTTTGCTCTTCTTTATTCCCACTTTTCTCTGAAAAAGGCAAATGCCAAAGGGGGCTAACTCAATCAAGGTTTACCATGATTTTGATTATTCTCTTTTTGCTACTGATTTGTCTGGTTCTAGCGTCAAAAATATCTAGGCAAGCTTGATTGCTTTGAGAGAGCTAGGGATTAGAGACAACCGCGACAAGAAAGGAATCAATCGTACCCCACTCTACTCAACTGAAATTCAGTGAGACAGGATTACTGTGGGCTAGCACAGGACTACTAAAAGCCAGTTGGCCATCCAGCTCCATTTTCTTCAAGGGCCTGCATGTGCGGTGAGCAATGGCACCAGATGCCGCACTCTTCGGCAACAGGTTCTCTGCCAGGGCACTCCGCTGACCACTGGTACCCCGTGCTTGTACGCATTGGACCAGGAGTCCAGGACTCAGCTAGTACAGGACAGACACACGAGACATGCAGAAAACCAAGCTATAGATTATCTGAAAATGCAGATTGATGGATTAGAGAGAGAAAGAGAGAGTACCAAATCATGCAAAAAGCCTCAAATCAACAATGGCAAGGCTTGTACTCAGTCCTGATGACCTGATCCCCAATGGATGAGGGCAGTTGCAGCATGTCTCTTCTTTTTTTGCTGGGGATAGAATAAAGCAACAAGGTATCTTCACCTTTCGCCCGTCCATGTTCGTTGTTAAATGAGCAGGTCAGTAGTATAGGATATTAGTGGACCCTTCATCCATTTGATTAGCAAAATGGTAATGACGTTGACGGTTGACCCATCATCATCCTCATTATGTGCACACAAAAAAATCTAAACGAAACTATGTATAAAACCTAAAGGATGGGGGAGTAGTGATGCTGGAAATCGTTGAGGGAAATATCTCTTGTTTTACAAAGTCCAACAGTCGCAGAAGGCTTGCATTTGAAGCTGACGACCCAAAATGGGATGCATAGGATGGCGAAGCTTTTGTCCATATATGGTTCGGTTCCTGTCCAAGTTCAGAAGTGTCGAGCTCAGGTACATTGCTTCTAAAACTCTGCACCTACCACTACCAGAGAAAAAAACTACCCAGCTACTGTATTTGCTTCTGAAACTTGTTCTCGTCGGAACGCCAGCCTCCAAGGCTGAAACTGTGTGCTGGAGAGAGGCTATTTTGTTTCTTCCTGATGCAGCGAGGACTCCTGAACACGTTTGCTTGGAAGAACAAGAGGAGATTTTGAGACATCTCCGGCCTGGGAACAATCTCTGAAGTCTGAACCACACCGATTATGTCCCACGGGCCACGAGCCCACGAGGCAGCCCAGCCCAGCCCAGTATATCTTTGCATGGCGCGGGCCTTGCTTATCAGGATGGGCCTCATTCACTGTCCACCAGGTCCGTCCAGCACATCAAAAAAAAAAATCTGCCGATCTGCGGTCTGCGCCCGTGGAATTGGAATCGGTCCAGATACGGCTGCCCGATTCGGATCCTGTTTTCCCTCGACGTCTGTATGGACAGATATCGCCGGTCAGCTCTCCTCACAGACTCTCTACTCTGTATAAATCCGAAGAGCTTAGCTACATGTCGATCCATTCTACACCCTTGTAGCTCATTCATAGTCCTCTAGAGTAACAACCAGCGGCGGCCGCCGGCAACGAGGTCCCGTCTCTTCCGCGCACGGGCGCAGCAGGTAGAGGTAGCCGCCTACGAGTGATCGACGGTCATGACCTGGCACTGCGCGCCGGCGTGCCACAGCGCCTGCTCAGCGTCCGTCGCCGCCCCCGCCATGACCAGCCCGGCGCTTTTCTCTGGCTCCACCACCTCGTCGTCCTCAAACACGAGCGCCACGCCGCCACCGTCGACTGCCGCCACGGCGCCGCTCCTCGGGCCCAAGCCCGCCGGTTCCGGAGACGACGACCCGGACTGCGACAGCGCGGTACGTCGTGTGTATTGTGACACGCCTATTTTCTCTCTGTTCCTTTTTACGAACGAACGATCGAATCGGGACACAGGAACAAGATCTCTCAGCGTTTTTGTTTGGTTTTCCTGCAGGATTGTCTATACGGCGCTCTGCTCGTTAGCCCCGTGGTGGTGGCGGCGGTCATCGTCCTGTTTATTTGGTTGGTCTGACCGTCTGAGCCAAATTAACTCGCTGGAGTGCCGTGTCATAGGGCCAGCGGAGCAGCAACTGCAAGGTGCTGACAATTTGACATTGCTGGTAAGTTTAGAACGGAGTACACAGGAATAGTGAATCTACAGGAGTTTACCTTGCAGGTGTTCCCATTTTAGTGAAGATGTAGCTTCTCTCGTTGTTTGACCATATATAATATGATCCAATAAACTTTGGTGCCTCCGATGCCAGATCCATACAATCCTCATGTCGATATTAATTTTTCTAACCTTTTTAGTGGCACCCGAATACTAAAGGCCGAGTTGCGGTAAGTTAAGAAGTATGGCAAATGTATTTCTGGACTTATGATTGGAAAGAAACATTGGATGATTTGGCATTCATCTTAACATGCATCTCGAGCAAACCCAAAAAATGCCCAGCATGTTATAATAATCCATTGAGTTAACATCATCGAGTACTCATTTCTAGTTTCACAAAACGAGAGGTAAATGAGACAACAGCTGACATGACATATGAAGTCGTGGTGTGCCACGTCAATTTACAAGCCCTGAAATACCTGCCGCCCCCTTCTTCTTCGCTTGTGATCCACAGAAAACGCAACGAGCCAACGACTCGTATTGTTTTTCGTAGATAACGCAAACAATCTGGCCCGAACGCCAGCCCAGGACTCCAAACTCTCCAAGTCGAAAGCGCCGTCATTGTGCTCGTGCATGCTGCGGCTGCGGCTATAGAAATCTCCGAACCCGCCGGGCGGGCACATAGATAGACCGACCGCCCCCAGCGCAACCAGTAATTAATCTACCCCCAGCGCCGCCGCCATGGACGATCATTGCCACTGCCCGCCGACGATGGACCACTGCGATCCGCCGCCGTGCGAGCCGCAGGACTCTTCCTCCTGGAACACCGACACGGCGCACCACCACAACCATTGCCACCCGCCCTGCCCACTGCCGCCGCTGCCGCCGCCGACGCCATACAAGCAGCAGGACTTCTTCTGTGGAACCCGGCGTTCCGGCCGGCGTTCAACCCGGGGCTGTACCCGAGGTGGAGCTCCAGCTCGTCATCATCCTATTCCGACGACGGCGGCGTGCCTTGCACGGTGCGCGTCGAGGCGCCGCCGTCGGCGACGTTGTCGGGCGACAGGGCGCCGCTCCTCGAGAGCAAGGTCCACGTCGGCGCCGCCGGCCCATCTGCCACGGTACGTGTGCATCGATCTGCCTAGCTAGCTCGGTTTTCTGGCCAGATCTACGGCGTACACGCCGATTCATCTGATTCATTAGTTAATCTTGTCATATGCTTCTCTTTCGCGGCGCAGGAGGTGCTCTTCGTGTTGCTCTTTTGGGCCATCGTCGCTGGGTTCGTCTACTGGTACTGGTTCTAGGTGCCGGCATATGCGATTACGCGAAGTAGTTCAGATGTTTTTCTTCGATAAGGAAGTCAGCTTCGGATTAGGCGTGCTTATGGTCTATTTGTTTTGTTTGAGTAGTATCTTTTGGGCTTTTGGATAAAAAACTGGATTTTTAGCTTTTAATTTTCTGGCCACCGATTTTTTTTCTTCTCTCAGCTTGCTTTTCAGCCTTTACTTTATTTTCTCAAAAGCTAGAAGCCTTTTCGAAAGCTAGCTCAACGGCTAGGCTGTTTGCTTCAGCTTTCAGGCTTCGACTCGTCCATAGAAATTTAATCTAAAACAAATAGACCCTTATAAACTTGATGTTGATTTGATGGTGAGCATCAACAGTTCAAGGCTTCCTTTTCCTTTAGTTCATCCCCTTCATACATTAATTGCATAAAGAAACCATTCGATCTGATACGATAACCGATGGATTGGCCATCTCATCATCAACAAATAACACACCAATTGCCAAAAAAACCGACAGACCGACCATTTTATCAAATAAATAACATGCGGTATATCCTTAATTTTTTTATGTTGCTTGCATGACTCTTGGCACTCTCTAGGGAGAATTTTTTTTCATGTAGCTTGCATGACTCTTTGGAGTCTTGGCACTCTTTAGGGAGGAGTGGTGTGTAAAACCTTTACTGTTTTCATGATGACGAGCCTTAGATAATGTAAATGCTGACTAAATCAACCTCTGTGACTCTTGACCTACCATGCCATGCATGATGTAATTCTGTTTGTGCCTTCTACATCACATTGGAGTGCGTCATAAGCTCTGCCATAACAAAATGAATGGCCATCGATATGTTGATTCGCTTCCGGCTCTAAACAAGTCTTGCATGAGATGTGAGATATATATTTACAGTATAGTCTGCAAAATGAAATTACCCTTTTTGAAAAAAAAATCATTTTATGGGCAGAATATTTTTTATGGAGTGAAACACTTCTCAGTGTAACCTAGAAACATGTATAAGCAAGTGGTAAAGTTCATATCTGGTTCTTAAACTTTTTCGGGTGTGTCATCTTGGTCATCCAGCTCAAAAATGCAGTTTTGGCTTTCTAAACTTACCTTCCGGTGTTATCCTGATTTCCAACCTCACAAATTGCACATTTAGCTCTCTTAATTTATCTTTGAGTGTCATCTAGGTTCATATACTTTAAAAATATATATAACCTAACTAAACATAATTATTTCTATTTTTTTGAAAAGTTGATTTGTAGTGAAGATGAGGGTAATTGAAAGATAACTTTGAATTCTATTTCTCTAAAATTTATCAATGTAATCCATGGTCATCTCCATCTCCATAGTGTGCACTAGCATGATCGAGCTATATTTGAAGTGATACTATTCCATGGATGATATTGGGCTCTATGCAGTTACAAGATATTCTCAAAACCTTAGACAATTACCCCTGGCTTCACGATCGCACAGATAGATCCTAATTTACTTTTACTTAGAGAAGTTATCTGCATTTTCAACGTGTATGGATCTAGATGGTACCTGAGACTATGTTTAGGGAGTAAAATATGTAATTTACAAAATCGAGGATTGGGATAACACCTGAAGCTAAGTTTAGGGAAGTAAATCTATAATTTATGAGTTTAGGGTCAGGGCCAAGAAAGTTTGAGGACCAGCTATATACTTTACTACAAGAAAAAGGGGACTTAGAGCATCTCCAAGAGTGCCCAAAATCCATACCCAAAAGTCAAATTTTAGATCTAAAGTAAAAAACTCTTCTCCAACAGCTCCCAAAAGGTACTCCCAATCTTTGGCCTTGTTTAGATGTTAGAATTGGGAGGGTGAATTTGGGAGTATGATGTCACTTCGTAATCATTGCACCACTAATATGGTGTCACTTCGTAATCATTACGTCACTGTAACATTTCGTTTGTATGTGTGGAAAATTGTCCAAAAATTGATTAATTGGGCTCAAAATGTTCGTCTCGCAGAGCTCAACAAAACTGTGTAATTAGTTTTTGATTTCATCTACATTTAGTACTCCATGCATGTTATGACATTTTGATGTGATGGGGAATCTTCTTTTTACATAGTAAATTTGGGAGTGGAATTTGGGATCTAAACAAGGCCTTTCTCCAATCCCAAAAAAAAGAGTCAAAGTGGGTTAGATTCGGGGCAGCTTTCTGCATTCCCAATCCTCCTAATTTCACGGAACTGTTCATGGTACCAAATTAGCAACAATACATCAACCGCTTGATGTCGAGCAAATATGAAGTTACCAAAGAATTTGCCGTAAATTAAAGAGTTGCACTAATATAAACAACTTTGATAGTTGCCTTCCACCATATCAATCGAGGCCAGACCACCTTTCTTGTGGATCCTCAAAATAACAACAAGGAAAGTCTTCCTCAGCGGCAATGTCAATTGTTCCCTTCACCATAGCTTTCTACTCCTCAATGGCATACTCCCCAACCTCTAACATCTTCTAGTGGGATGCCCAGGCCTTGTACAATGTTCCAGCGATACAACACAGAATCTGGACAAAGGGAACAATCCAAGGGTTATTTTAGGTTGTTTTAGGTTATTTTTTCTACAGAAAATAAAATAAATCTCTTTTATTGCCATCTACTCCCTCCGTCCCAGTATGTAAACATTTGTAGGGTTCAAATTTTTTGCCAAAATATAAGCATTCCTACAGATAAGACAAAATCAAATGGGTTGGTAGGGTAGGTGAGAGTTGGTGGGTAGTGTAAAATGAGGGGCATAGATGTCTTTTAACAGTCTGTTGTTTCTTGAGTTTGAATGCTTGGAATGCTAATATTATGGGACGGAGGGAGTACGATTACGTCTAGAAAATCAAATCAATAGTCTAATGTTTTGATTTTTTTTTGGGAGGGGGGTTGTTGAGAATCTTTAGGATTTGAGTATTCTAAAACATATGTATGTTCTTTTCTTAAGTGTTTATAATGTAGGAATGAGACCAAATGTATTTCATTTCGCAATGAGGTCCACATTTATTTTAATAGGAAAACTAGGGGAAGCACATGAGATTGACAAAAATATAAACGCTTGAAAAAGAGCAATATGTGACCATTGTTTATGTGGATTAATGTGAATGTTTCAAAAGGTGAATATCTAATTAGCAAGGTAGGATTTACGACAATGAATTGCATCTGAAAATCAACTCGTACATATATAAAAATCGACAATGTCATAGTCCAGCTGGAAAATAGTGTGCCTATCGTGCATTGATTGCATCTAAAAAATCAAAGCTCTTCCATGTTCCAGACACATATGACCATCATTGCACATGTATTCTAGAGGGCCACTACTATGCCACCACTCTACCATCGGCGATGTCGTTCTTCCTGCATCGCTTCTTTCTTTCAAGGTCGAGTACCTTCTTCAGAAGTAGCTCATCAAACTGCAATGACAACAACGCCATAATAAAAAATTTCCATATGGTGTATGAAAATTCGAGCATTTATATTTTGTTGCTAAATATATGTCATTCTAATACATAAATTGAAAAGAAAAGGTATTAAATTACAAGGCTTATATTGCTCTCCACTTTGTCATTGAATCACAAAAACAACTATTCTTAAATGGCCAAGCATCCAAACAATGAACTTGTCAAGACCATGTGAGTATTATTCGTGTGAGAAGAAAATATATTAAAATTCAACCCTACTCTTATGCCTTTGGTTTCAAAAAATATTTTAGGCTAATCATTATTACCGCTGGTCGATTCATTGATTGCATATTGGGGGTGTGGGCTGCAGGTAGGTGATATTCGTTCTATTCTGGGCCATCATCTCCGGGTTCCTCTTCGTATACTGTTACTGGTTTTGTTTACCAGAGTAGACGTTCTAGTGCACACTAGTGCTCATCGTTCAGATCCATCATCGGACTCGATCTGTCTAACACGGACAAGTCATCGGATTCGAATCGGATGATGATCTCATCTGAGACATATATCACGACTATGCGACGGCCTCAAGCCCTCTCTCTATGAAGCTTGACGCAACATGCCGGCAGGGTAACAAGCCGCAGTAGCCTATATGGTGTTGATTACATGTATTCACTTAACATTCATTGCCACTGTCGGGCTAACCATTTAACATTCATTGTCACTACCCGCTGGCGGAGCACACTGAGACACCTCCTCCTCCATGCAGGGGCCGACGACGATGTTTTTTCACCCGACCCTTCTCCCCAGGGTGGAGTATGTAGCTTCTTCAGCACCAGCTCATCGGCTCTGACAACGACGGCGTGGGAGCGCAACTTATACATTGTTGCTAAATATATGTCATTCTAATACTTGATATTGGAAAGAAAAGGTATTAAATTAAGAAAAAACTATATTGCTCTCTACTTTGTCATTGAATCACAGAAGAATGATTTTTAAATGGCCAAGAATCCATACAATGAACTTGCCAAAACCATGCGAGTATTACTTGCCCTACACATATGTCTACTCTTATGTTTTTTATTTCAAAATAATGTAGGCTAAATCATCAGGAACTCTTTTTTCCTATTATTTTTTTTTGTGGAGAAAGGGATCTTAACACAATGATAATTGTACCACGAGAGAGGCGGAGGGGTTATCTCGCCTCAAATATAGAACATGGATTTTTGCAGCATTACATAAATGGTTTCTTGTATATCGAAATAACTAACTCCTATATGAACAAGTCTCACACTTATGGCTATGTAACAATGTCGGTCTATGTTATATATAAATATCTTTTGTCTGGAAGCATACTCCAAATTATTTACCTTTAAATATTTTTTATACTAGGAACCACCACATATCATAATGTAGATAATAGATACAAATCCATCTAGAAGGATTCAAATCATGTCACACATGTGAACATTTTCTGTGGATTATTTGCCTGTTGTTATTGGTGTTTTAGGACCGGCCACCTATAGGACATTTGTTACCCATCTCTGCTAATGGATATGATGCCCATTACCAATGTCTGTCTTCGATTTTCATGTAGTTCTACTGCTGGGGTGCTCAGGTAGAGTTTTGGTTGGTGGGGGATCGCCGAACCTTGAATCCGATTGTAACACATGAAACACAAAGCACAAGAATTTACATAGGTTCAGTCCGCCGATATATCGTAGTACCCTATATCGTGTTAGGGAGTTGTATTTTGCACGCTATGCTAGGGTGTTGTTTCTTTATCTCAATTAGTACTATGCCAATGGGATCCTGGGGGGAGGTTAGATGCTAAGCCACGTAGTTGATTTTAATGTAGAAGTCCTAACGGGATTACAAGTGCATATGAGAAATCTTCTCCATCTTTCTCTTTCCTTAGGCCGTCTTAGTGGAAGTTTCATTGTATTAAATATGCTAATGTAGCATAGGAGAGAAAAAGAGTTTCATGGTACGTGAGATGAGTTTCATCATCATAAAACTCTTTTAGCTCAGTTACCATGTAGTAAAACTGTGGAATGAGACTGGCCTTAGGGTAACCTAGTAGGGTTGTGTCTCCCCTATGTACGACGACTAACATGACATGATGACTAACACATCACATGATTGCTCATTGTATACTAAAAAGATCACATATTACTTCACCTATTTGATTATTATTAATTAATAGCAAAAGTTAGTTTCGCAAAATAAAGGGTAAATGAGACAATGCCGACATGCTAACTCATCCAAGGATACCTGCAATTAATATGGCATAAATATGTCGCATGCCACGTCAACTCAAGGGCTATTTTGACGTACTCCCTCCGTCCCGTGAAGAGTGCAATTCTAGCTTTTCGCAGACAGATTAGTAACGTTGGTAAATGACCATGCTACCCTCGGTAACGTCCCAATCTCACTAATTTTGGCATAGAGGTGGTTACTGCATGCAAATAATTATCTATTTTTAGTATAAAACAGGTGGTTACGCCTAGAATTACATTCTTTTGTGGAATTTTTTAATTTCAGGATTGCACTCTTCACGGGACAGAGGGAGCGGTAAATGGCTCTTGGGACAAAGCGAACACTTGCACGATACACGACGACCAGCGCGATCAAAGCTGGCAGGACTCTCCCCAGCCTCCAACACGAAGCAAGCTACTCCCATGGCGCAGCGCCATCATGCATGATGATCACCTCCGCCGCCATGGATGATCATTGCCACTGCTCGCCAATGAACCACTGCCACCCGCCGCCGTGCGAGCAGCAGGACTCTTCCTGGAACACGGACACGACGCAGCACCATCACTGCCACCTGCCTTTCCACCGCCGCCGCCATACGAGCATCAGTAGGCGGACTACCCGGCGTTCCGGCCAGCGTTCAACCGGGCGCCGTTCCCAACGACGATGTGGAGCTCCAGCTCATCATCCGATTCCGATCCCACGCCGGAGCCGATCACACGGACTGGCGGAAGGGCATTCGATTCGGATCGGACAAGTCCATCGGCGCCGACTCCGATCCGAGTCGGACGGAGATCACGCCAGCTGACGTGCGCGGCCTCAAGGCTCTATATAGCTCGGCCAAACGGCGCTGATTCGTATCATTGCAGTTTGTCTAGCCACGGTGACACACCTCAATCTCCATGTCGACGATGTTCTTCCATCCGGCGCTTCTTCCGGGGTCGAGCAGCTTTTTCACCTCATCGGACTCCGACGACGACGGCGCCGGAGCGCAACTTCTACAGGTGCGCGTCGAGGTGCCGACGTCGACGCCGGAGGGCGCGGCGGCGCCGCTCCTCGACCCCACGGCTGGGCCCGACGCCGCCGGCTCATCACCCGCGGTACGTACGCATTCTCTAACTCGATTAATTGGTCCATCTGTCCGTTTGCGTTGCAGTTGGCCGGCTCTTGAGAGGGTTGATCGACGACTCGGTGTGCTTATTGTTTCTTGCGTGGTGCAGGCTGTGGCCTTCGTCGTGGTATACTGCGCTTTCGTGGTCGCGGGGCTCGTCTTGTACTGGGGCTTCTTCTGATGAGGATGGCCGATGGCCAGCGTGCGTCCGATGACGCTGATGGCGTGATGAGAGGTCGCTCTGGTCGTTGCAGATACAAACGCCGCTTGCAGAAATTGAGCTCTAAGTTTAATTTAGGAATACAGTGATTGTACTAAATAGGGTGAATGTAATTACTCTCTGTTTTCCACATGTTGTGATGATAAATTGATGTATGTAGTACGACGTAGCATGTACCAAATTTAAACAGGTAGTATTTTTGAGTAAAAAAGATGCATTTTAACTATCAAGACGACCTATAATCACAAAATATCGGATTTATCGCAAACATGTAAGAAACCACTGCAGCCGACATGTTCTTACGGATCGCACGCACGCGTTCCTACGCGTTCCCCTCCCGTGGCGTCAGCAGCAGCGGGAGGCGGGGGCAACCAGTGTCGGCCCGGCGCAGACTCCAAACCCACGAGGCGGAAACCGGCCACGCACGGCGCAACCGTTTTTCTCTACTCCTAATAATCCTGTGCTCAGGAACCGCGTGGTGCGACTCCGTGGGTCTGCCTCCCCTTCCGTCTGCCTGCGATCGGCTGGCCCATTGCCTGAAGCCCAATCGGAGCAACGAGGTCGTCCCTAGGTGTGCGCTGCATCTTGACTTTGTTATCCATCTATCGGGTGTACATATCTTCTCTTCTCTGCATCATGATTTTGAGTGTTTTTGGCCCTAACTTGCTGAGGTGGCTGGGATCGGGATCTGAATCGTATCGTGATACGCAATGCACATGTATCTTGGTCAGTGATTGCAATTTTACAGCGGCCGATGTGGTGCTGCTCATGAATGATTCTCGGCAAATATGCATAAAGTATATATCTGCTAATTATGGTTCAAGCTACATGTATATGAAAGATTAGCTTTGAGAGAATTCTTTTTTCTGCCAAGAACCACAGCAAGTCAGCAAGTACGCCTCGAGCAAAGGGTTTTATCTCATCTCCATTCTAAAAGAAACTCATTTGCACCACATGAATTTCGCAAAGTCTTTGCTTTCAAAATGTCTTCTGTCGTCCATTCCAGGGGTTACAGTCCATTTAGTCATTTTCACTATGCTTTCGTTGAAATTATTCACTATATAAAATTGATTTCTTCCATTGGGCAGTTCCGAAATGAGACGAAGTATTCTTATGTTTTATTTCCTCCAATAGATAGTTTCAGACGTGGGAAGAAGCAGGGAGGCTTATCAAGGTGCTCGACTCCCTCAGTTGTGAAATACTGTGTTGAGAGCAGGAAGTCTTATTCAGGTGCTCATTTCTGCCTTAGATTTAATTTCTCATATTAAATCTGCATGACCTAATCTTCATGTATCAATTACTCAAATCAATGGAGTAAACCATATGGCAATGGAATAAGCCATGCTGAGATGATGTCCTCCATCCTCCTGCCAGATCAGTAGTCTGCGAATGTTATGGGAAATCATGCAGTAAGGCACAAGGCAGCTTGATGGTGAACTGGTAGGAATTTTATGGGCTTGTTGGTTTAAATAGATAGGTGAAGCGGAAAAGTATGTTACTTATCTGATATAAAAGTAGTAAATGGGATTTCGGGGATTATTGCTCTGACTTTTTCGGTTAACCTTGGGCCATATCATCCTTTAATTTGTTTATCCTGTCCATAGCTTGACAGTGATGATTAGTTGATTACATCATAGCTGTTGTCCAATGGTAGTAAGCGTCAAACTTATAACTGCTGTACGGTTCCTCTTAAAGTCACATGAAACTTGCTTTTTCTTGATACGTCTGTTGCTTTCTGAAATTTTAACTTTTTTGTTACTCTCAAAACATTTTATGGGGTACGTGAACCAAGCTATGTTTTGGATGTCGTTGTTTCTTTCTGATGACTGTCCACCATTTTCAGGTGTGGTACTAGAGAAGAAAGAGGCTGGCCAATCAGCGTCACGAGTCTGTGGACAGTTCGTGAAGCAAGCTGTCCGATATCGAAAGTCCATGTGAGCCCTCTTTGTTTCTCATGTGGTTGTACGCTTCATGCTTGCTAGGCACATTTGGCTCTTCACCATAGCTGCCTTCTACTTGCAATAGGACTCGATGGCCATTGCTAATCACCATTTCAAGACTGCACTTGGAACAAGCAACCCATATGTGAAAACGTGAGTTACCTTGTCTGTGATTGTCTATTTGACTTGGCTCTTGTCCTGAATACTTAAATTTCATTCTGAATTCAGGTTGTTGAAGTTCCAAATGTCTCTTCAAGGATATTGATATAGGAAAAGTAAGTTCTGAAACTACATTTCTGACATAAGTATGCCACGTGAGAGATACCTGCAGACTAATTTCATCTGCAAACTTGCATATGAATTGTGAATAACTTGTGCTCAGAAAAATTGCACAGTTAGGGCAAGGCAGTTGCGGCTCTATCGGGACAAATAGAGAAGATTGTGGCATGAAGGAGGTGGAAACACTAAAATATTCATTAAACCATCTGAAGAGCAGGTGTGTCTAACTGTCTATCTACCTTGCTTTCATTTTTGCCCATGTACTCTCATGTAACTGTGTGCTAGCTCACTTAGAGTGACATGGATGGAAGCCTAGGTTGGTTGTATGGTCTGATGTGCTCACCAAAATCCATAGAAATTATATTACTTGTTAGGTCATTGTTGCTATCCTAGGCCTACGGGTGCTTTACCACCAAGAGCATCTTAGTATTTATAATGCTGCTTCATTTAAGCCATAAGAAAAATTCTGTTGTTCATGCCTCAAATGCTACTATTCCTTCTGTCCAGAGTAAAGCTTAGATCCGCTATGTTGCCTATGCAACATACTATTGATTCTCTTGCTGAAGGGAAATGTTGTGTCAACCTTTTCAGGCATCATATTATGAATGCCTGGCTGTTGTCTTCGATATGCATTTTGGAAGAAGCTATTTGAGGATTATATTGGCAAGCTCTAACATCAACGTCTTTGGTGGAAAATGAAGAAATTCCATGCAATCGAATGAAAGGGCAAAGGTTGATAAGATAAGGTGTGGACTCTCATTCTCAGTGGACATTAAAGTATTGGCCTCATCATGCTATGGTCTACAAAGTATATTATATTAATTTATGAAGTTGGCAAGCTCTTGGTTTGGTATTTATCCTAAACTGAAAACTACATTATATTAATTTCTTTAGACAGTTGCTATTCGGTTGTCTTATGTGGAACCTATGTTAATTTCCAAGGCATATGACTTTCAATGTGTGGCTTATATTGACCTGTTTGAGTTGTCAACTTGGAATTCTAATATTTGCCAATGGATGGCCATAATTGTGGAATTTAAAACTTACAGATATAATTATAGAATCTGTAACCTGCCAATAGGGCATCTCAAGTTGAGAGGTAAAAAAAAGCTGTAGTAAAGAATTCTGATGATGGTTTCTTATGTTCAGGAACATATATCCTTGGGTTATTTGGATTGGTACCATTACAATTTTCAAAAGTTGGAGATATACCATTACAATTCACCTATTTGAAAGCATGCCATTGCAATTCTTTGTTTCCCACAAAAACACCATAGAATACATATGGAGACACCTTGGTCCCACCTGCAGGCGTATACAAATACGTATACTTTGTTGCAGCTACCCTACCCTATGACTGACACGCGGGACCCACTTGTCATCTTCTTCCTCTTCCTTCCCCCAACCGGCCAGTCGCAGGAAGGGCGCGAGCGCCACCACGAGCGTGAGGTGGAGGCGGCACATGTACGTTCCAACGAAATGCGACCATGAAAAATAACAAATTGACATCGATGACATTGGGGCATAGCACATGTGCATCGACCGTCGACCGGACACGATAAGGATCCGATGTTATGTAATCATGTGAAAGATCAATACGGTTGAGTAAACTATATGCGAGGAAATCATGACAAATTCCAACAGAAGCATGTCTTAGTGGATGCTTAACTACTAATCAACCTCTGTGAATTGTAATGATATATCTCCAACTCTTGAAAATTGCAATAGTACCGATCCAAATAACCCTATATCTACCTGTCTTGTTCCTTTGATTGTAGGTACTCAAACTACATCCAGTTGGAGGGCACAATATGCTGATTCTAAGGAACGAAGAGGCAAGGAGAGAGAGCCCAGTCTGTAACGTCTGGTGAATATAGAGAAATAAAAGGAACAAAAAAGGAGCTGCCGTTTCCTGACCCACTGCTTAATGGATTTAATGAATTTGCTATATGGTGATATATATTTTACTGGCACAATAAAACAATGATAGTTCAGTTTTTTTACTAATGAGCATGCGGGCTTGAAGCTAAAATTAGGTTAGTCATTTGTGACCCCTTTAGTCATAGCATATACATTAGAATCAATCACGGTTTTGTAGCCCACTATCTATGTCTTTGCGAAAAACAAAAGTACTAACTTTTATGAACTTCGTTGTGATCCTACAGCTGTCAAAATTGAATTTTTCACGTGTTCTATTTATCTTTTCTTCATGTATCATACCCGTAGCAACGCACGGGCATATACCTAGTATGCTACAAAATCTGCAGGCCGTGAGACAGACCGATCGACCTCGCTCCCCAACAAAGTCTTTGGGTTCCTGGCTTGTCCTCACTGATTATATAAAAGAACATGTGGTTATAAATAGATAAGGTAAAACAAAAAATGCAAAGAAAACAAAGAATTACAAACAAAATTGATTCTAGCTGATTGCTGATTGCCGGGAAATACGCTTGCTTTGTTCTATGGATAACCATCGCAAATTCTCGCTGAAAAACTGCTTACAATCTTCAACGTTTGGGAGCTTTTGTCATCGAAGATGAATCTATTACAAACTGTCCGGATGCTCCGGCATATTAAAGCGATCACTTCCATGTAGAAAGGTTGAGCAATTTGAGTTCATAGGGACCGTAGAATATCTAAGGCATTTAGGCTGTAGAATATTAAGGCCGTGTTCGGATCCAAAAAGAAGGCCCCCGATTCGGGGCTGCAGGCCCCTGCGCTGGCTGACGCGCGTCAGTCGGCGCACTGTAGCGTTTCGTTTGTACATGCAAAAAGTTATTCAAAAATTTATTAATTAGGTTCAAAATATTCGTCTCGCAGAGTACAACAAAACTGTGAAATTAGTTTTTGATTTTATCTATATTTAGTACTCCATGCATGTTATGACATTTTGATGAGATGGAGAATCTTTTTTTTGCACAGTAAATTTGGGAGTAGGATTTTGGAACTAAACAGGCCCTAAAGCTCAGTCCCTCGGAAGAATGGATGACAACAGTGTTGGCACCGTGTTCTTCCTAGAGGAGGCATCTGGATTTTTTCCTCCGTACCTCTTGTGCTATGTTGTTTCGGTTGTCTTAGCGGCTAACCGTGGGTCTAGATATTTTTTGCAGGGCTATCATGTTGTAGTAGGGTGGTTGGCGGTGAGGTGGGTTTTTTTTCTTTTAGTTTTGTGCTAGGTTAGGCTCCGTCTTTTTTTCTTTATTATCGTTGTTTTCTTGCGTCTTGAGGGTTCTCTCGAGGGTGCATCATTGTAATTCTTTTTTTTAATAAAATACGTATTATGCACGTTCTCAAAAAAATATTAAGTTAATGCTACACCAACAATCCTGCGTAGTGACAAAACACAAAGAGGTGTTGAGCATCTTCGTCAACATTATCAGATAAGAACAAGTAGCACAAATATAATTTGGCAGCTCTATATTCTTGCACTTCAAAATCAGATCAGCAGCTCGAGTGCATTTAATCGGTCCTGTGGTAGTAACCAGAAAACTAAAAAGTCTATGCTTTAACTAACGACAACAGCTTTCCATAGCCATGCATGTAAAAAACGGGCGTATCGAGTTATCGTCAGAAAAACACCTCCCC
>OAMR01000305.1:630185-644557 GCA_900205405.1 Echinochloa crus-galli | reverse complement strand
GACGGCGGCCGGCGGGCTTCGGCGATGGCCCTGCGTGCGGCGGCGAGGTGCGACGGCGGCCGACTCAGCGATGGGGCTTCCCTGCGCGCGGCCGGCGGGTCGGCGCGGAGGCGCGTGGAGCCCTGCAGAGGCTGGGCGGCGCGAGGAGCAGGCTCAGGTGCGGCCAACGAGGTGCTGCGCGCAGCGGTGCGGCAGAGGCCGTGGTGGCGGCGTTTTGGTGCCGGCGTGAAGACAGTGGCTCGGGGACAGAGCTCGGCGGCAGCTTCGTATGGTGCTTCGACAGTGACGTCCTCCGGCTGGGACGGCCGCAGCAGTGGTGTCGGCTGGATCTGCTACGGCGAGCGCGTGCAGCGGGGCTCGACACTCCGGGCGAAAGCCCTTGGCGGCGGCGCCTTCGGACGTCGCTTTCCCTGTTGAGGGCGCCATTCGGGAGCTAGAACCCTGCTGCACGAGTCTCTGGGTGAAAACCCGGTCCACTCCTGGACGAGCGACGGCGGCGCTTGTGGGCGTCGTTACCTCCCTGGAGGCGTCGTCTCTAGAGACACGATCGCCCGGCGGCACGGCCGGCCTACTACTACGACTGGTCCGATCGGTGGTGTCAAATTTGTCGGAGGGTATGCGTGCATGGGGGTTATCTACCTCACGCCAAGGCGCCCGCTCTATGGTTGGGGGCCGAATGTCTTCATTCGGATGTGGTTGGCTGCTTGCAGCGTTCAGCGGCGCCTGGGGGTGCTTGGCAACCCCCAGTGCGGTGCGGGACAACGTTGAAGGGCGGCGCTTGCGGCAATGACAACTGGTGAGGACCGCCTGCAGCGGATCGCGGCGGGGGGTTCAGCACTGCTGAACTCTCCTGGTGCGGAACAACGTCGGAAGACGGCGCGGGCGACATCTTCGGTTTTCTAACCCGATGACGGTGTTTTGTGCGAGGGGGAAAGCAACGTGATGATTCGAACCACGGCGATGATCTGGAGGTCTGAGACAGTTCCCGGGGGAGCGGGGCGCCTCTTCTTGCTTCCTCGACGGCGATCCTTGAGACGAGTCCAGAGCGTGGTGCCGTGTGGCGGGGTTGAGGCCCCCGCACACGAGTGAGGCGTGCTGAGTGGCGGGTTTGGAGGTCCCCGCGCACGTGAGAGACGGCGGAAGTGGCGAGGCCCCCGCGCGTTGAGTTGCTTCGGACTCGGTGGTTTCATGCCGTCGAGCGGTTGGTTGGGTGCAGCAGCACGACGGCGGTCGGTCCTGCACAGCGGTGGCCCTCTAGGTGTGGTGGTGTCTGTCCCTCCGGCTCCTTTATCGGCGCCGGTTTGCTTCAGTGGTTCGATACTCGCAGGTGTGCGGGTGTAGGTGGAAGCTGCGGCTGCGTTTGTCCCTTTGTCGCTGTGAGTTGTGTGTGGCCGCGTTGATGTCTCAATCCAACTGGTCACGGTGTGTAGTCGAGCGGTAACCCGTGTTGATGTCCCAATCCAACAGGGCGGCCTGCCAGGGTCGTACTCTTGTATTTTTTCTGCTATATTAATAGAAACGCACTCGTTGAGTGTTGTTCGTTCAAAAAAAACGGGCGTATCTCTCTTTGCTCTTTGAGATGTTTATAAGCTTTACTACGGCCTTGTTTAGATGTTAGAATTGGGAGGGTGAATTTGGGAGTATGATGTCACTTCGTAATCATTGCGCCACTGTAGCATTTCGTTTGTATTTGTGAAAAATTGTCCAAAAATTGATTAATTAGGCTCAAAATGTTCGTCTCGCAGAGCACAACAAAACTGTGTAATTAGTTTTTGATTTCATTTACATTTAATACTTCATACATGTTATGACATTTTGATGTGATGGGGAATCTTCTTTTTGCATAGTAAATTTGGGAGTGGAATTTGGGATCTAAACAGGGCCTACAACTAAAGACTTCATTGCCTCGGATCCCCTCATCGCTCTCGGTGCACAGTTTCACTACACTATTTTTTAGATAATGAGTTTTACTACATTGTTACCTATACCAGAAACTCGACAACTGTGTAAAAGTCGTTTCATAATAATGAAACTACTCTCATATCCCATAAAATTTCCACTTCTTTCTCCTATGCCACATCAACATATTTAATATCATGAAACTCTTCATAAAACCCGGCTGACACCGGCCAAATTAGTAGTGTACGGTGAACGTTGGGAAGTCCAGACGAACGACCTTCTTACCCCTGAATCCCTGATGATCACGGACTCCGTCCGACACTGTACCCATCGGATTCGGACTCCAATCTGAGACGGAGTTCGATGACGGCGTGGCGCCATCCGCCTTTATAAAACTCGACGCCGCACTACTACGACGCTGATTCCATCTGACATCCTTGCCACTACCACAGCCGACGGGTCACGCCTTCATGCCGCACCCGACAACGATGTACTTCCACCCGGCGCTTCTACCAGGGTCGAACAGCTTCTTCAGCGACGACGGCGACGACAACGACGGAACGCAACTTCTACAGGTGCGCGTCGAGGTGCCGCCGTCGACGCCGGACGGCGCGGCGGCGCCGCTCCTCGGGCCCACGCCCAGGCCCGACGCCGGCTCATCCCGCGCTGTATACGCTTTCTCTTGCTCGATCGCTCCATTGATCTGTCAGTTTGCATTGCAGTTGGTGGCTTGGCTCTCAGCGAACTGACTCGCTGTGCTTGTTTCCTGGCGTGGTGCAGGCTGTGGCCTTCGTCTTGGTCTTCTGGGCCATCGTCATCGCGGGGCTCGTCTACTACTGGCGCTTCTTTTGATTTCATGGGAAAGGAATGGTGCGTGCGTCGCTACAAATACAGATACTGCTTCCCGCAATTGAGCTCGAGTTTACAGTAGTTTAGGAATATACTAGTACTAGCAAATATATCCGTGCGTTGCAACGAAAAAAAAAACATCTGCATGTCTCTATGTCAAATATTTGATTTGTGACTCATATCAATTATTTAAAAATAAAATCAAAATATGTGCACAAATCGGGCTCCCTAATTTTGATAAACCATAACTTCATAGGCAACAAACTTTATCAAATCAATTAAGTGCAAACATTATTTTAGGTTATATTGTGATGCCAATCAGTCTATGCCAGCCATAGCTCCTCATAAACATAGAATGGCATAGAATGAGACATCAAGAAACAACTAACAAGATTTGGCTACAACATCTTGTCACTAATGAGACGGGTTAGGACATCTTATCGCTAATAGTTCAATTAAGAAAACATCTTTCGCGCATATTAGGCCATCTTGTCCCTAATAAATCAACAAATCAAACATCTACCAAGGGGACTTTATAGACCTGCGATTGAGGTTTGAGGCATGCATCGAGGCATCTGAATGTGTACACGGATCTGCTTTCAAGATCGAGTGCGGCCACGGCTATCGACCTACAAGCTTGCGGAGAGGAAGTAGTACGAGGTGGGCGACAGCGTCGTGCTCGCCGCCATCGACTGAGGAGCGGGAGCGGCCGTCGACTGAGGAGCTGCAGCACGGAGCTGTAGCGGCACGAGCGCGTTGTGCTCGCGGTCGTCGACCGAGGAGCTGCGCCACGGAGCGGGAGCGGCGTGAGATGGCGCGAGAGTGGCGGCGACGGGCCGCTGCAAAGCCTAGTATGGGGAACAGCGGAGCCGTGAATCCAGGTCACGACGGCGTTGTGGATTCAGACCACCCGTGGATTATTCTTCTCTCCAATTTTACTTTTCAATTTGATTTTATTCGAAACTTTTTTCCCTGCAGCAGAATATTTGGAGCTGGCAGGGGAGGGAACGCGCGCAGATCGACAGGTGGGACTCGAACTGGGGCTTGGAGCACGCACGTCGAGGAGATGAACTCGATTGCGGGAAACCGGGCACTACGCGAGGCGACGCGATGGAATCAAAGTCGGACCGCGTGTGTAGATGTGATGTAGGCGGTGGCGTCAGCTGATGTACCAAAACTGAACGTCTGAACTGTCTCGCATGGTTTAGCCCCGGCCCCCGGACGACGGAAGCAAATTACAGAGGCAGAACGCAAGAAGACTCTTTGCTTGCTTTATAATTAGGTATAGATATAGACTAGATAGATAGGGTGAATTCAATTGCTCTCGATCTGTTTCCCATGTTGTGCATGTAAACTTTGTTTGTATTTACATTGGGGGCTGCTAGCGCCCGGACGTCCGTTGGGGGACAAAAAATCGGACGCTTCCCCGTCCGTCGGATCAACCCGTGACAGCCGTAGGATCCCAAACAGAAAATGGAACCTCCCACCGCAACATAACCGAATGTTGCATGCAACATACCGTTTCCCTCGTGCTCTTCTTCGTCGCGGACGAACAGGAGAGGGGGCGCGCGGCTCCCAGCCGCGAGGCGGCGCCGGCAACGTCGATCCGCCAGCGGGGGAGGTCCAAATGTCGCATCTACTGCGTGCAATCGAGTCTCCCCCGCAACATCATCCCTATGCATCTCAAGCACCATCAATTGTTGCATCAAACCCTATAGATCCCGTTCCTCCACCCATCCTCTTTGGCTCTGCTCAATCGAAATCGAACAGCAACCGGAGCTTTGGCCATGTTCCTGATGAGCGCCAAGTCGCCGAAGGTGTATGGGGCGCAGCTCCGGCCATGGACACTGGAATCTTTGCAACACAGGTCAGATTTGCTCATCAAATTTTAGGATCTGGGTTTTCTGTTCGTCAATGTTGTTCATGTTGCACAATGATGTTGCAGTAGTTAGATCCTGGTGTTTCTTATGGATTGTTGCTTTGTTCAATCCTTTGGACTTACATAACTGAATGAAAATCATGTTTGCACGTCTGCAACATCCTACATTGTTGTTTAAACATCTGATTTACCCTTTTGCAACATGTAATCGTCAGGTCCGTGGACCCTGTATACAGCCACAGAGTGCAGCGAACTCTAGCAACATTGGGAGCCAGGAAAAGGTTGGGAGGCAACATGGGAGTGCAACAGATGTGAGTGATACTTAGCAAAGTAATACATTCATGTTTATCAAGATACTGGATTATGTTTCAAGTGGGATGTAACATTGTTGCAAAACTAAATATGTAGGGGCAAGGAGGGATTGGTGGTGGTGGAAGCATGTCAGCAGGCTCGACAGATTACATGCAAGTAGAGGTTGTTTCAGATGAGGAGGTCTACCATGAGGATGAAGATGTTATCTGTTCACAACCTGTGGTGCCTTGTGTCGGTATGGAGTTTGATACTATACAGGAAGCAAAAAAGGTGTACAATGATTATGCCTGGAAGATGGGGTTCAGCATAAGGACATCGCATCAGAAACATTAGTTCTATATGGTCGCAACATTTGCTTCGTGCAATTGCAACATGGTTAATCTGTATGCATCGAAACATTTGCAACGTAGTCTATCAATATGTATTGCAACATCGGACTCATGAAAAATGACATAATATGGGGACATAACTTATGGAACATGGGAACATAACTTATGCAACATGGGAACATAGCTTATGCAACATGGGAGCATATCATATGCAACATGGGTATATGTATATGTATCCAAAACATTTTCAACGTCGGAATATATGTCGTAATCCATCCGCTGGAATCATGAAACAAGACATAATTATGGTTGCAGCATTGGATAACAATATGAGCTACATTTAAAAAAAATGAAGTCCATTTCATGGCTCTACCCACTAAAAAGCCATGAAGATATTTTTGAAACATCGTATAATACAAAACGCGACATCCAAGTGCAACATGTACAACATCAGAAAATTTTGACATCGACGGGTTTGGCAGATTTTGACATCAAAGGTGTTTTAGCATGTTGCATATAATTGAAACATATTAACATAACATATGCAACATTAGAATAGCTGGATTGCAACATTAGAATAGCTGGATTGCAACATGAGAACAGCTCAGTTGCAACATGGGAACATAGCATACGCAACATGGGAACATAGCATACGCAACATGGGGACAGCTGGGTTGCACCATGTTATGCCACCATCCGAAAAATATTTAAGTACAAAACATCTAGGACAAGGGTCATATCTCTGATGCAACATTCAGGAGGATATATACACAAAAACTCCCTGCATCCCATACCATAGATGGATCAAATTTACATTCTCCCAGGGTCCAAGGCAACTATTTCAACTACACATAATCTCTACCCCCTAAAAAAAACCTAGGACTACTCCTCGTGCTTCTCCTCCTCGTGCTTCTCCTCCTCCTTCTCCTCCTGCTTGCAATACTTGTCAACAAACTCGGTTATGCTGAGTTCATTGCGTGCAGAAAGTAGCAGGTTCGCACCAACCAATACCCTATAATCACCCATCATATGCTGCAAAAATATGGTTCGTATAATCATTAGCTAGCAATCTTTCGTAAAAATCAACAAAAAGGCAAAAGGTAGAATGGGTACCGGCTCAGCTTTGGTGTCTGACTTCTTTCCATTCCATGATTCCATATAGAGCATTGTGTATAGACCGCAATCATTCCTTAAGTTAAAAATGGAATAATCATTATTGGGCAATGTACATTAGTTTGAAACACCCCATTGAAACATTATAAAATTTGCAACTTACAGATTATCTTGCAGTGGGTAGTCTGTGGGGAATATCCATTCAAACTTACAGATTATCTTGCAGTGGCATATGCAACATATAAGAACAAGCATGCAACACATGAGAGCATCACCCGAAAAAAAGAAATTGAAATTGTTTGCATGGTTAAATAGCAGAATTGAAACAACACTATGTCACAGGGTTCTCGCATGATCAGTAGCACAAAATACCATAGAACAATAGAATCTCAGAGCATAATAGCATGATTCAGAGCCACTGGAAGCACAATAGCATGGTGGCAGCACTGAAAACATCTCACATGATCACTAGCAAAAAATCATTAGCGGCTCTTCTCTGTCGACCACTAGCAATCACAATGGCACTCAATAAAACATCTACACAGGATGGAACAAAAATATGGAAAAATAACTAGCCACAAAAGGACCCTGGGCATTGCAACATCACAAGCATAGTCTAAACAGCTCAACATGGCAGCAATGGCATAGAAACAACATATCACATGATGGACCTAAAATCACCGTGAAATCCCTAGCAAAAACGACCCTAATCACGGCGAAAACGCTAGATAACATCTCATCCAGACAAAAAACAGTGCATGAATCGCTAGAAAATGGAACCCTAACTGGCCAGAACAAATCACCGCGAAAACCCTAGCAAAAAAGGGCCCTAATCACGGCGAATAATCTCTAGCATGGAACCACAAGTCTACAACATTTCATCCAGCTAAAAATCGCTAGGAAATGGAACCCTAACAACCCAAAATCTAGCAATATCAGTGGCTGATTCGCGCACGGGGGTACTCACTTGGCAGCCTTCCACCGTTCTTCTTCCTCTTCGCCCGTGCAGCATCCCCCGAGCCGCAGCCGTCTGCTCCGCCAATCGCCTGCGGATCCGGCGACTGCACGCCGCCGCGTCGGGTGCGGGAGGGCGTCGTAGCATTGCCGGCGGCTCCGACCATCGTCCGCGTATCCGGAGACCGTACCCGGCGCCCTCCGGTGTGGGAGGGCGTAGCCATCCCCTCCGCTCCTCCCATCGCCCGCGAATCCGGCGACTGCGCGCCGCCGCCTCGGGTGCGCGAGGGCGTACCTCCAGGCGACCGCGCGCGGCTCCTTAAGTTGCGCGAGGGAGAGTCTACGACGGCGGTCTCAGCCGGCCTCGCCGGCTTAAGCGGGAGCATCGCTGTCGCGGCGAGCAGTGGCGGCGGCGGCGGTTGCGTGCGGGGGGGAGGCGAGAAATGCGTGAGGGGAGGAGAGAATGCTAGGCGCGGGGGGAGGGGAAGGAACACGGGGTATTGAAAACCGTAGGATCTGTTCAGCGGTGTTGAACGGTGGATATGGCGTCCGATGGATTTGAGGGCGTCGGACGCCCTATCCTAAGCATTCCCGAACCCATTGATTTATCGAACATCACGAATGATATAATGTTGTACTATATACGATGTATCATGCCAAATTCAAATAGATTTAAAATAGATTCCAAATCAATTCAAACAAAAATTTGATCTAAAAAAAAGATGCGTTGCCGGCACAAGCCACGGCACGGTCTTACGTTCGTATCGTACGCGTCCCCAACCCGTGCCGCACGTAGCTACAACTCCAACCAATCCCCGATCCGGAAACCACGCGCGGCGCAAACAAAATCCCAAGGCGATCGATCGAATCGACCCCAACGCCATCTCCCTCTCCCTCAACCAGTGGCGGCGGCGCCGAGCCTTTGGGATCCTCCGGCCTCCACGTACCCGACCACGCCGGCGCCATGCACCACCACCATTTCCACTGCCCGCCGGCGCACCACTGCCACGTGCCCTGCCCGCCGGCGCAGCCGCAGCCACGGCCGCTGCCACCCGCGGCGTTCCCGCACCAGGCGCTCTGGAGATGGAACGTTAACCCGGCGTTCCGGCCGGCGTTCTACCCGCCGCTGCTCGCGGGGTCATTTAGCAGCTCAGCCAGCTCGTCGTCGTCCGGCGCCGACGCGTCCTGCGCAACGACGGTGCGCGTCGAGGTGCCCTCCGCGGCGGCGGTGGCGCCGCTCCTCGAGCCCAAGCCCGACGACGGCGCCGCTGTGTCTTGGCCGGTACGCATCTGTCGTTCACTACTCGCAGAGCACCCACGGGAGCCGGTTGGCCAAAACAGATGCACATTTGCAAGGCAGATTCATGATTGATCTTGGTGTTTGTTTATCTTGTTTGGTGCAGGTAATACTCTTCTGGGTGGTCTTCTGGGCCATCGCCGCCTGGATCTTCTACTCGTACTGTTTCTGACTGATTTGAGCTGATGCCGAAGAAGAGCTGCCTGCAATGTCATCACTGATTGCATTTGCAAATCATAATAGAGATACGGCTGGAATTAGCCAGCGAAAATACAACCACCTCAAACGAGGATGTCTGAATATATTGACTCGATGATATGAATTTAAGTTGCTCTCTTCACTTGTTCATGTCGTGTAGTATCACAGAACGAGTCCATAGCTTCAGCACAATACAAGTTACTGCCGTTTCTATTCTGGGTTGTACACGATCTCCCAGATCTCTAAATCCTTGCCCCTCTCGTATTCTCTGATATACTGAGGAACCTCTGAGACATCTATCTGCTTTCCCACGAGGCCTGGTTTATCTCTATCGTATGCATTCCCGTGTTCTGCAGATAAATGGAGTGAAACGAAAAGATGTACATAGCTTGGTAGACGGTAGTAATGGTTTTGTTAGCAAAGCAGAAAGTTTTGTTCGAACAATTTACCATCTTGAGCTGCGAAGAAACTTCGGAAGTGAGTGTAACCGTTGGCCACAATGTCTAGATCGTCCAGACTGAAGTTGTATCTCTTCTCCAGGGCCAAGTACAGCACCTACAAAATATAAAGAAGAAACTGAACTCATCCACTTTATTTTTCTAAAACTCTTCACTACTGATTTGATAAAGCATGTTAACTAAAGACCTTAAAACTGAATAGTATAGATGCTTAATACGGTGATACCTTCTTAACACCATTATTTGACATCAATTTCTTCACTGTGTTGAAGAACAAATTGGTGAGATCATCACTGTAGATAACATCTGCGGCAAACAGGACGGTTGCTTTCTCAGCCTCCTCAACTTCATGTGCAGACCATAAGTACCTTAAGCTACATAGAGAACATGTAACTTGAGCTCAGTGCCAAAGAAACATTTACCAATTCTGAAATAAAGCAAAAGGAAGATTATACAGAAGAGTTGGAAAACTCCATCTAATGTTTGTCCAGCAGAAACTGTATCAGGTGGACAACATCCCCCAGGCCCCAGCCACCAAAGAGTGACGAGTTCACAGTAAATTTGTATCAGCTCTCCCATAGTATCAATGAAGGGCCCCATATACCTAGCCAGACCAGGTGACCAACTAACTAGTTGAACCATGGGATCACTATTCAGTACCATCTTTCTGAAGGATACTTCTGCCCTTGTTTTAATCTGTCTACCAGGGCTTACTCTAGTCATCTTGTGACTACACCAAAAATAAAGCACAATATGACATGTAGGAACTCAAGTGCTGAAAGGCCTCCCTTCCATCGAGCTGAAAGCCCCCACTAAGATGTGTGCAGCTCACAGGTAAGGTGCCTTCATATACACATCTACTCAGTTTGCCTGCTTGATGGTACTAGTGACCTCTAGCTTACATAGTTACACTCATGCCATGGGTTCTACTATATGACAAATACAATGCACACGCACAATGTGGAATATTCTGGTTATACACAGGATGTGGTAAAGAGACACATGATCGAATATTCAATTTCTACTTAAATATACTGCTTATGGATCACTGTTTTTGGTACAGCATGAACAATGACGAAGGAGAGATCAATCGGTGTAGAGAAAACCTTGGATCAGAAGGATCATATGTATGCACAGGTGGAGGCCATGACATTTTCCAGTCCAGTTCCCGTACACAGACTTTAGCTTCATCAAACTTTAGCGCACCAAAGTTGATACGAACATTAGCCAAGCAATTATCTAGGATATCAGCGCCCCTATCTGTGCATTCCCATTTTAGTAAATAAATTTTGTAAGGAATGAAGATATTAAAGTCGCAAAAGATGAAAAGAAAATTGAATATCTAATGTACTAAGAGGGAACTCAAATTATATCACAGAATGCACAAATTATAGATATGAATTATTTTCCATTCAAAAAGATAAACATGAATCCATCAAGTCATGTAATATCAACCAACATTCAGATATTATTATATCTTGGCTGGAGTCAAAGAGCAACAGGCACTCGCAGGGATTAGCATTTCAACAGTATGAATGACCCATATATTTTATTTTTTGAAGTGATTTCGTGAAAGTAATCAAGTAATAAGGATCGTGACTGAAATCATACTCCCACACTGTATTAAAGTTCTTCAACCCGGCATGACCAAGAACTCAAAGTGGCCGTGGTGAGTTCGGAACGCGGTCTTGTGCACATCGTCCAGATGCATACGAACTTGATGATACCCACTGCGGAGTTCCAGTTTGGTGAAGAACGCCGCGCCTTTGAGTTCGTCCAGAAGTTCATCGACGATCGGAATCGGAAAGCGGTCGCGGATAGTCTTGCTGTTCAGCATGCGGAAATCCACGCAAAACCGCCACGTACCGTCCTTCTTGCGTACGAGCAGTACCGGAGAGGAGAACGCCGAGGTACTGAGGCGGATAATGCCTTGTGCGAGCATGGCGGTGCACTGAGCTTCGATCTCATCCTTCATGAGTTGCGGACAGCGGTAGGGGCGAACCGCGACGTCCTTCGTGTCGGGTTGTAGATGAATGCGGTGGTCGAAGGCGCGTGCCGGCCGTAGTCCCTTTGGTTCTTCGAACAAATCCGCGAATTCAGCCAAGAGCAGACTGAGCAGGTCTTGATCAGCCATGGCGTCGACACGAGGGGCAGGGCTGGTGAGCCCGTGCCATTGGACACGATGGTCGTGCCGCCAGAACGACATTGATTGATGCTTGAAGTCCCACAATATTGGCCCCAAGGTGCTCAGCCAATCGCACCCGACCACCAAATCATAGCCGTGGAGGTCGATGGCGTAGAGGTCGAGGATGAATGTCTCGTCGCCGATAGAAACAGGCACGGCTTTGCAAATGCCTGCCAGCGGAATGCGATCACCATTAGCCACACCCACACTAGCTCCAGGACGGTCGACGGACACCAAGCCAAGGCGTCGAGCTAGGATTGTGCTGATGAAGCAGTGCGTGGACCCGGAGTCAACAAGAGCGACGAGCTGGTCCGTGGACACCCGGGCGGCGAGGTTCAGGGTGGAACCAGTCCGTATGCCCGAGATGGCGCTCAGCGAGATGGTCAGATCAACTTTGGACTGGTCGCTCTGGCCGTCAGGTTCATCTTCCTCGCCCATCTCCAAGTAGTAGATGCCGCGCATGGAGCACTGCTTGGCGTGTTCCTGCGAGAATTTCTCCGGGCAGTTGAAACAGAGGCCGTTGAGGCGACGGCGCGCCATCTCTTCAGGCGTGAGCTTGGTGAAACGGCCTGGCGGTGCGGACGCCTTGATCGGGGCGCCCGGTGTCGAAGTAGAGGCACCCGCGGCTCCAGGTGTGGTCGGCGCTTTAGATGCAATCGCCGGTCGTGGTCCCGAGCGGAACGGAGCGGACGGCCGGCCTGCCGATCGGGTTGCGTCGTCAGCCACCGCCGTGCGAGTCAGTCACCGCCGTGCAACGCTCGTAGGCTCTGGCCAGGCCCATGGCATCCTCCAGCGTGGAGCAATTGTGCATCTCCACGTCCACGCTAAGGGGCGGCAGCAGTCCCGCCGTGAAGAGGGCGATCTGGTGCGGCTCCGAGATGTCGTCGCAGCGAGCTAAGAGATTCAGGAACGCCTGCTGATATTCATCCACCGTTCCAGTACGGCGCAGCTGGGAGAGCTCCCCGAGGGGATTGCTGCGAAGCGGAGGGCCAAAACGCCGATTGACACCCTTGGCGAAGTCGGTCCACGATGGTGCGGTACCCAGGTTCTTCCGCCAGCGGTAGCACCACTGGCTGGCAGCCCCCTTCATGTAGAACGCCGCTGTCCACACCTTCATGGACTCCGATGTTTCGTAGAGCTCGAAGAACCGCTCGCCCTTTTGCAGCCACACCAAGGGATCACCGGTGCCGTCATACTTGGGAAAACGGAGTTTGGGGGCCGACGGCGTCTCCGGTGGGGCGCCGGCGCCGCTGGAGCTAGGATCAAAACGACCCTTGCTGGTGAGGACCTGGGTCTGGACGTTTTTAATGGACGTCCAGAGCGCGCCTTGTTCGGACTTGCGATCCGCGGCCTCAGCTAGGACCGTCTTCTTTAGATCCTCGATCATGGTGACCACGGCGGTCATGGCATCGGCGAACGCGGACTGTTGTACCGGCGTATCATCAGGGGCGTTGTCTTCGGTCCCGGCACCGTCGGCCTTGGCGTCGGTCTTGGCATCAGGCATGGTGGCAGCGGTGGTGGTGAGCGGCGCGCAGGGAAGGGTTGGGACGTGGTGGTGGTCGGCGATCAATCCAGGAAGGATTCCTAGTCTAATACCAGAGATGTTATGGCTGGATTGCTGGGAGTAGATGAACACGATACAGGGAGATAAGCCCTAGTCGCCCTCCCTTGGAGGCTCTGACTCAAAGGAATTATCTTCTGCTTGATCAAAACTAGGATACAATCTCCCGGAGCACTGCTTGGCGTGTTCCTGCGAGAATTTCTCCGGGCAGTTGAAACAGAGGCCGTTGAGGCGACGGCGCGCCATCTCTTCAGGCGTGAGCTTGGTGAAACGGCCTGGCGGTGCAGACGCCTTGACCGGGGCGCCCGGTGTCGAAGTAGAGGCACCCGCGGCTCCAGGTGTGGTCGGCGCTTTAGATGCAATCGTCGGTCGTGGTCCTGAACGGAACGGAGCGGACGGCCGGCTCGCCGATCGGGTTGCGTCGTCAGCCACCGCCGTGCGACGCTCGTAGGCTCTGGCGAGGGCCATGGCATCCTCCAACGTGGAGCAATTATGCATCTCCACATCCACGCTAAGGGGCGGCAACAGTCCCGCCGTGAAGAGGGCGATCTGGTGTGGCTCCGAGATGTCGTCGCAGCGAGCCAAAAGATTCAGGAACGCCTGCTGATATTCATCCACCGTTCCGGTACGGCGCAGCTGGGAGAGCTCCCCGAGGGGATTGCTGTGAAGCGGAGGGCCAAAACGGCGATTAACACCCTTGGCGAAGTCAGTCCACGGTGGCGCGGTACCCAAATTCTTCCGCCAGCGGTAGTACCACTGGCTGGCAACCCCCCCTCATGTAGAACGCCGCTGTCCACACCTTCATGGACTCCGATGTTTCGTAGAGCTCGAAGAACTGCTCGCCCTTTTGCAGCCACACCAAGGGATCACTGGTGCCGTCATACTTGGGAAAACGGAGTTTGGGGCCCGGCGGTGTCTCCGGTGGGTTGCCCGCGCCGCTGGAGCTAGGATCAAAACGACCCTTGCTGGTGAGGACCTGGGTCTGGACGTTTTTAATGGACGTCCAGAGCGCGCCTTGTTCGGATTTGCGATCCGCAGCCTCGGATAGGACCGTCTTCTTGAGATCCTCGATCATGTTGACCACGGCGGCCATGGCATCGGCGAACGCGGACTGCTGGACCGGCGTATCATCAGGGGCGTTGTCTTCGGTCCCGGCACCGTCGGTCTTGGCGTCAGGCATGGTGGCAGCGGTGGTGGTGAGCGGTGATCAATCAGGAAGGATTCCTAGTCTGATACCAGAGATGTTATGGCTGGATTGCTGGGAGTAGATGAACACGATACAGGGAGATAAGCCCTAGTCGCCCTCCCTTGGAGGCTCTGACTCAAAGGAATTATCTT
>OAMR01000305.1:571844-628197 GCA_900205405.1 Echinochloa crus-galli | reverse complement strand
CCCCCCTCATGTAGAACGCCGCTGTCCACACCTTCATGGACTCTGATGTTTCGTAGAGCTCGAAGAACTGCTCGCCCTTTTGCAGCCACACCAAGGGATCACTGGTGCCGTCATACTTGGGAAAACGGAGTTTGGGGCCCGGCGGTGTCTCCGGTGGGTTGCCCGCGCCGCTGGAGCTAGGATCAAAACGACCCTTGCTGGTGAGGACCTGGGTCTGGACGTTTTTAATGGACGTCCAGAGCGCGCCTTGTTCGGACTTGCGATCCGCGGCCTCAGCTAGGACCGTCTTCTTTAGATCCTCGATCATGGTGACCACGGCGGTCATGGCATCGGCGAACGCGGACTGTTGTACCGGCGTATCATCAGGGGCGTTGTCTTCGGTCCCGGCACCGTCGGCCTTGGCGTCGGTCTTGGCATCAGGCATGGTGGCAGCGGTGGTGGTGAGCGGCGCGCAGGGAAGGGTTGGGACGTGGTGGTGGTCGGCGATCAATCCAGGAAGGATTCCTAGTCTAATACCAGAGATGTTATGGCTGGATTGCTGGGAGTAGATGAACACGATACAGGGAGATAAGCCCTAGTCGCCCTCCCTTGGAGGCTCTGACTCAAAGGAATTATCTTCTGCTTGATCAAAACTAGGATACAATCTCCCTTTAAATAGGAGCTGAGACTTGACTTTCCAAACTAACAAACTCAATCCTACCAAACTTAAAACGACAGTTACAAGATTTATTTCCTAAACTAGCCACTAGTTGCCGGCGCCTGTTGTTTGCCACGGCGCCTGTACTGTCGTCCAAACATAGAGTCCATAACACAAGATGAGATATCTCAGGGAACAAAAGCCAAAAGGAACTACCATACATGTTAGGTTGGTATGGAACATGAAATTTTATTCAATGAGTAAAATGTGAAGCAAACAATTACCAAATTATACTTTAAAGGAGACAGAAGTACCTGTAATGAAAATCCTTCTAGCAACTCGAGCTAGTGCCAACCCTACCAAACCTGACAAATATTGCTGAGTTAGGGACAGATCATGCTATGAACTTGTTGAGTGCTCCAAAAGTTATACAGATAAAACACACAAGCAAGGTGCTTTCGTACAGAAACCAAATCCACCAATTTCATACAAAATCATGAATTTATCACCTGTTCCAGAACCAACCTCTATGGCAGTAACACCATCAAAGTCGGACGATGTAAAGCTCTTGTGCAAAACATAGTCAGCTAATACTAAGGCAGCTTTCCAAACCTACAAACCAGTACCACCAATGAATAGTACAAAAGAGAAGAGGACCATGTGTTCAAAGCACCATCGACATTCTCAAACCTGAAGGCCAACACTCTTGAGCGAGCTGGTAACACCATGCTGAATGGTGAGCAGATGGTAGTCACTTCTAACTACAGGACAACAAAACTTAAATGAGCAGCTCGCCAATCACATCAACACAACATGTAGGAACCAACAATTGATGCACCATGTTTGTTTCTTCTTTTCCTCCGGTCAAGAACAAGATCTCCATCATCATCCACGGCGACAGAATCAGGTGAAACACCTTCCAAACAGTATCAATCATCACGTGCCCACAATGCAACAACGAGAAATTTGAACTCAAAGACATCACCAACTAACTCAAAGACACATCCACTCCCAGAATATAGTCCCACTCACATACCAGAACTGCTCATCGGCGCGATGAGCTCGATTCCACCACTGCCATCGCCGTTGTAGTTCCCAGATGCCACTAAAAACACCGAATCAAAGTTCAGGACAGTAAAAACCGTGCTGTATCCCAACAATCGCGCTTCGGTTAGCACCAAGAGGCAGTGCAGCGAAGGTGTATGATGAAATGCGCGCAAGGAGTGGGAGCTGCGGGCACCTAGAGGCCGTGAGGAGAAGCTGAAGCGGGAGACGTGGAGGCCGGAGAAGTGCGGCGGGCAGCCCAGGTGCACCTCGCTCATCACCTGCTCCTCCTCGGCTCCGCTGCCTCCGGCTTCCATCGCGGTCGGCGGTCGCAGCGCCGGTAGCGTTTCGTCTTCCAGATTGGACAGCCGAGAGAAGTGATGCAGGCGGAGAACTTGTAGGTCTACTGGGCCAGAAATGTTGGGCCATACGTGGCTATTCTTTTCGATGGGCCTGCTTATGGGCTTTATATGCCAATGTTTGTGCCATGCAGCAGCGTTTTATTTTTGGATTAATTTGATATATGCCATTGCAACTATCCGAGTTCGGAGAAACGCCATTATAATTCGTCTATTTGCAAACATGCCATTACAATTCACGGTTACCTTGATATGTGCCATTCTGTACGTATTCGATGCTCTCGGACCCACATGCAGGCTATGGTATTTGGGTATGGACCAGATTGCCCTTGTTACATCCTGTTCTCCTCTCGCTGACGAGTGGGCCCCCAATGTCATCCCTTTCCCCTCTCCCCCCTTCTTCCTCAATCCATCCTTCATCCTTCCTGACTCGCGGAGTTCGTGGAGTTCGCAGGATTCGTCCCAGGCAGGCGCCAGGCGGCGGTGCGAGTGCCGGAGCCCGGGGGCTCACCCTGGCAGAGACGATGATGCTGCCCACGGGTCCCAGGGAGCGGTCCGCGTCAGAGCTCGACCGGCCTCGTGGCCTCGGCGGCGGGTTCCGCTCCTATGGCTCCGGCGACCTCGGCGGCGGCGGGTTCGACGACGACGGCCGCCGCGGGCCGCCCGGCAGGAGCGCGGATCTCGACATGCCCTCGCGCCGACGTGGATCAGGACTGATCCATGTGCAAGAAGTCGCTGGCGCCCGCGCCTGCCGACTCCAGCCCGCGCAGCCGGTACGCGGCCTCGAGGGCGGCGTGCCCGCGTCCGTCAGCCGTGCTGACGACGACGGCGACTGGTCCCGCGGGAAGAAGCCGCTGCCGCCGGGCCCGGCCCCGAGCCACCTGCTGCTCCTCCTCCCCCACCCTCGTACCACCGCACCCAGCACCGCGCCTATTGCGCGCCGTGCGCCTCGTCCTCCGCGGCGTCGCCGCCGTCCTCGCTGCGCCCGCTCGTCCTTGGCCTTGGCGGATCGGTCGTCGATGGGGTCGAGCAGCGCGGGGCTCTTGACGACCCGACCGGCGCGGCGGCGGCCTCGGCTGCTGCAGTGGCGGCGGCGCGCGGCTATGGGTGGGGGCGCGGCGGCGGCTGCGGCGGCCGGCGTGGCCGGGGTGGCACGGAGGTGGGCGGCGAAGTGCTGCAGCCGGATTGGATTCGTGAAGAAAAGGAGGAAGGGGATGACATGTGGGCCCTACACTTCAAGAGTAGGGAATGTAGATGTACCAGGGGCATTGTCTATACGGATATACTATAGGCTGTATGTGGGTCCGAGAGAATCAAATACGTACAAAATGGCACATCTCAAGGTAACCGTGAATTGTAATAGCATGTTTGCAAATAGACGAATTGTAATGGCATTTCTCTAAACTCGGATAGTTGCAATGGCATATATCAAATTAACCCTTTATTTTTCTTTTGTTTTTCGCATTTGATGAAACACTCATCGATTTTGCGTTTCTGGCTTTCAGGGTTTCAGCAACTGCGTCGGCAGCAATTCTCCGGCGATATTCAGCCACGGTGACGGCCTACGGCCGAGTACTGGCGGCGGGGCCGTGGGATCGCGTGGAGCTCGAGCCACCGCCTCCAGTCCTCCGGTCCTCTTCTATCGCCAGATTGTCCCCTGTTGTGAGTGGAACAGCTGCCGCTTCATTCTCCTCTGGGGTTCCCTGCGTCTCTCATGCGATCCTGTCTTCCCTCGCCGAGAGTCCCCCTCCATCGCGCCAAATCAATCTCGCCTCCTATCAAATCGAGTTTTCCTGCGCACAAATGAAGTTCTCCTGTTCTGAGTCGTTGAACAAGCCTCCCAGATCCACTCCATAGCCACCAGATCCGACCCCAAATTGCCACATCCCAAACCGTAGACTCCCAAATCCGTTCCAAAGCTGTAGGTTGGCAGCCAAGAATGACACCTGCGCCAGCACCACAGTCCGTCCCGCCGCCGGGGCCTAAGCATTAAGCATCAAGGCTATTGATTTTGGTCCACCCGTAGTTCTTCAAGCTTGATAAGTAGTAAGTCACTACCAATCTAATCATTTGATATTTTTCTCACAAGCACGAATAATTTTTACTGAATGCCGAGATGGCCATTCTGCGGTCAGATGCTTTTCATCTGGATTGAAGGAGGGAAATTCCTCGATCCTCGTCTCTCGTGTTTAACTAGAGGAGAGATTAGGTGTTGTTTCAATTTAGTATTTTGGCTGCTGGTGTGATAAAGCTCAACATCCGTTCTTGCATTATCTGCATATATATGTTGTCTCGGTCTAAACAGACTTTCATGTGTTAGCATATAGCAGTAAACATCCGTTGATATTGTGCTTGGTTGAATAATTTAAATGATTTAACTATGTCATTATTTTTTCTATTCTATTTGAGGACCATATATTGAACTTTGTTGAAGTTAATCTATTTCTGTATGTGCTAATGGCTGATATTAGCCGCACAAATAGCCAACCCGGCTATGTTAGTGAGTACTATATGTTATTGAGTGTAAATGATATGACAACTATATACATAAGGAATTATTAGCCATGCTCTAAAGGCCATATTTAGTTCCTTTGAAAAGATAAAAATTCTCTCTCCAAACTTTACTATTCACGTATCACATCAAATCTCTCTTCATGCATGTAACAACAAACGTAAGTAAATAAAAAACTAAGTACATGTTTTCGATGTACACGACGAGACGAATCTTTCGAGTCTAGTTAGATCATGGTAGGACAACGACTACCACAAATATATAAAAAATGCTACAGTACGCTACAATATTCGATGTGATATTTTCACTAAATTGTAGTTATAGTAGCCTAGGGCCAGAATCGTACGGATTCTTTGAGCTTTAAAATAGAGTTATCACCAAACTGTAGCTACAGGAGCCTAAGGCCTAGAATCACGTGGATTCTTGGAGCTTTATAGTACAGTAAAGTAGAGTTGATATCAGATCTGAGTAGAGGCAGCGCGGCAGCGCGCCTTCTATAAGTTGAAGGCCTGTGGCTCGGCCTCTGAGCAAATGCAAATCAGTAGTTACATAGCTCTCGCTAGTGAAGCAACACACCATGGCGCTGAACTACACATCTGCACGTGCAGTGCTTAGTAGCCCAAGGTCCCAATTGATGCTCATCGAAGTTCTTGTGCTCCTGGGCGTCATGGCACTCTTTCTCCTCGTCGTGCTCGGCGCCTACCGCCGGCGGTCGAGCAACAAGGTCGTCAAGCTCGTCATCTGGGCGTCGTACGCGCTTTCTTACTCCCTGGTGAGCTACACCCTTGGGCTGATACAGTCCTCCCATTACGGTAACGGCCTGTTCAGTGTGTGGGCTATTTGCCTGTTCATGTTCCTCGGCAGCGCCGACTCCATCTCCGCCTATAGCCTGGACGACAATGATCAGTGGAAGAGGTTTCACGTGCACCTGCTTATCCTGGCCGGCTGGATGGGTTTGGTGCTAGGCACGTTCAATAAACACTCCGATTTCAAGATTCAGGTATGGGCCATCTTCATAATCGTCATAATGAAATCCAGTCTGCGAGTCGTTTCATCCCAGTGGGCTAGCAACACCAGTATGTTGTCTGAGAGCACCAAAATCATTGCAGACTACATGAGCTATGACCACGAGCAGCACCGTGAGCGGGACCCTGTAACCATGCGCGGGTACCGCTACGTGGTTGATGGAGAAGATGAACTGACTTGCTTGGTACAACCTCCCGACTACCTGTTGAAGCATATTAGCCAAGATGATCTGAAGCTCGTGACAGTGGAGCAGATCTGGGAGTGTAATGGGAGCCTACTCCTCGGCGAACGAGGCGGGCAGCTAAAGGATTTGTGCCTCTCCATGGCATTGTTCAAGATGCTGAACCGCAGGTTTGCAGGCTTCGAGCTGACTAAATCCGAGCTTCACAGGTCGCACGAATTCCTGTTCGATGGCCTGCTCCATGGGCAGAGCTACTGCGAGCGCGCCTTCAGGGTCATCGAGGAAGAGTTAGCCTTCGTGCATGACCACTTCTACACAAAGTACTACCTCATATGTGGCACTTACCATATACACTGAATACAAAACACTCTACACCACCTGACGATGGACTTAGTCGATAAGGTCAGAAAGGGTCAGAAGAAAGGAAAGCAAGTAAGGTTATCCAGAGACATTAAGGAAGCCGTCTTGACATCCCTAAAACATAGCAACGGCCGACTGACAAACGGGGTCACATCTCTGCAAGCTAACCAAGTATTTGATCTTCTCTCGTGGGCATGCGCACTTCCTACTACAGCTCACACTATACTTGCTTGGCACATTGCTACTACTATTTGTGAAGAAGACAACATGGGGACATATACTCATAGCCATGTTTCGGTAGCTTGCACCTTATCCAAGTACTGTGCATATCTGGTGGCCTTTGCTCCAAGCTTACTACCAGATCATACCTGCGTCTCCCAAACCATTTTTGATGCCTTGGTTGGGGAAGCTAATGTAGTTCTTCAAGATGTGATGACACCGGCTCAGCGGTGCCAACGGCTGATGGCTGTAGCCAACGCCTGCCCTGAAGGCAGCCAGTTAGGCCCCCGTCTCATCGTTCGGGGTGCCCGACTTGGAGTCCAGTTGACCCAGACGATCCAAGATCCCGCGCAGAGATGGAAGGTGCTCCATGATTTCTGGGCAGAGTTCATGATATATGTGGCGCCATCAAAGGATGCTTGGGCACACCTGGAGACTTTGACCAGGGGAGGCGAATTCATCACACATCTGTGGGTTTTGCTTACTCATGGGGGTATTTTGGATCGTGAAACGGCTGTTCAGAATCATGTTGTTTGAGTACACTAGCTATGGTGTCTTACAGTATTAGTATTACTACCTGTCCAGTGTCCAAAGCGTGTGCGCGCGCATGGAGTCGTATTCTGTACTATTTGGAGTGGAAGCCCTTCAGCGTTCAGCCTGTTATGGTATATCTATGGAATAAGAAATAAAATTCATATCCCAGCTTTGTGTAATTGTGTGATATGTTGAAGCTTTACGGTTCAGCTTCTTATGCTTAGACTGTTTGCAATGAAGTCCTGCATATTTTACCCTCCAAAGGAATATCTTGATGGTCTGTAAAATATTCCAGACTCCAGATCTAATGTCTGCTGCAACGGTACACCCCAAATCGACCTCTCTGTTCGGAACGGAAGCCGCGCCGGCCGTCTCCGCCGCCGCCGCCGCGCCCAGCGCCGGAAGCCGCGGCCCCTCTTCCCCCACGCCGGCGGCGGCCACGCCTCCTCCTGGCTGCCACATCCTCGCTCCTCCCCACGCCGCCCTGGCCGTCGTCGCCGCCCTCCTCGCAGCCGGTGCACGTCGTGCTGCGCCTGTTCCTCCGCGCGGCTCGGAGGCCACCTCTGCGACGGTACCCCGCGTCTCCCTCCTTGGCAGCGACCCCGGCGGCGAGGTCGATGACCATGACCCCCGTGTTGAAGTAGCAGGGCGCGCGGCGGCACCCGGCGAAGACCCGCGCGCCGAGGTCCCCGCCGGCGGCGGAGTCAAGCATCGCCGCCACCGCCGAGACAGCCGCGACGGCGGAGGACGCCGGCAGCGACGCCGCGGAGACCGGCAGCTCCTCCATCGCGGCGGCGCGTGACTCCACCGAGCCCAGTCGGAGCCGGGAGATCAGCGCGTCCGCTCTAGAATCAGCGCCGATCGGCGGCAGAGGGCGGCGGCGCGGCGAGGAGGCGGGCGTCGGCGGTGAGCTGCGACAGCGAGGCGGCGGTGGACGAGAGCAGCGAGATGGTGTGAAGGTGGCCGAGCCTCGACGCCACCTCTACCTAGTATAAAGCAAGGATGTTTCCGCGGTACGTCATAATCTATCTATACTAAAAAGATTCTAGAGAATTGAAAACACCTCCCACAAAAAAAATCCACCCCTACCCTCTCACAGAGGACCCACCCGTCGGGCTTTGGTGGGACGGAAAAACTAGAAAACATTAAAATTTTTGCATGTTCCAGGCTCTTTTAGTTGTTTGCTCGCTCAACTTTTTTCAAAAAAAGACCCACTTAAATATACCCACATTTGTACTCACGTCTAGCAAAGGCACATGTACGCACGCACATGTATAAAATAAATCAAATATATATAACATATAAAATATAGTTACAATACCCGCGTGGCACGCGCGTGTTGAACTCTCTTATACCTCGCACGTTTATTTATATGAAGAAAAGTCCAGCGGACAGCAACGCGTTGAGCGCGCCCGCGAGCGGGGCCAGCAGCGGTGCCGCCGGCGGGGATGCGGGGCCAGCAGCAGCGCGCGGCAGAGGTGGGCAAGGGGAGGCGGCGCGGCGAGATTTGGAGGAGGCCGCCGCCTCCGCGAAATTTGGTGGAGGGAGCATTGGGCCGGCATAGTAGAGGAGGCTCTACAGGACGTCGCTGCAGTGCGTACAGGAGCCCCAAAACCGGTAACTTACAGGCCCAGGAGGCTTTACAGGCACCCGTTGCAAACAGCCTTAGCTGCAAACTTGAGTCATTTATTTGGTCGGTTTAGATTTTAGGATCGTGCTCGCTGCTTTGTGTCTTGTTGGTAGGGCTAGTACCGTGCCTTAGAGTCGGAGGTTCAAAAGGCTTGGTTGGGATGGTGAACATTGTAATTTCGTTACTTTTCCAAGTAACGCAATTCAGGGGTGGTTCCTCCTGTCTGTCACTGTCTTGTGATTCAATTCCATTTTTTTTTGTTGGAAAGGAATCACAAAATTGCAGCCACTGTGCCCAAATAAATTGCTGGTTACTAAAGCCTGAATCTGTCCCGGTGCTTTATTATGATTTAATTCTAATAATGTTTCACCCGCTTTTACTGGAAAATTGACGTATGATAAATGTTATCGAAGCCAGTCTCAACGAGCGTTTTATTCTTATTGGCTTGATTATATGAATTTATAACTCCGCAAAAAAATATATGAATTTATAAGTTACTCCCTTCACTTGTCCATGCCGTATCGTATCATGGAACATAGCTTCTGCCACGAGTTACTGCAGTTTCTGTTCTGGACTGTACACGATCTCCCAAATCTCTAAATCCTTGCCCCTCTCATATTCTCTCATATACTGAGGAACCTCTGCGAGATCTATCTGCTTTCCGACGAGGCCTGGTTTGGCTGCATCCCCGTGTTCTATAGATAAATGGAGTGAAACGAAAAGATTTAAATAGCTTGGTACTTATGTTTTTTTGTTAGCAAAAAAGAGGTTTTTTTTTCAAACAATTTACCATCTTGAGTTGCGAAGAAACTTCGGAAGTGGGTGTAACCATTGGCAACAACGTCTAGATCGTCCAGACTGAAGTTGTATCTCTTCTCCAGGGCCAAGTACAGCACCTACAAAATACAAAGAACCTGAACTGTTCACCTTTTCTTTTCGAAACTCTTACTCCTGACTTGGGGAAGCAAGCTAACTCGACCTTGGAACTGAATAATATAGATGTTGAATAGGATGATGCCTTCTTAGCTCCAGTTGACATCAATTTCTTCATTGTGTCGAAGAACAAATCAGTGAGATCGTCACTGTAGATAACATCTGCGGCAAACAGGACTATTGCTTCCTTCCTCAATTTCATGTGCAGACCATAAGTACCTTAAACTGCATAGAAAATATTTAACTTGAGTCCGGTGCCAGTGAAACATTTACCAAAACTGAAGTAAAGCGAAAGGAAGATTGTATGGAGATGTTGGAAAGTCCAACCAATTTTATTGCACAAAGAACTGTTTCATTGGACAACCTCCCCCAGCCCACCCTTTCCCCCACACACCTTGGACCAAGTGACCAAGTGGTCAACCCGTGGGATCACTGCCATCTTTCTGAAGGATGCTTCTGCCCTTGTTTTAATCTGTCCACCGGAGCTTACTCAAGTTTGTAGCAACTCAAGTGCCAGGAGGGCTCCCGTTCTCTTGAGATTTAAAAGCCCCCATTGACTAAGCTGTGTGCAGGTCAGAAGTAAGTTGCCTTCATGTACACATGAACTCGCATAAATCCCATGTCAATTGCAGCCCAACAAACATATGAGGGTTACCTTTCCCTTCTGCAATTAAATTTGCATCTACTCAGTTTGCCTGCTTGGTGATGCTAGTGATATCTTACTTACACAGTTACACTTATGTCATAGTATCTACCGTATGACAAATACAATACACGTGCACAGAATGTAATATTTTGTTTATATGAACAGGAAGCAGTAAGGCAACATATGATCTCATATGCAGTTTCCATTTAAATATACTGCTTATGGATCATTGTTTTCTGGTGAATCATGCATGATCATGAAAGTGAGATTAAGGCCCTCTTTGGCAGCGCTCCGCTCCGCGAGCATCAGGTGGAGCGCTGCCAAACGGCCTCGTGCCCCTCCGCTCCCGCTCGATCTCGTATATCTCTCGTATGATATAGGTGGACTTGTAGAGCGCTTCAACAAGTAACAGACAAAACATGGTACTATCGCACTGAAACACCAATCCACCTATATCATACGAAATCATACGAAATTGAGAATTATCACCTGTTCCAGCACCAACCTCTATGGCAGTAACTCTGTCAAAGTTCGATGATGTATTTGGTGCAAAACAAAGTGAGCTAGTAGTAAAGCAGCTTTCCAGACCTGCAAACCAGTACCCACCAACGAATCACACGAGTACATGAGAGGAGGAGTGGAGGACTATGCGTTCAATAAGCACCATCAACATTCTACAACCTGATCGAAGGCCAACACTCTGCTGGTAACACCATGCTGAATGGTGAGCAGATGGTAGTCACTTCTTAAATGATCAGCTATCCAATGACATGCACAATATGTAGGAAGAACTGAAGAAGCAACTGATGTACCATGTTTGTTTCTTCTTTCCTCCGGTCAAGAACCAGATCCCCATCCTCATCGACAACAACGGCAACGGCATCAGGCGAACCACCTTCGAAACAGCGTCAAGCCGTCAACCATCATGAGACCACAACGCTACAACAATAAATTCAACACACATATACCAAACTAACCTCTACGACACCACCATCCAACGCAAGACACAACCACTCCCACAGATTACAGTGCCACTCACTTACCAGAACCGCTCGTCGCCGCGATCAGCATGCTCCCGCCGCCGCCATCGCCGTCGCTGTCCCCTTATGCCACTGAAAACACCAAATCAAAGTTCAGGACAGAACAAATCATGTCCTCTCCCAGCAATCTCACCCCGGTTGGCACCACGAGGCGCGGCAGGGAAGGTGTATGCCGAAATGCGCGGGAGGAGCGCGAGCTGCTGGCACCTAGGAGCCGTGAGGAGAAGCTGAAGCGGGAGACGTGGAGGCCGGCGAAGTGAGGCGGGCAGCCCAGGTGCACCTCGCTCATCACCTGCTCCTCCTCGGCTCCGCTGCCTCCGGCTTCCATCGCGGTCGGCCGTCGCAGCGCCGGTAGCCCCCTGACGTCTGCGTTCGTCTTCTGCCGAGACAGCCGAGAGAAGTGGATGCAGGCGGAGAACTTAGGCCTACTGGGCCAGAAAAGTTGGGCCATGCTTCTTCATGGGCCAGTTGTGGGCAATATACGCTGGGATTGTGTAACAATATAGGCAGCGCTTTTCTTATTTTTTTCTCATTTGAAAAGTGTCACTGTTCAGCATTTCGGGCTTTCAGCGACTGCGGCGGCGGCGGCGGCGGCAATTCTCCGGCGATATTCATTCCCTGGAGCCACGGCTACGGCCGAGTACTGGCGGCAGAGGCGGCCCCGGCGCCGCGGGATCGCGTGGAGCTCGAGCTGGCTTCCTCCGGCGCAGGTGCTCTTCACTTCTATCGCCTGATCATCCTCCATGCCTCCATGGTGTGCCAACCATTCGATGAAATGCCGTTCTGGATTGGATTAGTGGCGACGGGTTTAATATAACGCTAGATCATCCGTGCTCTTTATCTATATAGGGTTCCACTGGATGATGTGGTCCATCAGACAGTGGTTTGAATACACTGTCTTCGAGATTGGTTTTTGGTCTGGGTCTTCGAGGTACAGCTACCTGCCTCTTGTGTAGTACTCCGTACCAATTTAAGCTTTGAAATCTGCAGCTGTGGGGGAAAAAATGATATCTGCACACTACATTTTAATCCTTGTGCAAGCAATATTGAAGTGCACTGCAGATAGTATGTAATTAGTTTCTAGGGAAATGGTATGGTGCTTCTGTTGGTTTTTTTTTTAATTTTGCTTGGTTCTTTTTCAGAAGTTCAGAGTTGGATTTCCTTTGGCCTTGGCTTGGAATTTCAGAGTTTCTTGTTGATGAAATGGACACTTTTGTTGATCTATTGGTGCTACTGTGAACCTGTGATGCACAAGCATTCACTTTTGTCATCTATGAACATTGGAAATATATCCCCGTACCTCGAAAGGAAAAAGAAACATATTCCTATGTCCTTGTTAGCTCTCCCCTAACTTAGGCCATGTTTAGATCCAGAATTTCGGGCCTGTTTAGATGCAAATTTGGGAGGGTGAATTTGGGAGGTAGAAGTCACTTCGTAATCATTGCGACACTGTAGCATTTTCGTTTGTATGTGCAAAAAATTGTCCAAAAATTGATTAATTAGGCTCAAAATGTTCGTCTCGCATAGTACAACGTAACTGTATAATTAGTTTTTGATTTCATCTATATTTAGTACTCCATGCATGTTATGACATTTTGATGTGATGGGGAATCTTCTTTTTGCATAGTATATTTGGGAGTTGCTTTTGGGAAACTTTTTGGAACTAAACACCACCTTCTACTCCCAAATTTACTATGTAAAAAGAAGATTTCCATCACATCAAAATGTCATAACATGCATGAAGTACTAAATGTAGATAAAATCAAAAACTAATTACACAGTTTTGTTGTACTCTGCGAGACGAACATTTTGAGCCTAATTAATAAATTTTTGGAGAATTTTTCGTACATACAAACGAAATGCTACAGTGACGCAATGATTTCGATGTGACATCATACTCCCAAATTCACCCATCTAAAACCAACATCTAAACACGGCCTTAACCGTTGTTCATCGTGCCTCTGTGCTCTTTGTCACCTTTTTCCTGGCTGGTGCTCTCCATTGGCGCCCCTGTAGGATGTTGAGGTTGCACGACATGAGAGGACCTCAAAAGTTGAAAACATAGTTTCCATCTGCCATGCTTATTATACTACTATGTAACTGGTTCAAAGGGCACAGTGGCATAGTGCTGCTCCAGTGTGATTTGCTACTTTCCACAAGGCATATTTTTTTTTAGAACGTGCATAGCACGTATTTCATTAAGAAGAAGAGAATTACATTTAAGCAACCTCGGAGGAACCTCCAAGGCGCGGAGAAACAAAGGAAACAACAACTACAACGACCAACGACAACTACTAGCAAGACTAGAGAACACGAGAGCTGGCTAACCACCGAAGCACCAACAACAGAAACAAACGAGAAGAACAAAGACGCCTGAAGCCCTAAGACAAGCCGACACCTGTAGAAGAGAGGACACTCAGAACACCCGCACGTCATCGATTCTCTGGCAATCCGGAGCCAAAGGCGGCAGAACGAGAGGGCCAACAAGACGATGCCTCCAAGGAGAACACGACGCCGACGCCGCCATCGTCCGACTGTCCACGAAGGAGTAGTCCAGGTCTTCACCTGGCGAAACCGAATGAGTTTGGTGACCGAGACAACGCCCCCAACAGGTAAGCTATTGATTGCTACATGCATCATCTCCGATAATGTGTGTCTAGTTCCTGGATGGTAGCAAATCAGTAACGCTTAGCTAGATGCCTGGTCTTTTCATGAGCACTGTAGGATTGAGGTTGTAACTGAAATCTCATTCAGCTAGTTTTGCGAGTGACACTGTTGTGGACTGAACACAGGAGACGACAGAGAACGCCCTGAAATCTAGATATCTCATGAGCTTCGACAGTGAAAGATACTCATGAGTATCAAACAGAAAGCGGTAGGCGAGCAACTGCAGGCCAGTCAAACCTTCTCATCCGAATAGGAATTTCAAAAGCATTTAAGGTGTTTCTCTGTTTTCTGTGACCAATTTGTTTCTCATTGGTGCAAAACACAGTACTCATGCCGGTGGTTGCAGATGCACGATCAGGCCTGGAACTATTTTGCTGAAAGGTGTTCGTCCAACACACCACGTGAGAACTCCAATGAGTGCTGCCACAGAAAGCGGAGAATGCCGGCTCCAAGATCCAGCGTGGTTTGAAAGAAAATGGTAATGGGTAGGCTCTCTGTCTCCTTTCATCAAAAGGGATACATCTAAGACTAAGAGTAGAGTAGCCACTGGCAGAGAGTGTCATTTGCTGAATCTGATCGTCTGGTGTCACCTCCATTACAGGAGACAAACGATGCTAGCCAGTCGACACGATATTTTGGTGCTTTTGATGGAAACATCTTCGGCTCCTTTCTTCACATAGGCGCATTTCCGGGTATCAAAATATCTAATCATAATTTTCCCAGTTTGCAGTCCTAAGCCCTTGAAATGGCATAACAGATTTGCTCCCAACATCACGAGCCTTATACTTCGTTTCTCATTTACCAGCTCCCGGAAGAATCCATACCTATGTTTCAGCTAACTCAAATGAACGACTTAACACTCGATCACCACACCAATTTATAGATGTTCAAAATGTCGATTCAGGTTTTCATACATCCTCTCTGTTTCAGGTTTGGCAAGTGCTGTGGAGTTGCACACTGTCTCTAACTCGAGACTTTGGACCAGCCTCTGCATCTCCCGAATCAGGTACCATCACTGTTCCAATGCGCGCGCCCCCTGTGGTACATCGGGTTTGGTGGGCAAGTAAAGGGGGTGCTCCCGTACTGTTCCATTGGCTACTTCCTGCGAGCTCCTCCCTTCGCCGCATTTGATTCCCTCCTCGCGCTCGAGCGCGCGCCTCCATTGCTTGCTGGCCTGTTGCATGCGCATCTCGTGGCAGGGGAATCGTAATGGCGCGCTGCTCCCCGGCTTAAGTGCCTGGCAAACTGTTGCTACCCCCTGGTCCATGCCACGTTCTGGTTCGAACAGGATCCGACTGGCGTGGCAGTTGATCCAGAGACGCCAAGGCCTCGTTTAGATACCAAATTCCACTCCCAAATTTACTATGCAAAAAGAAGATTTCCCATCACATCAAAATGTCATAACATGCATGGAGTACTAAATGTAGATGAAATCAAAAACTAATTATACAGTTTTGTTGTGCTCTGCGAGACGAACATTCTAAGCCTAATTAATCAATTTTTGGACAATTTTTCATAAATACAAACGAAATGCTACAGTGGTGCAATGATTACGAAGTGACATCATACTCCCAAATTCACCCTCCCAATTCTAACATCTAAACAAGCCCAAGAGCCTGATGAAATCTTTCCAAAAAAATAAGTTCCCGGATAGGGTAACTTTGGTCCTGGTAGAACCAACCAGGTTAACAAAAATTCCTCCTGAAACCTGACACGGATGCACATTTTTCACATGGGAACAAGTTGAGTGATACCACGGGTTTTGCCAACGCAGGGTAGCACACCCAAAGTTATATAAAAAAAATATCTATCTCAAAATATGGATGGATGATCATTTAAAGTTGGACATCATCAGATGTGTCCTCGTTTTATTTTTCTATATTACGAATATCTAAGCTTTTTTGATAAAGGCGGTGTTTAGTTCACGTGAAAAGATGAAAAGTGAAGTGAAAATGTCACATCGGACACTGTAGCACTTTTCGTTTGTTTGTGGTAAACATTGTCCTACCATGACCTAATTAGGGTCAAAAGATTCGTCTCGTCGTGTACATCAAAACATGTAACTAGTTTTTTTATTTACCCACGTTTAATGTTCCATGCACGAGGAGAGAGATTTGATGTGATAGGTGAATAATGAAGTTTGGAGAGAGAATTTTTAAAAGTTTGATGATGACCAAAATAAAATTCCATATATCTACGTAGAGTAAGTTGTAGCCTTGTGGGCCACCAAGCAAGCATGGGACTGTTTGTGCTGGCTGTGACTGATGAGCAGTAAATACGGGCTGCAGCGACCCTCTGCCAGTCGCCTCAAGGGAAGACAGATAGAGGGGAGAGAGAGAGCAAGCATAGTGGAGGCAAGAAAAGGAGGAGCAAGGACCTACAAGGTACTCGTGGATTGGCCTCTTATGGAAATACTCTGCTTGCTCGCATTTGATTCCCTACCCCCTTCCCCAGCTGTTCATGATGATGGACACACAGCACTGCTCGGAGATCCAGCACAATAAAAGCAGCCATCATCTTTCCAAAAAAAAAGCAGCCATCTCTCTCACATATGGTAAATTCAAGCTACACAAGATTGCAAGCTGCTCTTTTACCCATTTTTACTTGCTGTCACTTTCTTCATCTCGCAATGTATGTGCTGCGTCTCTCTTGCGTAGAGCGTGTCTGGTTTTTTTGAGGAAGACTTGCTCTGGGCAAAGGTGTAGGGGAGTTCATGGCATGCCCTGCCTGATATGATTGTATTCTAGATCTCTTTACCGGCCCTGCTTTTCATCTTGTTCCCTTTGGGCTACAGTAGGTTAGTAGCCTGCTTTTATTTGCTTTTTGGGAGAACATAACTTGAGACACCTACCACAATGTTGACTTCTCAAGCTAACATTAATATCCCAAATGAGCCTTCATGGTTGCCTTTGGTTTTGGAACAGGAATATAAGAACCTTGACAACTGGGATGGATTGAGCAGCTTTTGGTATCCTAAGAGGCATCTCTGTCAGTAATTTGGTAGGGCATTGTGACAACCAGCTGTTTGTTAATCTGTCTGCTTATTCATGATCTTGGGTTGTCCTATAAAGAACATGGCACCAAATGTTGCACTCTTAAACCACAGTAATCTATCTCAGGTTATCGATGTTAGTTGGACAATTCATCCCCAAGCAATTTTACCTGTTTACTTCAACTCCTACCAAAAGAAGCATGCTCTGCTTTTGTTTGGCGACGGATATACATCCAAGACACTTCAATGGGGAACTGGAGAGCATCTAGCATTGTATACTACATGAGATACATATGAATGTAGCTGTCCTTTTAATTTAGTGGTTTTAACACTAGGATAGAGTATAAAATAAAATAGTATTCCCTTCAATCATAAGTAAACTAGGTTTTGGACAGTAACCTTTGGCTACTATTTGTGAGACATGGGGAAAGTTTACTTCTATGGAACAACTTTTTGAGAAAATTATACTCATAATACATATTTTCAGATATAAACTCAATCTGTAACCAAAGTTTGGAATTGAAGTATCAAGCTTCTGACGAATGCATGATGTAAAAAACCGAAACCATCAACAAATGGTGTCCTCGCAGAAACATGTTCACGCCAACACTGGGGAAAAGATAGCAAAAGCAAAAAAAAAATTATGATTCCTTAGCGTTGCAACAATGTTACCAAAATTAAACTAAGAGGGGCAAGGACACAAGATGTCAAGATCCTCTTATTAAACTTTCTCGTCAATATATAGCTAGGTTGCAGCCATATCTCATTCACAACGGCAGATAAGATGAAGCAGAAAGGGAATATCTCAACCACTTGCATGTTGCCTCTTTTGTTACTAACAGACATTCGACATCTCCTCTTATTGTTATCCCCGCCTTAAAATTATCTTCCTACCATCCCCAGCTACCCCATCGCTATATGACACCGTCAACCGTAAATAGCATATACCCTTGTTATTTTCAAACACCATAGTGCCATGAGTATAAATCGTAAATATTCTTGTCACTTTTTAACTCTATAGATGAGCGTTATAAGCTGAGCAATGCAAAAACACTTACTTCAACAATAATAATCATGAAGCACATGTGTACCTACGTGTAAGTCCACGGACACTTGGACCACGCAATTAATGGCCATGCACGGTGCATGATAATGTCTTCGATCTTGCTAACGTGGGACTCGGATCCGGAGGTAGCTGGAAGACGATGATGGCTGCTGCCCCGTCTCTCTCTCATCTCTCTATCTCTCTCTCTCTCTGCTCACTGCTCAGCTCTCAGCTCCCATGGCTTTCCGCTGGTATTGAAAGCGCCGGCCGGCCTGTTTCACCGGCGCAAGCAAGAGGGCAAGGCAAGCAGAGGTGCGGAAGGCGTGGGGCCCTTCACGCATGCAGCGAAGTGAATGCGGACAAGGGCCAGGTTACATCGGAATAGGCAGGCACTAGTGTTGGCTGAATGCGAGAAACCTACGACCTAATCTCGACCCCTAGTGCCCGATGCCATCAGTAGTCCTTGCTTGCTTGCCACTACTGCTGCAATGGATTTTTAAGTGTCCCAGACCTTGACTAGTCTCCATTATTTGGTCACTGTCTAAAGTAAAGCCTGGTGGTGAAGAACACACATTTTGGAAATGAGAAACTGGTGTTAACTTGTTAACACTTTGATTGGAGTTCTAGAGACTCAACTTAAACTTAAAATAGTGTATGTTCTCCACTAGTATGCATCAATCTCGATCATATAGTGAATGACAAAGTTTCTTATTTTCTGAATTAGGAGAATGATAATGTTCAGTTTGGAACTGACATTGTGAACATACATACATACATACATACATTGCATATACGTACGTACAACTGTGGTGTGTAAATGTGCACCATGAAGAGACAGATATGATGGCATGATGGTTAGGTGACGAGCCCCAAAGCACATACATGGATGGACAGATAGAGGAGAGGGTCCCTCTCGCTTGTGGGCAGCTCGCTCAACTGGTGTTCTCCATCCTTCCAACCCCATAAAAAGAAGACGCATGACATGATGTGATAGCCCTGCTCAGAAATCTTTCCCTTTCCTTAGCCTTCCTTGATACCTGCAGATTCTCTTTGACAGGCCGCAACCAAGTGCTAGTGTTCAACACACACATCTCTCTCACACATACACATACACACGCAACGCAGTGAACAGAACGAGTGAGAGAAGAGAGACGAGCTGATCAGCTGGTATCATATATATCATCCAACCGCGCAAAAGGAAAAGTTCCAATGATGCATTCCATCACATAGATAGAGAAGAGCCTCGAGCTAGCCAAGAACGCCGTGGGTGCAGTGCCAGGGTGTGTGTATCTTCTGTGTCCCTGTACGTACGCGGCGGCACGGCCATGGCGGCCACCAGGAGAGCCTTCCACGGCGGCGTCGACGGCATTGCGCAGGAGCTGCAGGCTGACCGGCTGCCGGAGGAAGGCGGCAGGATGATCTTTGGCTTCCCGGTGCCCTCCCGGCCGGCCGCCGTCACCCAGCAGTTCTTCCCGGCCACCACGCCGCCGCCGGCGGTGGTGGAGCAGTGCCACGCTCCCGCGGCGTCGGCGGCCGACCAGTGGGTCCGGTCGGCGTCGAGGAAGAGCCGCCGCGGCCCCCGGTCCCGGAGCTCGCAGTACCGCGGCGTCACCTTCTACCGTCGCACCGGCCGGTGGGAGTCCCACATCTGGTCAGTTCATCCATCCTGCACCTATGCGCTTCCATTCGCAGCTGGGATAAGAAAAAGATGCCGCCATTGCGAGCAGCTCTGCTGTGCGATCTCCAATCTCCTGTTCATATATTGATATTCATCTCTCTCTCTCCATCGTGTTTGTGCTCTGATTGGCAGGGACTGTGGGAAGCAGGTGTACTTGGGTGAGTTCCTGTCCATTCAAACGCTGAAAATTAATTGGTAGCATGATTTATTGGCATTTAATCGGGTGTCGAATTGTATTCATGGAGGCGATTCTTTTTTGCTTTTGTTTTTTCTAGGTGGATTTGACACCGCACAGGCTGCTGCAAGGTTAATAAAATTTCTGCAGATTTTTTTGTCGTAGGGAATATTAGCAAAAATATGTTATTTCATCTGAATCCCTCTTGTTTGTTCTCCGGCCCCTGCCTGCTTGCAGGGCCTATGACCAAGCTGCAATCAAGTTCCGCGGCGTGAACGCAGACATCAACTTCACCCTGAGCGACTACAAGGATGAGATAAAGAAGGTGATCACTGATCAGATAAGAGGCAGTCAATGTCTTTTTTATGGTTAATATAAAACACAGAGGCTGTCATGAACAGCAGTGTAACAAAGAGCTGCTCTGTCCACCTACATATCTCCTGCTATCTGACTCTGCTCTTTCCATGACATTGCCAGATGAAGAACTTCAGCAAGGAGGAGTTCGTCCAGGTGCTCCGGCGACAGGGCGCCGGCTTCGTGAGGGGGAGCTCCAGGTTCCGGGGAGTCACCCAGCACAAGTGCGGCAAGTGGGAGGCCAGGATTGGCCAGCTCATGGGCAAGAAGTAATACCCAAAATTTTACTGCAAAATCTTCTTGAACTTAGTTTAGGGAACTTTGGCTTGATCTCCTTGTCATTGCAGGTATGTGTACCTTGGCCTCTATGACACCGAGATGGAGGCTGCCCAGTATGTTTGCTCGCTGCACTCTCTGCATTTCTGTTATGCTTCATTGGCTGGTGCAGGATCGCTTGTTGGTATCTGACAGTTTCTGGTTTGTGCCGTGCTAATCAGGGCTTATGACAAGGCTGCCATCAAGTGCTACGGCAAGGAGGCAGTGACCAACTTTGAGCCCCAGGCGTACGAAGAGGAGCTCCAAGTGCAGTGTGAGAGTCGTGTTCTTGATTTTCTTTTTCTGTTGATCGTGAATATATGAACTCGAACCATGCTCTTCAGGCGTTCTGAACTTCTGATTCCATACCGTGTTTGTGATGAGTGCAGCTTGGGACGGTGAGCTCGACCTCGAGCTGAGCCTCGGCTGCGCCGGCGGCGACCCTTCCACCGTCGCCGTCGAGGCGCTCAGCACCGCGCCGAGCAGGCAGAGGACGATGACCCTGACGGTACGTGAGCTTGCCAATATCCATTGCTACGCCTGCCTGAAAGTCTGAAACTACCCGGCAAACTGACACTGACACTGTTTGCATGCCGGAAAACCAGCTCGATCTGCCGGAGGACGAGGAGACGACGACCGCTGGCCACCACCCTCACCGGAGCATCCGCAGCAGCAGGCCTTCCCCGACTCCGGCCACGTTCCGCCTCCTCCTGGACGACGATCACCTTCACCGCCACGCCGCCGCCGGCAGCAGGGACACGCTGCACATGCTCCAGATGGTACGGACGTACGCCGCCCGTACGATCACATCACCGATCACCTCACACACACACACACTCATTCACACAGTAACCTCCAAATTAAACATTTCATCCACGCGATGAGCTAGAGCTTTGGATCGTTATTGGCTCGGTTTCCTCTCCGGTGAACACTGGCCGACCCCGGCAGCACCTGACGGATTCATTCGCGCATGCAGGACCGCCAGGTCGGCAGCAGCGGAGGCGCGGCGGCAGGAGCACACATGCGCTGGCCCAACAATGGCGGCAATAATTGGGCGCCGCCGTACGCCCCCACCGGCGGCCCCGACGACGGCGACGACGACGGCAGCAGCAGCGCCGCTGCAGCATCATCAGGATTCCCCCCACTGGGGCAGCATCAGCTGGGCCGGCCACGGCGCCCAGCAGGCCCAGCCGCCGCTGAGCCTGGCCATGGCCAGCATCACCAGCAACAGTGGCACTGATCGAGCGGCTGGTGGTCCTAAAGATTCCAGCGAGAGGAGGCGCCGTTCGCCTCGGCCGCCGGGTTCCCTTTTCCGGGGAGGCAAGGTGGCAGTGAGGCGGGCAGCCTCAGCCTCATCCCTGCGCGGGCGGGCCCACCGCTCACCGTGGCGGGCCGGCAGGAACAACTCCGACGCCGAGATTGCTGTAGGGAGGAAATGGGGGCACTGTGGCTACAAGAACGATGTACATCATGTACTGATCGTCAGGCTGGAAAGGTTTGAGCGGTTTTGAGCAACGAGAGCTCGAAAATTTCTGACCTGAAATAGATCAGACTTGGTGACCACTAGTGTTTTTTTTTGTCTTAGTAATCCTACTGTTCTAATGTAGCTAGTTACATGCATGATGCTGCTCAAGGGATGTTGAATGGGTTCCCCGGAAGTATGGAAGAGATGCTAATATGCATTCAGCTTGTTTAAGCCTCAAAAAGAAGAAAAAAAAATATATACCGAACTAGTAGTTCATCTTGCCTTGTTAAGGCGAGCGAGCTGGAAATGATTGAAAAGATTAAGTTTGGTTCACGAGGTCAGCATAGTTCAATATCACATCTCTAGGGGCTACTAAAAGAAAACCACTTAATTAATAATATAGATGTATGTTTTTTTAAAAAGATTTAAAACGGTAGCATATAATGGCACCCCGTAAAATATGCACGAGACAGTTCATCACTTAAATCTCTCTGAACACAAAGATCAGACAAATATCGAGTTTGGGCTCACAGGTTGCATGGCAAACTTGATTTGACCAACATGACAATGATACAATAAAATCTAGCTATATTTATATATACTATAAAAATTCAGTAGAACTGAAAACAAATCATACTTAAAATTTTTCTATCACTCTTCACAAATGACCTATATATGTCGGATCTACGGGGAATGTGTTGATTCTTTTGCAATACCAACCGAAAAGAAACACTTTTAAGATGGTTTTCGCCATTTTTTCTCGTATTTTTTCACCTGGCGAAATCCTTACCTCCTTGTGTACCCACTATTGACCCGGCCCCATGAAATAGACCCAACGTACATCATGCGCGTGCCACTTAGGCCATCTTGCTAGTATAATAAAGTCAGAGCCCAAACACTTTTTTTAAAAAAAACATTTTTTTCATTTATCTAAACATTTGTGTAATACCTTAATCGCAACTTTTGTGCAGAAAAATATCTAAACAAGTTTTTTTTCAAAACTTTCTCACAAAAGTTATTGTTTTTCAGGAACTATTTACTATTAAAAGGGAAGTGGAGGACCAAGGGACTTTGTTGGAGAGCTACATTTTCTCACCGAGAGGAGCAGGGCGGCGCTTGAAGGATGTAGAAAAAGCAGATCTAGCCCACAAACTACTCTATTGCAGCCCATTAAACTCAGAGCTACTGTATCTAGGCCCAAGCCCAATACAATACATTTTACAAATCGAGCCCTCCAGAGAATCCCGGATCTCTCCAAGCCGACCCACACCAACCACAGCTGTCCCATCTAGACCCGTTAAGCCGACAGCGCGTCATTAACGAGGACCCGATAAGCTCCACGTTTTTTTCCTCCTCTTTTCGCTGCAGCTTCGCCTTCGCCCCCACCCCCCTATCCGCGTCCCCCGCGCGATCGATCGCACGCGCACGCGGCTGACCCCGCCGCCGCAGCCGTAGCCGCCCCCAGCGAGCCAGCCAGCCATGGCGGAGATCGCCGAGCGGGCCGTCGCGAGCGACCTGCCGGAGGAGCCCCGGCCGCCGCCCGCGGAGGAGGAGGACGAGGAGGAGGAGGAGGGGGACGTGTGCCGGATCTGCCGCAACCGCGGCGACGAGGACCACCCGCTCCGGTACCCGTGCGCCTGCAGCGGCAGCATCAAGTTCGTGCACCAGGACTGCCTCCTCCAGTGGCTCGACCACAGCAACTCGCGCCAGTGCGAGGTATAGACCGCCCCCCTCGGCCCCCGTGGTTGGGGGCGCCGCTGCGTTGTTGATTTAGGGATTCGGTTGGCTCGATTGCGTGGCGGAATCGATCGATTGGATGTCGGGGCTGGTGCTCTGGGTGATGATTCCTTGCCGTGTCATGTAGATTGGGGCAACGCTTCAGTTAATAGGCGTCGGTAGTGGTAGGGCTATTCTTTCTGCCTTCTTTTGTTGCTAGAATCAGGGGACTGGGTCGATAATCATGTCGATTGGACTGTTTTGATCATTTAACTAGGAAAGGAGTTTCCATACTGCTGCGTTGCTGTTGTGGTCTCAAAGGCATAATAATTCTGATAACCTGCAATTGTGTGTGCTTGTGCTTCTTAGTAGTAAAACTATTGACTTGGTATGGACAATTATTATACAGTTTTCAGTTGCCTAATCTTCTCTTAGAAGTAAGCTACACCTGTATTATTTTATGGATATGTAAATTGTCTCACCTCTAGGTGTTAGTCTGGTTTAGGGTGAATAAGGGAATGGGTGTTAGTTGGGGTTTCCAAGCACAACTCTACGGTTAGGTCACAATGGCTTGAATTGCAAAATGAAAGAGGACCTTGTGTCTGATCCATGCATTTGTGCACTGCAGGTCTGTAAACATGCATTCTCCTTCTCACCAGTGTATGCTGATAATGCTCCAACGAGACTTCCTTTTCAAGAACTAATAGTTGGCGTTGGAATGAAAGCATGCCATGTATTCCAGTTCATCCTTCGGCTTGCTTTTGTCCTCTCAGTCTGGCTCATGATTATACCATTCATTACCTACTGGATATGGCGGTTAACATTTGTGAGAAGTCTTGGTGAAGCGCAAAGGCTGTTCCTGAGCCACATCAGTGCTCAGTTGATTCTTAGTGATTGCCTTCATGGGTTCCTTCTCTCAGCTATCATTGTCCTCATATTTCTTGGAGCCACCTCATTACGGGATTACATAAGGCATTTGCGTGAACTTGGTGGACATGATGCTGAGAGGGATGATGCGGGCCGTGAAAGGCATGGCGCTCGGGCGGTCAGGAGGTTAGCGGGTCCTAATAACAGGGCTGCTGCAGATGGAAATATTGATGAATTAGCAGAGGCCCAAGGAATTGGTGCTGGTGAACTTTTGAGGAGAAATGCTGAAAATGTCGCTGCTCGGTTAGAACGACTTGAGGCTCAGGTTGAGCAGATGCTTGATGGTCTTGATGACGCAGATGGTGCAGAAGATGTTCCTTTTGATGAGCTTGTTGGTATGCAAGGCCCTGTCTTCCACTTGGTTGAGAACGCTATAACAGTAAGTATTCTTTCCTACTGCACTTCTTTAGATCTACATGTATCTGCATAGCTATGTTGAGTTTCAGAGTTGTGGCCCAAAATACTGGGAACTACTGGTTTTCTAATATGGTCTGATATATATTGAGAAGGAGTCAAGACCTTCTTTACTAGGGCCCATGGCAATGGAGTCTAACAAGCTTTTATCTTTGTATACCATTTTGTCAATAATTTAAGATCATTTCATCCAGATCTTGATTTTTTAAAAAATTCATATCATATTTTGTTCATCCACTTGGCATGGTGAAGATGTTGATTCAGCAGTGGTGGTTTGTTTTTTCTCGCTTAATTGGTTACTGTTTTTTTCTGAAATATGTAATGAAAGTGACATGAGAGAGGCTGGTATTCCTAACTTTCTTGCTCTATAATCCAATTAACAATAGTGCAATCGGGGCTTTTTAAAATGATGGATGACTTCCAACTTCATTTTATTTTTGTGAGCAAATCATGTGGTTTTTCCTAGTCTTATATTTTCAAAACATTGATAGGAGTTTGTCTTTTCTCCAGGTTTTGGCCAGCAATGCTATTTTCCTCATTGTTGTCATCTTTGTTCCATTCTCATTGGGAAGGATTGTCCTCTACTATCTGTCATGGTTTTTCTCTTCGGCCTCTACTCCTATGCTGGCAAAAATGATGCCCTTCACAGAAACAGCTATTTCTATTGCTAATGATACATTAAAAAGTGCACTAAATGTTGTGAAGAACTTTTCTTCCGACAGTAACAATGAAGGTGTTATCGGGCATGTGATTGAGGTTGTCACTCAATCCTTGAAGATAAATGCCACTGGTCTTAGCGTAATTCAAGGCACTGGGAAGAGCAGTCTGATAAAAGGACCAACTATTGGCTCGTCTTATCTTTCCGATCTTACAACTCTTGCTGTTGGATACATGTTCATCTTCTGCCTTGTATTTTTGTACATTGGATCGCTGGCTTTACTTCGATATGCCAGGGGTGAACGTTTTACCATTGGAAGACTCTACGGTATTGCTACTATATTAGAGGCCATTCCATCTCTATGCAGGCAGTTCTTTGCTGGAATGAAGCATCTCATGACTATGGTCAAAGTTGCATTCCTTCTGGTAATTGAGCTCGGTGTATTTCCTCTTATGTGTGGTTGGTGGCTTGATGTCTGCACTTTGAAGATGCTGGGCACAACAATTGCTCAAAGAGTTGAATTCTTTACAATGTCACCCTTGGCGAGCTCATCTATCCATTGGCTAGTTGGGATTGTGTATATGCTCCAAATCAGCATATTTGTCAGTCTTCTTCGAGGGGTATTGCTCAGTCCACTTTATATTTCCAGCAATTGCACTATCAGACATTGAAGTTATCATGTATCCCATTTGTCTCATTTTCTTTTTTTTCTTTTTGTGATAGGTACTGCGCAATGGAGTTCTTTATTTTCTACGGGACCCTGCTGATCCAAATTACAACCCATTTAGGGACTTGATTGATGATCCTGTGCATAAACATGCTCGACGGGTTCTTTTGTCAGTTGCAGTGTATGGAAGCTTGATTGTGATGTTGGTCTTCTTACCTGTAAAACTGGCCATGCGGGTAGCCCCTTCAATTTTTCCTCTGGATATCACGTGAGTTAGCTTACCCAACATGATTTCTGTCTGCTACTTGCCGTTTGGAGTTTCTCAATTCTAAGTCTTGTTTGCTTCTGTCAAATTGCAGGATATTTGACCCGTTTACTGAGATTCCAGTTGATGTGCTTCTGTTCCAAATATGCATCCCATTCGCAATTGAGCATTTCAAGCCGCGTGCAACTATTAAATCACTTTTGCACCATTGGTTTGCTGCGGTTGGTTGGGGCCTTGGATTAACTGATTTCTTACTGCCAAAACCTGAAGAAAACGGTGGGCAGGAAAATTGGAATGGCAGGGGAGAAAGAAGAGATAGGGGACATGGTGGCCGGGAAATGGTTGCCCCACAGGTCGAACAACGCATGATACAGCATGTTGCTGCTGAAGATAATGGCAGGGGAAATGCAAATGAAGCCAATGATGCCGCTGAAGAACCTGAAGTAGATGATCAGGGAGACTCTGAGTGAGTATAAATCTCTAGATTTGTGTAAATTTGAAGTATTTATCGTCTTTCCCCCATATATATTGTGCAATCCTACGCATATTACACTATCAAAAAAACTAAACAACTTTGAGCATAACTAAATTGGTTTAGAAAAAAAAAGAAAATCTGAATACAATTGTGGCTCAGTTATCTGCACAGGTTTTCTGAATCATAATTTGACAAATGGATTATTAACATAATAATTGAGTAATGATCTATCTCAATCTTATTTATAACAAACAAACACTTAAGAAAGTTGACAAGTGCATGAGATTCTCTATCAACATAAATGATGTTCTATTCATCTGATTATTTTTTTAATATTTGAAGGTATGGCTTTGTGCTTCGGATTGTGCTCTTGCTTGTACTGGCATGGATGACACTACTAATATTCAATGCTGGAATGATAGTTATTCCTATCTCGCTTGGCCGTCTCGTTTTTGAGGCTGTTCCCCGCCTGCCAATCACACATGGAATCAAGTGCAATGGTAATTTATGTTTGTGATTCTGTTGTAACTCATGTAACTTCTCAATTTTATCAATATCAAGATCAATTCTGCAACACATTTGCTGACATGGGTACTCTTGATTAGATCTTTTCTCCTTCAGCATTGGGTGTTATATTCTGTGGAGTGCAGCTGCTGGAACCAGATATGCAGTTGATTACATCAGATCACGGCAGCTGGGATTCCTTGTACAACAGATCTGCAAGTGGTGCTCAATTGTTTTGAAGAGCTCTGTTCTCTTGTCAATATGGGTAAATCTTCTAGACTGAACTGCTCTGTTTCAAGTTTCTACTATCCGGGTCTCACTGATTTGTGGTAGGAATTTCCTGAGTACCTTTTTTGTGTTATAGATCTAACTAGTAGCATTTTCTTTCTTTCAGATCTTTGTTATTCCTGTGTTGATTGGACTCCTTTTTGAGCTACTGGTCATTGTACCCATGAGGGTGCCTATCGATGAGAGCCCTGTCTTCCTATTATACCAGGATTGGGCACTTGGGTTGATATTCTTGAAAATATGGACTAGACTGGTAAGATAAATAACTCATTTCTTGTGTACCTCATTTTCATTTTTCCAGTTATTGTTTATATTTGACTGTTTGTACTATAATAGGTTTTGAGTTAACTTTGATACTATTTCCAGGTTATGTTGGATCAAATGGCACCTTTGGTTGATGAAAGCTGGAGGTCAAAGTTTGAGAGAGTTAGGGATGATGGCTTCTCCCGTTTAAGGGGTCTGTGGGTCCTCCATGAAATTATAATGCCAATTGTCACCAAGCTCCTTACTGCTCTCTGTGTCCCATACGTCCTTGCAAGGGGCATCTTCCCGGTGCTAGGCTACCCACTCATCGTGAACTCAGCAGTGTACCGCTTTGCCTGGCTTGGCTGCCTGATCTTCAGCGCGCTCTTCTTCTGTGGCAAGAGATTCCATGTCTGGTTCACCAACCTCCACAACTCCATCAGGGATGACCGCTATCTGATTGGCCGGAGGCTGCACAACTTTGGTGAGGACACACCTGAACCAAGCGAATCCGGAGCAACTATAGGGTCAGATGACCAGGACAGGGCGCTAGTCCTGCAGGATCAGGAAGAGGAAGTGGGATTGAGGCTGAGACGCAACAATTTGCGTGCATTCCAGCAGCCCGGGCCAGCTTATTAGCAGGAAGGAGTTTTTGATGAAGAGCGCAAAACCTTGCAGCTTCAGCTTGTGGTTTGTCATTGGGTTGTAGAGTGAGTTTGTGTGTTAGTGATAGGGATGAGTTGTTGTATAACAAAGACTGGGAGAAAGCTAAAAGATCGGTGAAACTGAAACTGAAAGGTCCAACTCCCCTTTTCGCGGTAGTCTTGGCTGACTGTAAATATCGTTTGACAGAACACTACCAGCCCAGCTCAATTTGATGTGATCCTGTATGGCTAATGAATTTAGGTGAACTGTCGGGTAGATACAAGATAAATTATAGCGTTATGACCTTTTCTTTCTTCTTTAGAGTTTGACTCTTTGTTTTAAGGCTACTGTAATATTGCATTTTGTGCAATAACTATTTAACAAGCAAGTAGTACCCGTGATGTTATGTGGGATGTACATTGGTTCTGTCTTGGCATCATTTTAATGTCAATTTAGCAGACAATTTGTATAATAGATTGTCTTCTGATTCTTCTTTTCACAGAACGTAATGATGTGTCGTGTAGCGGAACAGAGTAAAATGTGGTGAGTTGTATAGGGTCTTGTTTACTTCCCCAACTTTGCCCTAAATGCAAAAACAAGATTTCCATCATATCAAAATGTCGGTACATATATGGAGTATTAAATGTAGATGAAATCAAAAACTAATTTGTGAGATGAATATTTTGAGGCTAATGGTCATAAATACAAACAAAATGCTAACGTTGGTATGTCAAAGTTGGAAACTATACATAGATAACAGCTATCCTCTAGTTAATTATAGCTAGTCAGCTAGTAGAGTTGGGCGGGTCTAAACAGTGTCTTAGGGTAATTCCAATCCAATGACTAGGACGATGTCCATAGCATTAAATAAGGTGTCATGTAGAACAAAAGATGATGTGGTAAGTGAGTTAATGAAGAAAGAGGAGGAAACCGGGTCTTGCATGAGACATGGTTTCTACACGCTATCCAAGACAAGATGAGAGAGGAGCAGCATTTAATTTAGTCAAAGAGCATCAGTGTCTGTTTTGGGAGGGTAGTGTCTTGTACTAGTTTCTTGATGATGTGGAGGTCATAGAACATCAGTGTCTGCTTTGGGAGGGTAGTGTCTTGTACTGGTTTCTTGATGATGTGGAGGCTATGGACATCACTACTAGTGTCTTGGGTTGGGATTGGCCTTATTGTACTTGTAACAATGTAAGAGCTGACATGTACGGCTACAATCTGCCGCGCAGTGGAGCTGGCGGGGTTGAATTCAGCTGGGGCCTTGTTTAGTTTTTAACTTTGGCATGTCAAAATTGATATTTTACCATTAATGTGTCACTGTAGTATTTTATTTGTATTTGTGAATAATTGTCCAAATATTGGTTAGTTAGTCTCAAAATGTTCGTTTCGCAAAGTACTGGGTTTATCATAGATATAATAATATATTGTGAATCTTAATTCTCGCTATTGATCAAAATTAAAAAATAACTTATGAAAGATCCAAAAATATTTATATTTATGGATACTCCCTCCGTTTTTTTACATGTCGTATTAAGCCCCAACACACGTACCAAGAACAGAGAAATAATAGATCAAGAAATGAATTTGTTCCCGTTGCGAGGCTATCGCTTTTAATCTGCACTAATTCATGGCTGCATGCAAGCCTCTACCTCCGTTTTATCTGCAGGCGCATGCAACATGCAAGCCTACGCCAGCACTTTTCCTTCATGCAGTCCTGCTTTTCCGTGCATGCACATCCACTTGATGCATCAAGACACACATACATCTTTTTTTGTGACTTCTTTAGAAACGGTAATGCTAATCATCTTACGTCCGACGCAGACGGAAATATTGGACGCCCCCACCGATCCGTCCCGTATATGCAGCTGTTTAAAAAAAAAAATCTCCCATCATCAGCGCCCGTCTTATCCTCTTCAACTGCTTCGGTCCCATCCATTTTATGAGCCCCGTGCTTGTCCCCTGCTCGCTGCTCACCTCACGCGCTTGTCGCTGCCTTCACCTCGAAGCCGCCGCCGGCCTTCCCGGGAGATGAGTCACTACGTCCGCCCGCTCTTCGATTCCCCGCTATGGCTGTCACTCGCTGTCCTCCGCGCGACGCCGCCGCCGCCGCCGCCCCGCTCCTCCGCGTGACACCGCTGCGCCGTCCGCGACCACGACCGCCACCGCGCTGCTCCTCCGGGTGCTGCGCGAGGCGAGCAGTCCACTTTGTGCCGGCGACGAGGTGAGTGGAGGAGCGTATGGGGTGTGGCGTGCACAGCCGGCAGTAGGAACGGCGCGTGCAAGCCGGGAGCGAGAGTTCCGTGGAGGTCTTCGGCGGGACGCGACCTGCAACATAAGCTCCATGGCGGCATCCAGAGCTCCTCCGAGCTAGAAGAAATCCTCATGTTCCTTTCGATTTCATGTTGCAGCAGGTACACTATGATGTTACAATATCTTTTCTGGAATGTTGCAGCTTCATGGAGGTTGCATGAATCGAACTGATTTTTTATGCTGCAGCTGCATAATTTTGATGTTGTAATAGCATTGTCTCGACGTTGCATGAAGTTTGGTTGAATGTTTCGTATGAAATTCGATTGGTGTTTCATGAAACATGCTCTGATGTTGCGGCGGAAATTTTTACTCAACTTCCATAGCAACTAGATGATATCTGATGACATGAGTTCTATACATGTTTCTGATATTGCAACTGGTGACTTTTAATGTTGCAGATATTATTTTATGGTGTTGCATACTCTATTTTTGGATGTTGTAAAAATTTTACATGTTGCATGAGACATCGTATCCATGTTGCGGCGGGAGACGGTCTGTCAATGCTTTACATGGGTCTCTGTCCATTGTCATTTTTGCTTGACCTTGACCCACAAGAACACGGCGACAGACCGTGTTCCGTGTTCGTGCAGAGCAGTTGCACGTGGGCCGTCGTCGTCGCACGGCCATGGGCTGTTGCCCGTCTGTCAATGCTTTACATGGGTCTCTGTCCACTGTCATTTTTGCTTGACCTTGACCCACAAGAACACGGCGACAGACCGTGTTCCGTGTTCGTGCAGAGCAGTTGCACGTGGGCCGTCGTCGTCGCACGGCCATGGGCCGTTGCCCGTTGGTTCCCGCGTGTTTTAGGTACCTGGTGAGCAGCGCACAATGACACAACAACTACCGTCGCTGGCGCGTACGGGGGCCTTTTATGATCCTTCAAGTCTTCAACACGAACCTGCTCTGAATTTGCTAGGCAATTTGAGCACCGTACGTTGGTATCCATTACAAACGTGCACGCACCGCAGCAGATCGCTTACCCACAGCACTTTCGGATCCCTGTCATCGAGCTCCACTCGACGTTCTCTCCAACAGCTCTACATAATTATTTGCAAGTCATTTCAGCTGTCTAAAACGCCAATTAATCGTATTTTACGATCAGCCGAATGAATCCTTTTTTTTATACTTGCCGAATGAATAATCCTTTGGATGACAACAGCGTATATATGTTAGGCAATTATAAAAAATGCAACTGGTAGCGGTTTAATTTGTTGCACATGCGAGTAGCGACGCACCTTGGATTACCTCCGCCGTGGACTTCCCTCCCCAACGGTCGGGTCCTGCATACCGTGTGCACCATTGCCACGGTTTAAATCAGAGGACCTGTATAAGTATTTTTTTTAAGACCTGCACAAGTATTTCATAACGACTTGCAGGGACGCCTCGCGCGAATTATTTCTCGGGCTTGCCAGCGCCCGGACGTCCGACGGTGATTAAAATATCGGACGGTACTGTAGCATGCAAAATTCCCGCCGCAACATGTATGTAATGTTTCATGTAACATGTAAACCTTTTTGCAACATACAAAAATAATATATGCAACATCATAGAACAATATCTGAAACAAAGAAAGCCACCGGTTGCAACATTGGAGACCCCTATAGAAACGGACGCCATCAGATATCATCCAGTTGCTACGGGAGTTGAGTAAAAATTCCCACCGCAACATCAGAGCATGTTTCATGAAACATGCCATTCATATAAAACATCCAATCGAATTTCATACGAAACATCCAATCAAACTTCGTGCAACATCAAGACAAGGCAAAATCATTGCAACCAATGCAACATCTATATCACGGTAAAACATTGGAACGCGGAGGTTGCAACATAAAAAATCAACAGATGGAACATCCAAAAATAATTGTTGCAACATACAGAGAGTTATGCAACATAAAACAAAGACTGTTGCAACACCGTGAGGTGCTTAACGCAACATCACACTTGAGCTCGCCGCCGGCCTCGTGCGCCACCGCTCTGGAGCTCCTGCGGCCGTCCCGGGCCAGCTCCACTGGTGGCAACCGGCGCAGCTCCTCCCTGGCCGCAGGGGAGAAGCTGCCCCTACCGGCGCAGCTCTTGCCGGGGGAGATGGGCGGCGGTGGCGGAGCCCGGAGGAGCGCCGCCGTGGAGGAGCGGCGCCCGGAGAAGCGGCGTGGCGGCGCCCGGAGGGGGGGCCGGAGGCAGCGTGCGGTGGAGCTTGGCGGCGGCGCGCGGATGGCCGGGGCTGCAGCTCGAGGAGCAGCGACGTGCGGCGGCACGCAGAGGAGCGGCGACTGCAACGACCGACGGCGTTGACGCGCAGCGGAGCAGGAAGAGGCGGCGATGCGCGATGCGCTGTGTGTAGATAGCGCGTGACGGCGGGAGGAGCAAGAGGGGCGGCGCCTGGATCGAGGGCGACGGACGCGTTGCGACGCGTGGAGATAAGGACGAGCGAGGAGCCCGAGGAAATTGAGATGCCGATGCTGGGGCTGGTAAGCGGCGTCCGATATTTTTAATCGTATCGGACGTCTTACGCCGAGCATTACTTCTTTTCGTTGCGACCTTCCTTTCCAACGGCTCTCTACTCAACCACAGTTCGATCCAAAATTTTATATGGCAGTTGATGGAAGTTTCAGTTGATCGATCCGCGGAGTAAAGACGACGTAAGAGCCTAGGTCTTCGGTGCAGTGCAGGTATCCAAGACGCCACGGGCCGGGCCATCGACTCCTTCCGATTGCAGTTACAGGTCGTCTCCATCCTGCTCGCATCTCCCAGCGTCAACCCATCGCCTCCGAAGTTCAAAAAAAAAAAAAAACCCATCGCCTCCTTCCGATTGCACAGCCAGCCAGTCTCCTCCTCCCTTGTGTTCCTCTTCCCGCGGCTCCTCTCGCCAGTCCTCCCGGCGGCGGCGCTCCGCATGTCAATCCATGGGCTGATCCTCGAAGTCAGAGGTGCCCCTTCCTCCTCCTCTCCCCTGCAATCCGCCCCCTCGCTCCATCACTCTCGCCGCCGCCTTTCGATAGGCACCAAAACCTACCTGCGCTGAAATCATCCCCGCTTGTGTTTGTGCCTGCAGTCACCGGGTGCCGGAAGCTGCGGGACACCGAGTTCTTCACCCGCCAGGACCCCTACGTCGTGATCGAGTACGCCACCACGAAGGTCCGCACCAGCACCTGCACCGGTCAGTACTTACCATACCTCTCTCTCTGTTTGCGTGTATGCTGCGCTCTTTTTTTTTGTTTGCCCCTCATTTCAACGAAGAACCTGCGTGTCGTGTGGGCAACCAAACCTTAAAATCTACACGAATTCAAACTGCGGTACACAGGAATTCGGCAGCGGACTCGGTATACAGACGGCATACTCGTTCAATCGATCTGATTCGAGGTATTGGGTGAGTGTGAACTGTAGGTAGTAACAAGGTTGTAGGTGAAGGGGTCAGCTGCTGCTGCTTCTCGTTATCTGCATACTCGGCCTGCTTTGTCCTCTCATGACTTTCTTTAGAAGACTCGGTAAGAAATGGATAAATTACCAGCTGTGAGCGATCAAACGTTGATTGCTGAGGCCGGGTTAACCGTATTTCTAAAAAAAAGGATAAATTATAGTGGACAAAGGCAGTAGAAGAAACTCAGCTAGAAACGCAGCCAAGTTGAAATAAAAGGCCAAAAGAAGATGTAACAATGAACTGAAAGGACGGCAAAGCAAAACAGCAGAAATCACAGCTTGGGCCCATAGGGAACAAATACCGCTGATGCTACACAGCTTTGATACCAGAGGCCAACAGCCGACCAGCTGGGCGATTCTTTCTAACTTTGCATAGTGTCTTTGTGCCTAAGTTATATGTGCTGTCCATGCGCCGCTAGTTGGCATCTCATAATTGGCATAATATGCTTGGTTGTTGATTTAAGAGGAAACTATTGTGTTGACCTTTCAATTTTAAAAGGGAATACAGTTCGGTATGCTTTTTTTTACAACTTTTTGCTATTTTTTATACCACCGTGTTTGTGTTGAATTTTATGTCATTAATATAGGAAACTTTTGCTTTTTTTATTTACTATTGCAAAAAGGTGAAATGCCCCGCTGCTGCTAGAAGTACTTTGCCTACTAAAATCCCTTGTCCCTTTTACATGTCTTGCTGCCTATATTAAAAACTAATTGCATTTGAACACAACCTAAAGTAATGAAGGAAAAAGTGATGGGTATGTGCAAATCGCGCCTTCAAATTGCTTTGTAAGTCGAAACAGATCACCATTCTTTTCTCTGGTCATTGCCAATTCATATTGGTTTGTACACATTTGTGCAAACAAAAATATATTTTTGGTTATTTCTTCATCAGAAAGACATTATCTAAAATTTGAGGTCAATAAAATGGAACTCTTGTAGATGAGACTAATATCTAAGTAATGAAATTATCAGACATCACCAACAATGGTGAAGCATTCATCTCACCAATTGTTTACCTCCACAAACTTATAATCTTTCCATACAGGCAGGCCTCTACAGAACTATGCTTATTATATGATATCTCTAGTTCTCCTTTTCAACCTAACATGTGATTTTGATATCAGACGGGGGAAGAAACCCAACTTTCGATGAGAAGTTTCATATACCCCTCGTTGAAGGGCTACGCGAGTTGAATGTTATCGTTTGGAACAGCAACACGCTTACCCATGATGACTTCATTGGCAGCGGCAGGTTTGTGACTCTTAGCATCAATCGCTATTGCAATCTGGTCATTACTGTTTAGTAAGTAAAATTTGGATGTGCTTTCTTGCAGAGTATACCTGCACAAGGTGCTCTCAAATGGCTATGATGACTCCTCATGGCCACTTCAGACACGCCACATGAGGTACTCCTGTCTCATATACCTTGAGTGCACTGGCCTTGTGAATTTTCTGACCGTGGTGAATTTGCAGATCTGCTGGGGAAGTAAAGCTCATTATGCATGTTGATGTCTCAGCTATGGTGAGAGACTGATAATTATTCTTTATTTCCTTCTCAGCACTAGCGTCTATCTGATTGTCTTATGTTTGACAGAAGAACAAGATGGGTAAAAGTATCACTGCATCAAGTACACATTCTGTTCCTCCACGTTCAATGCCAGCCCCAGTCCCAACTCCAGCCCCTGCCCCTGCCCCTGCCCCTACCCCGGCACTAGCATCAGCAGTTCCATACAGTGGGGTTTCACCTCCATATCCACCTGCTTCAGCATATCCTGCCATATCCGCATACCCTGCTTGTCCAACTCCTAGCCAGTCACTATATACCGCTCCAGAATATCCACCACCTCCGCAGCAAGCATACCCACCTCCGCCGTTAGGATATCCTCCTCCATCATATCCACCTCAGCCATATGAGCAACCATACCCACCGCAGCCATATGGGCAGCCGTACCCACCCCCGCCAGCAGCACAGTCCCCATATCCTCCTGGTAAGATCCAACTGAGCAGAGATAAATCCACACCTTTTCAAGATATTATCAATGCTCTAACTAGATGATCTCTTTTTGCCTCGATTCATCCTATGCAGCGCCTTACCCTGGTACCTATCCACCAAGACCTTATTGATCTATCAGCTTCACACAAGAAGGTTTATCAGAAGCAGCAGACAACAATGGTTAATGCTTAATATGATATGTGCCTTCGTGTGGATTCTTTGTTTCTAGTTATTTGGTTATTCCTAACAAAATTCTAAGCACCGTCACTGAACTGTCACATCGATCGCTAGTCGGCTAAAGGTCTGGATGATAACTGTTTGATGAGAAGTGAAAAAGGAATATCAAGATTTCACTTGTCTGAAGCTGAAGATGCTTTAAGTACAAGAGAATAAGAGATAGACATTGCTTCCCTTTTGTGAACCATGCAAACAACCCATCAGTTCAGTTATATATATACCCTTTCCAATATGTACTATAGGTAGCTTGCAGAATGTCTCGATGAAATCCATCCTATATTGCTTGCTGTGGTTTTACCAAAATAGAGCCCAGACCCAGCTCGCTTCGGTCTTGAGTCATGTCTGATGTCCTGTGTGACCATACAATTGTACATAGTAGGTATTGGTAGAATGGTAGTAACTGCAAATGCGGTAGCTGTGAAGGCTGCAGCACCTTGTCTGACTTGAACTTGGAGTTTATTTGTAAGTCAATAAATTTGCTTCAGTGATGATAGCTCTAACGTGTGGTGATTTGAGAAATGGTATTTCCATGTTTTTTTTTATTTTCTCTGGACTAGCTGGCATTTGCTGTGGTGAAGGACTGCATCGTATGTTTTAGCTTTTAGGCCTTTTAAAGTTTCAAGTACGTATGAACTGGCCTGTGTAAGTGTGGATGCTTATTATCTATAGTTCCTCAGGGCTGGGTCTTTGTTTCATCTGATTCCAGTGAAGTTTAATGCCTTTTCAATTGTTATCTTATGTCAGTTTTTTTTTTTTGACAAGGAATCTTATGTCAGTTTGTGCATGGAGTTTACATCCCTTGTTGATTATAGCTGTTCGGATGTTGTCAATACTGTGCACCGAGAGAAATATATTATTATACTAAATCCATCTGTAGACATGAATCTTAGTAATTCATTGTATAATAAGTCAAACTTAAATTATTTGACTTCTTAGAAAGCGTGAGGTGCATACATTTTTGAATGTAGGGACTATAGATGGTGGTAGCTATCTGTAATTTTATCATTTTCTGTGCACTTCACTGAATTTTCATAGCCATTAACCAAGGTATTTCCAACTTCCAACCAACACTAGTATTAGTTTGTATAATCTTCACATCAATAAAAAAACTAGCACTAAACACTGCTCTCCTAAAGCAAATACCACTATTAATGCCATACTCAAATTTAATGTACTGACATCTCATTTTGAGTTAGATGTTGTGTAGAAACCAGTGGCGGAGCCAGCTTTTGCTCACGACTAGGGCTAAATTCAGCCACCAAAATGGCCGTCTATATGACATGATATAAAGTAATAGCAAAATGTGAAATTGCAAATCTGAAATTGCAGTATCAAATTACAATCAATCTATTGGATGGAGATGGTGGGAGATTAGAGAGAAGATCGATGAATGATGAATACCTGTTGACTAGGCCTGCGGCGATGAGGTCTGAACGCAGCCATCGCGGCGCCTCGGCGGACGGCGGCCAGCTGAGTGGGTGCCGGTGGCGGGATCCCCGTGGCTGTGGGCCGACGCGCGCTGAGGAAGAGCGACTCGTAGACCTCGGGCGCAGTTCTACTCGAGCGATAGCGGGACTACGGGAGCGCCGCACGGTAGAGCTCTGGCCTCCGGGTCGAGGGCGGCGGCACAGGAAGCGTCGCCGCACGTGTGCGTCGGGGCGTCGGGTAGGAGCTGCAAGACGACGGTGGGCGGACTGGAACTAGATTGCTAGCTGTTCAGGTATTTGCCTTAGTGGTTTTTGGGCCAAAAACTATTGAGGATATGTGGACTTTCATGGGCCAAGACTAGGGTCTCGGCCTGGGCGGCCCTAGTCGCAATTCGCCTCTGGTAGAAACCATGCTTCAGACTTGATTTTCTTTCTTTTTCTTCGTTAACTCACTTGTCATCATATTTTTTATCATATGTTAGGAATTGCCTTAGATACCACATATCATATGCTAAAATTGTAGCAAGTAAACATGTAAGCAGTACAATATCTTCATACAAATATCTTTTGTATGAGGATCGACTTTAAAAAACCACACATATTTTGATTTATTACGAAGCAAACGATGAATTGACTTGTGATTTTTAAAAACCCAACACCATAATATTGTACACAGCAAAAAGTTATATCATTTTTCCTTCAAAATAGAGACTAAGCCTGTTTGAATTCTAATGACTAAACTTAGGTCTAAAGTTAGTCTATTAGGTAAATCCTACCCAAATTAAACTTGCCAATTATTCTATAAGACCCACCTAAACTAGACTAAAAGGTGCATCTAATTGGGGAAAAGACTATGATACCTCTTGTTTATTCCAACTTATCCATCCCTTCATCATGGGAAAAAACAGGGGCAAAAATGTGAGAATCAAGATTTTGAGCGTAGTTTCTAGAAGTTAGATTTTAAGTAAAATCTAATAAAAGTGTTTGGAGACGCAGATTTCATAGCTAGATTCTATCTCCTCTCATGTCCAGTCCTAAAATCTAAAAAAGGCTAGCCCAAGCCAGCTTCTGGGATTTCACAATCTGAAGATGTAGATTCTAAAATATGATACATAATCTATTCTATTTTTAGATACTACTCAGATTTTAGAAGCTAAATTCGCAAAGTCTGGTAGCATCCAATCGCGGGGCATGTTTGGATCAGGGAGACTAAAATTTTAGCCTCTTGCAGCTTTCTTTAGCCTCACATGTTTGGAAGTTCTCTTACAAGACTAATTTTAGTCACCTAATTCAAACATGCCCTCATTCTTCTTTCAGGTGAACGGGTCCCTTCTTTAACTTCATATGTTTGAAGTTTAGCTCTTGCAAGACTAATTTTAGTCATCTAATTTAAGCATGCCCTCGTTCTTCTTTGAGGTGAACGGGCCAAAGAGGAAACGATTTTTCCTTTCTCTTACGGCACCTCCAAAAGGCCGAAGAGGAAGGTACAGCAAACGACAAGATAGACATAGACCTGGCACGGGCCCTAGGCCCACGGATGGCCCTCCCTACACAAATTTAGCGAAGTCCGAGGGCCGCAGCGCAAAATCACCGACCATGGTCCACAACTCCACGGGGGGAGCCTTCCCTTTTTGCGCACCGAAAGCTCCCCACTCCACTGTCAGGACTCTACGAGGATGAACAATGAGAGAACACGAACAAGTATTTTTGGTGCTGCAAGCGGCGGCTTTTCTGGTGTCTCTCTATTCATTATAAAGAAATTACATGCAGTCATACATGGTTACAAACTAACCGAGACAATCACGGCATGTCCACAATCGGTTGTTGCCATCCCAACACCCAAGACATGTCGCCTGCCATGCTTAGCCACTAATCAATCTAAGCTACCAAAAATATAGTTAGCGGGTGCTCAGGGTTTATTCTAACAGAAAGCCGCAGCTACAGGAGATGACTTGAATGTTGCTGAAGTATAGGATAGTATAAATAGAAGATGCAATGATACACACGCCATAGCTAAATCTGACCAACTTGATGCTCCTGAACACGATGTGCCGGCGTAGAGCCAATGGAAGAATCAAGAGTCAAAGGATCACGGCCAGGAAACAGGACGCGTACGCTAGAGTCAAAGCATCAGCATGTGGCGGCTCAAATCAATAGATCAGGGACTCCAAAAGAAGCATTATTTCAGACTGACATTTTTATATATTCGTCTTGTATATTGAAAAACACAAAAGAAGTATTATTCCATAGAGTTCTTTTACGGTGCGCCATACTAGTCCTGGCGTGGGCGGCAGAGACGGTCCATCGGCGTGGCACTGGCGTTGCATCCAGCCATGCCCGCCTTCTCGAGAATCTTGGCGGCATACGCGGTCTGCCGGAGCGTGATGCCGGCTGATCCTTGCGACACTTCGAGCCCGAGGTAGTAGGAAAGTAACCCCAGGTCACTCATGCGGAAGGTGTTCATCATCTGCGCTTTGAACTTGTTCACAGCTCCCGCATCGCCTCCGGTGATGATCAGGTCATCAACGTAGACGCCCACGATCAGGCGCCCTGTACCACCACCGCGTGTATACATACCGTGCTCGTCGATACAGCGCTTGAAGCCGAGGCCGAGCAGGGAGGCGTCGAGCTTCTGGTTCCAGGCCCGCGGAGCTTGACGGAGCCCGTACAGAGCCTTGCGGAGGCGCAGTACCTTGTGCTTGTTCTTGCTGTCGACGAAGCCGGGAGGTTGCTGAACGTACACCTCCTCTTGAAGCTCCCCATTCAGGAACGCCGATTTGACGTCCATGTGGTGGACGCCCCAGCCAAAGTGAGCGGCAATGGCGAGCAGCAGCCGGACTGATTCCAGCCGCGCGACGGGGGCGAACACCTCGTCAAAGTCGATGCCAGGGCGCTGCACATATCCCTTGGCCACGAGGCGCGCCTTGTACTTGACGATGGCGCCGTTCTCATCACGCTTCACCTTGTACACCCATTTGAGGCCGATGGCGTGTTGATCCCGAGGGAGCTCAGCCATCGACCAAGTGTCATTGTCGCGGATGGACTTGAGCTCCTCCTCCATCGCCGCGTTCCAGTTCGGATCACCGTCCGCATCCTTGAGGGATCTGGGCTCCTCCACGCTCACGCTATGCAGCTCGCCTTCCTCGACGTCGCGGTTAGCCCGCCCAGGCACGGTGTTGGTGCCCAGGACGTTCTCGAGTGTCCTGTAGCGGTGCTCCAGGTCCTCGTCGTCGTCTGCGTCGAGGTTCGGGTCGACGCTTAGTGGCGTCGCGAACTCCACCTGCGGCGCCTTGGTGACGTTAGGCGCGGCAGTAGTAGGTGAGGGCTCCTCCCTCAACGTCGAGCCCAGAACGGGCGAGCCCGCTCCAGAAGCTGGTGGCGTCGTGCCCCCAGTGCGCGACGGCGTGCCCAGCACAGGTGGTGCCGGACTCGCGGCATGCGATGGGGAGCCCAGTGCAGACGATGCAGGAGCCTGACGACGCAGCTCGTACTCCTCCTCGACGGTGAACGGCACCAAGCTATCGCTCGGCGCGGCGCTCCCCCAGTCCCAGCGCGCGTTCTCGTCGAACACGGCGTCGCGCGCGACCCGGACACGCTCTGTGGCGGGGTCGTAGAAGCGGTACGCCTTCGCTCCTTCCTCGTAGCCGATGAAGACCACCTTCCGACCACGGTCCTCAAGCTTGGACGGGTGAGGGCGCAGATGCTTGATGTAGGCGACGCACCCGAACACTCTTAGGAAGTGCACGGGTGGCTTCTTCCCGTACCACGCCTGGAACGGGGTAAGGCCGTCGAGGGCGGCTGTTGGCGACCGGTTGAGGAGGTACACGGCGGTGTGCACCGCCTCTCCCCAGAAGAAGCCCGGCATGCTCCGTGCACGCAGGATGGAGCGCGCCGTGTTCACGACCATCTGGTTCCTCCTCTCCACGACGCCATTCTGTTGAGGAGAGTGCGGCGCAGAATGTTGACGAAGAATTCCTTCGCCTGCACAGTACTCACAGAATTGTACTGAGGTGAATTCTCCTCCATTGTCAGTACGGAGGACCTTCAGCTTCTTGCCGGTCTCCCGCTCGACCTTCGCCTGAAAGGTCATGATGGCCGCCGGTGCATCTGCTTTGGAACGCAACAAGGTGAGCCACATATACCTGCTCATGTCATCGACCATCAGCAGGAAGTAGGCGTTCCCGGCCGGCGTCGCAGGGGAGATGGGACCGCAGAGGTCACCGTGGACGAGCTCGAGCTGCTCCTTCGCCCGGAACTTCGCGGCCTGCGGGAACGGCGCTCTCTTTTGCTTTGCGAGAACGCAGTCCTCACAGACTTGCTCGACGTGGTCGATGTCCGGCAGCCCCTTCACCATCTCGCCCCGGCTCAGCTTGTGCAGCGAACGGAAGTTCAGGTGCCCGAACCTCTCGTGCCACATCCAGGCGACGTCGCCGACTCGCGCGGTGAGGCACACCGGGGCGGCGATGTTCATGTCGAGGTAGTAGAGGCGGCAGGGGGATCGAGGAACCTTGGCGAGCAGGAGTCGTTGCAGATCGAAGATGCGGAGGACGCCATCCTCGATGGCGATCTTGTACCCGTACTCGTCCATCTGCCCGAGGCTCACAATGTTGGTGGTGAGCCGCGGGATGAAGTAGACTCCGTCGAGCCGGCGATGCTCCCCGGATTTGAGGGCGAAGAGCACGGTGCCCTTCCCCTCGATGTTGACCACCGACCCGTCGCCGAACTTGACGGTGCCGGTCACGCTGCTGTCGAGCTCGGAGAAGACATGGCGCGACCCCGACATGTGGTTTGTCGCGCCGGTGTCGAGGACCCATCGGCAGGGCCCCTCTGCCTCCTTCTCTTCCTCTCTGAGGTGGAGGAGGACCTTTGGCTCGACGAGGTGGACGCGCGGCGGCGGATCGAGGGCGCGCAGCGGCGGCGGCGCTGAGGAGTGGGGAATGGATGCGTGCGGCGCGGTTACCTCAGACTCCACGGAGACGTACATGAGGGCCCGATCCTCATCTTCATCAGCCTGGACCATGTGGGCCGCGGCCTTTTTCTTCCCGCGGCAATCCTTGGTCCAGTGGCCCGTCTTACCACAATTCTCGCAGCGGGTGCCGCGCGGTGGTCTGCCTCCGCCGGCGTTCCCGGCGCCCGCGTTCTGGCCATCACGGCCGTCACGCTGCCCGGAGCCTGATCCACCGCGCCCGCGTCCGCGTCCTCGCGGCTTCCCACGGTTGCTGGACCCCGAGCCACCGCCGGAGTTTTCCTGCTCGCGGCGGGCCTTGCGGCGAGCCTCCCAATCTTCCTCGCAGAGCAGGAGTCGCCCCATGCCGTCCGTGATCTCCTTCGGCTTGCCGCGTTCCTCGAACACGCGCAGCCGCCCGATGACGTCCTCGATCGACGTGTTGTTCAGATCGAGAAACATCTCGAGGGAGACGGCGGCTTGAGACAGGCGATCGGGAACCACCTGCAGAAGTTTCTTTACTACTTCGGCGTCGGTGATGTTGTCGCCGAGGATGCGTAGGTTCACGGCGAGCGACGTGATCCGGATCCCGAACTCGGAGACGGACTCGCCATCCTTGAAGACGAGCGCGCCGAACTCGCGGCGGAGCTGCTGCGCGCTGGCGTCGCGCGCGCGACTGTCACCGACCCGGAGCACCTTGACGGCGTCCCACGCCTCCTTCACGGTCCGCTTGCGACCGAGCATCCCCCACATCTCGGAGGGGACCGAGCGCAGGAGCCCCGCCATTGCCTGGCGGTCTTGTTGGTACTCATCTTCATCCGGGTCCTCGTCGATGCCGATGTCGACGGCGTCCCAGACGCGGAGCGTCTGGAAATTCACCTCCATCACCAGCGCCCATTCCGGGTAGTTCGTTCGCGTGAGCATCGGCCACGCGACGTTGGCGGAAGAGCGCTCGATGACGCGCTCCACGATCCGTGATCCAGAGCGGTGGCGACTGCCGGAACGGCCACGGCGACGGCGCGGCGATCGCGAGGACTTCGGCTTCTTCTCATCGTCGGTATCTTCAGTCGGCTTGATCTTGGTGGGCGACTGGGAAGACATGCCTACGATGGTGAACCGGCTCTGATACCAATTGTCAGGACTCTACGAGGATGAACAATGAGAGAACACGAACAAGTATTTTTGGTGCTGCAAGCGGCGTAGTCGGCTTGATCTTGGTGGGCGACTGGGAAGACATGCCTACGATGGTGAACCGGCTCTGATGCCAATTGTCAGGACTCTACGAGGATGAACAATGAGAGAACACGAACAAGTATTTTTGGTGCTGCAAGCGGCGGCTTTTCTGGTGTCTCTCTATTCATTATAAAGAAATTACATGCAGTCATACATGGTTACAAACTAACCGAGACAATCACGGCATGTCCACAATCGGTTGTTGCCATCCCAACACCCAAGACATGTCGCCTGCCATGCTTAGCCACTAATCAATCTAAGCTACCAAAAATATAGTTAGCGGGTGCTCAGGGTTTATTCTAACATCCACTTCGTCCCTGTCGACGAGTCCACGCCGCTCTAGTACTCTCTCGCACCCTGCGGCCTCTCGCCCTCTCGCCTCTCTCTTCCTCCTCCCTTGTCCTTGCTCGCGAGAAGAAAACCGACAAAACCCTGCGAATCCGCCGCCGAAGCTTCTGGGGTCCTCCTCGCCGCCGCTCCGCACCCCAGCACGCCGCCGTCGGTAAGTGGCCCGAAGATCCATGCTTTTCTTGTCGCTAGCCTTCGTGTTTCCCGTGGTTTTAATCTACTGCTTCCACGGAGCCCGTGGACGGAAATGGTAATGCCGGCGGCCGTGACCGCGGCTCCCCGATCTGTTCTTGTTTCCGGGGTAGTTGCAAGATTTAAGCTTGTTCCGACGGCGCGGCGCGGCCTTGAACGGTTAGGCTTAAGGTTTCTTACGTTCTTAGTGTCCGTGGGTTGCTTAGTGTCGCAATGGCGTGGGATCTGGCGATTTGTTTGCTGCTTGGTTCGTAGTTGGGATGAGGATGTGGTTGAGAAGAAATATGAATCGGCGAAAAAAAGAAGTTTAGTGTGGTGGTTTAGAAAAGGTAAAGCTGTGTAATTATTGGTGCCCATCTGGAGCTGTTGGCTCATTGCAATGGTGGGGAAGACGGTGGCTTTTTGCTCGCCTCTGGAGAGTGGGCGAGTTCCTTTTGCTCCTTTTTCTGTGGCAAGTAATTATGATTAGTGTTAGTTTTTTGTATTTTGGTTTCCCTCTGTAGTTGTTTTGAAAGTCGAGGTTGGTTCTATTTTAGGATGGGTTAAGTTCGTTGCTCCTATTCTTCTTTGTTTGACATGTAGCTAAAGATCATTATTTTTCAATGTAGCCTGTACGATTCGATTAGCAACCAACATGCTGTTGCAATGTTTTTTTTAAGTCAGATAGCTGCGGTATTCAGGCAGGTTTTAGCTTGAGTGAAATGCATTTCATTTTTGCTACCTGGTTGGTTTATTCCAATTTTCATACTTGCTGCAGGTGTCTTTCCAAGATTGTTGATGTAGAGTTCATTCTCTTCTGAATTTCAATGGTTTCCTCCCACAGTAGAAGATGAGGAAATGTTCGCAATGCTCTTAGCTGTGTTGCCTGACAAGTAACTGCAGAGGTACTAGTTTCCTATTTACTTCATATTATTGTTCATTAGTGTGCGTTCCTTGTACTAGTAGTTTATTAATAGTGTTTACTTTTGGTGTTGTTCCAGCTCATCTGGAAATCAACTGGGATTTCTTGGTTCTATTTGGAGTCCGGGAGTAGTTGTTTGGTTGAAGATCCTCATTCAAGATGATGCAGAGGCCGCCGTTCCGTCCTGAGGAGTACTCCTTGAAGGAGACCAGGCCTCACCTTGGCGGCACAGCTTCTGGTGACAAGCTCACCAGCACCTATGACCTGGTTGAGCAGATGCAGTATCTCTATGTCCGGGTGGTGAAAGCAAAGGAACTTCCAAACATGGACATCACTGGGAGCTGTGACCCATATGTTGAGGTGAAGCTAGGGAATTATAAGGGCACAACTCGGTTTTTCGAGAAGAACAACAACCCAGAGTGGAATCAGGTCTTTGCTTTTTCTAAGGAGCGCATTCAGTCATCAATTGTGGAGATTGTGGTCAAGGATAAGGATCTTGTTAAGGATGACTTCATTGGGCGTGTTGTATTTGACCTTACTGAGGTCCCAAAGAGAGTGCCACCTGACAGTCCGTTGGCTCCACAGTGGTATCGGTTGGAGGATCGACATGGACACAAGGGGAAGGGGGAGTTAATGTTGGCGGTTTGGATGGGTACTCAAGCAGATGAAGCATTCCCTGAAGCATGGCATTCTGATGCGGCCTCAGTTCTTGGAGATGGGCTTGCAAGTATTAGGTCAAAAGTGTATCTTACTCCAAAGCTTTGGTATCTGCGTGTCAATGTCATCGAAGCCCAGGATCTTATACCAAATGATAAGACAAGGTTCCCTGAGGTTTATGTCAAAGCCATGCTAGGCAACCAAGTTCTTAGAACCCGGGTATCACCAGGTCGGACTCTGAATCCAATGTGGAATGAGGACTTGATGTTTGTTGCTGCTGAGCCATTTGAGGAACACCTTATTTTGAGTGTAGAGGACAGGGTGGCCCCAGGGAAGGATGAAGTACTTGGAAGGACAATGATTTCACTGCAGCATGTACCCCGGAGGCTTGATCATAGGTTGCTGCCCAGCCAGTGGTATAATCTTGAGAAGCATGTCATGATTGATGGTGAGCAGAAGAAAGAGACTAAGTTCTCAAGCCGGATTCACTTGAGAATTTGTCTTGAAGGTGGATATCATGTCTTGGATGAGTCAACACATTACAGTAGTGATTTAAGGCCAACTGCAAAACCTCTCTGGAAACCTAGCATTGGCATTCTTGAGCTGGGTATCTTGACGGCACAGGGCCTGTTACCTATGAAGACTAAGGATGGGCGTGGCACAACTGATGCCTACTGCGTTGCAAAGTATGGACAGAAATGGGTGCGGACTAGGACTATAATCGACAGTTTCACTCCCAAATGGAATGAGCAGTACACTTGGGAGGTGTATGACCCATGCACTGTGATCACAATTGGTGTGTTTGACAATTGCCACCTGCATGGCGGGGATAAGGGCAATGGTGCCCGTGACACCAGAATTGGGAAGGTCCGCATCCGCCTATCAACACTTGAAACTGATCGAGTGTATACCCACTCATACCCTCTTATTGTTCTGACACCTGCTGTGACACCTTCCCCACCTCCCGCCCGCCCGACGTTGTGCGGATGCGGTATGACCGGCTGCGGAGCGTTGCTGGGAGGATCCAGACTGTTGTTGGTGACCTCGCGACTCAGGGCGAGCGGCTGCAGTCCCTGCTGAGCTGGAGGGACCCCAGGGCCACGGCACTGTTTGTGGTCTTCTGCTTCATCGCCGCCATTGTCCTATACGTCACGCCATTCCGCGTGGTAGTCTTTCTCGCCGGCCTGTACGTGCTGAGGCACCCCAGGTTCCGCTACAAGATGCCGTCTGTCCCGCTCAACTTCTTCAGGCGGCTGCCAGCGAGGACCGACAGTATGTTGTAGGTACAGGCGTGGCTGTCAGGCTTCATGGCTGGTTCAGTTGTTCACCTGCTAATTGTAGCTCAAATGGTTATCTTTTAAGTGAAAACAATGAACTGCTAGCTATGTATGTTATTTTGTAGCGTTTGTGCTGCAAGATGGGTAGTTTTGTTTCAGGAGTGATGTCAAACCAGAACTTAAGAGAAAGAAGCAGAACTTCCATTTCCAGGCAGAGTTGCTGCCGGAGTTTTATTCAGATAGCTCATGAAAGTGTTCTGTTGATGCATTCTCTCGTACGGTAGCGGCCGCCGCTATCATTTGGCGGCGCCGGCGGCTTTTGGTTCTGGGGGCTTGGCTAAGGTCTTTTCTTGGCTGCAAGTATGCGTAGTCTAATAAAAAAATGTTATTTCATTCAGATTATGTTTGCAACCATGTGCATTACTCCCCCGTCGGTCCATTTTTTTTTTGCTTATTCCCTGTTATGCCTTGTTTTATTGTTGTCATATGATTCCTTCACTTGTCATGTGCAGGTCGGGTTATTAGGTTATCATCAGGTTGTGATTCCTGATTGTTTTGTACAGGTCCCACATTACTGTTTTTCTAGATGATTCACATTGCTGGTTTTAGGTTCCCCGAGACACTGGTTGCTTCTATATATTTCACTTTAGGTATTCATTTTACTTTTAGATAATGAGTAATGACAACTCTCTATCACTGAGAACTATTTTATTGACAGGCTCCGAGTCCTCTGTACATCTTTCATTTCATCCAGCATGAAGCTAGGCTTTTGCTTGCTATCCTGGACACAGCTTCTTTGCTAAATCTCACGATTGGTTTAGACCAACTATGATAATGTAACCAAATGTGATGTGCAGCTGAAGGACTAATTCCTAAATATCTGAAAAGGAGTTTGACTAGTTCTCTCCAGGGCCCTGAAAGCAATTCATAAGTGCCAAATTTAAGTTCCATCCAATCAATGTTTTATTGCTTCTGAAACTTCAATTTCCGGGAAGCTGATAAGTGGATTTGTAGAGGATGGTGAAAAGTAGTTAATTGATTGCACAAATATTAATCATGCTGGTAAGTAACCTCAACGGATACGTATTAATCTTTCATGCACGGCTTGTACTTTTGGGCAGAGCAGACAATAAAATCTGAAATTGCTCCTCTGTGTTGTTCATTGTAGCTTTCTAACGTACAAATTTGATTAAAAAAATGCCAATACAGTGTTCTTTGTTCATGAAAAGGTATGCAGATTCAAGTGGTCTTACATGACAAGGAAACTCAGTAGTTATCATTGAATTCAAGTTAAAGATGCCTGTCTTTGTTCTTGTGAGAATACGAGTCTTTTGCTCGTGCAACCGACACTTTGGGCTTTTAGAACATAAATATCTGATAATGCTGTTGAGAAGCTTCATGAACCAACAATTATGTGACGCTAGCTTTGATAAGCTTCTTCGTACTTTAGCTGTAATGTGGACTTTAGTCTAGTGTATATGGTTCCTGTAAACACGTAACAGTATTTGTGTGGGTTATGCAGACCTTAAAGCATACTAGCAGCGCAAGCGACAAACATATTGTGCTGGCCAATTTGACTTTTTTGTTCAGGAAATTATCGTAGCCAAATCTCTGAATATTACTAGATGATGCTCAGTCAGGCATATATACATGTTGCGTCGCTTACCTTTAATGTTGTTTGAGCCAAAGGTTTGGTAGCAGATGCATCATTATTAGATGATTTTCTCGAACACGCATGAAAACTACAGATCATTAATTAAGAAGAAACAAGAGTGAGTTTAAAACTACAGCACTCCCACACACACGTCACAAAAAAGTTACTACCCTCTCTTGGATGTTAAAAAACTTGACCCTGGACTAAGAAAACAGGGAGAGCTCACACATTGCTGGCGCTAGAGCGAGGTGAGAAACTCCTAGCTCCGGCCAGACTCATCATTATCAGATGATCGTTTTTCTAGGTGACTACAATGCTAACTGATCGCTGATAGTGCGCTGCATCCATACATTGTTCAATTTGCGACCTTGAGAGAAACTACTGTGTCCCCTGTACATCTGTTTGTATGTATGCTGATTTTTTTTGATGCTACGGAGAACTCACCAGTGTAAGAACCTGCAGCAATCTAGCGCCCATATATTATGAACTCTACTTACTGATGCAAGTACAACATTTCAACAGTCAAGAAGGTAATATTCTGTATCACCTCATAATCCTGTACAAAAATTTTCCATGCCCCCGAGTCTTGTTATGTAATCACATGGACACATTTCTGCACCTACATGGCTACATTTGTTGGTTTCTGGAACATGCTCTGCTTACTCTAGTGACTACAGTTTGGCTGCAATGCATCTCCTTTGCCTGCTCACCTTCATCATCACCTCATTTGCTTCCATGATCTTAGAAGGCCAGCTGCAAACACATCCAAGTGATAAAGGAAAACCCTCACCAGTTCAGACCTCACAAATGCAACTCTGAAACTGACTGATCTTTCAGTCGTTACGGGTCAGTGTTCCTCAAATGACACTTTGCCCATTTTCATAAGGGTGCTTTTCTGATCGACCTGAATCCTTCCGTCAAATGTCCCCAGTGGCCCAGTTCAATAGGCAATGCTGACTAAACGCCAGGCCTTGTCGACCGCCGTCCGCGCGTGCGCCGGAGATATATGGCCCTCGATCGCCGTCTCAGGCGACGGCGTGCCGGCGGCATCCGCGGAGCGGCGGCGGAGCTAGGAAAGGGAGCCGTCAGCGGAGGGCGCGGGTAGCCCAAGGAAGTAGACGCTTCATACACCGGTCACTGAGAAGTTGGCCCCACATGTCAGTGCGCGGACCTCTCGTTGACCGCCTCGTTTCGACTTGTCTCGCGCCCAAGCCGTCTCCGGTCATCTCCGCCGCCGTGTGCCGCCGCCGCTGCAGCCTCGCAGCTCGCCGCCGCTCGTCTGGATCCTCCACGCTGAATCGCGCCCCGCCGCCGCCGAGCACTAGTCTAGGGTTTCGCCTCCGCCGGCTGTTTCTCCGGCCGCCGCCATTGCTCCCTCCCTGTGGCTGCAGACGACGTCTCCGGCACCGCTGCATCTCCAACTCCAACTCCTTTTCAGTTAGTAATCTCGTCACATATCGTATTTCGTAACTGGTTTATGTTCAGTTTATGTATTACTTTCATCCGATTACTTTTTGCCTGCACATGTGGTCAGTTCTTTTTTTTTAAAAAAAAGGTAGTATAAAAGACTGTACATGGTCGGCCACTAATGTTTTTATTTGTTAAACTGTGGTTACTTGGTTAGTTTTTCAACATTTCCCTAATATTTTAAACTATTTGGTGAACTGCCCGGTCATAAAATTCAACATGCTAATGCTATAGTTGTTAACAAAAAAATATATGCCTATCTATCCAGAGACTTGTTCTTATGAACAGTTTTTTTCACGAGCTTCAGCCTTTAAATTCTAGTAGTGATTAGGATTTTTCCGGCAGCAAGTAATTCTGATGGTCCTATAGGGCAAACGGGGGAGCTTTCTGGAGCCAGCAATTTGTATTTGATAAAATGGCATGCAAATTCAAGTAATATTTCTCATTCAAAGGGTTCTGTTGATCCCAGTAGTAGTGACTGGGCATTTGTCATTTTTGCAGCAATTTAACATTAGTTACTCTTCTACCAAGTTGTGGTTCCTTATATGCCACTAAATTTCTTGAACTTTCCAAAATCTTTGCTTTGTTATTGTTCATAATGAAACAGCAGAGCTCCTGCACACTGGTTTTGATGAATCATAGCAAAAGGAATGTAGCAGTTAAAGGTATTGAGATGAGACCAGATGTCACAGATTGGATCAAGTCTAAGTTGGTTTTACCTAGATGTCTCTAACTTTTCAGGGGAAGGTTGACATGATGTCACAAAATTTCCCACCTTTCTTCACACACCTTAAACTTTTACATGGATTGGGTGATGCATGAATTTCAACTGTTATCATCTTGAAACGATTCTTGGCTGCCAATTCCTGTTTTTCTAACTAACCAATTGCTGAATGGTGTTAATTAAAATTTAATAAGTCATTTCTACTATTCAAGTTTCAGGGTTTCACACTGACTGCGGTAGCTTACTCTGGGTATCAATGAAAAGGTAGTCAAATTTTGGAGATCTCCGTATCTTACATGGACAAAGCAAATCAGTAGTTTATCATTGCAATGCTCATTGGTTGGTAATTTTGTGTTAAAGATGTTTTTCGAGAAAAGGAAACATGGCTTTTGTTACTTTGTTAGTGCGAGATACACTTTGAGCTTTCAGACTAAGATTATACTGATAATGTTGTTGACAAGCCGGGCAATAATAATTCGTGTACTTTGCTCTTTACCCTTTGTAATCTAACTTTTATGTTGTCTTGGTGTGTCTGTTATATAGATTTTAGTTGTATGCTACTCCGTACTTTGCAAGATTCTGAAATATACTTAGTGTGCTGGTTTATTTGGCTATTTTCCTTTTAAAAGATTGTTGTCAAAGCTCTGAAACTTGATGATGTTGAGCCATGCAGATATACGTTGCATTGCTTACCTTTAAGATGTTTGGAGATGAGGGGGTTCTCTTGTCAGATGCGCCGTGACTACTGATGACTACTAAGTCGGCTACATGTTCATATGGTATAGTACTGTAGTGATATGTTGGCAGTTTTTTTTACCTCGAAAGAAAATGTTGTATCTCCAGTATGTCTGTTTGCATTGTACATTGGCGCACTGAAACTTGCATACTCTGCAATGTAAAGTACTTTCAGTAATATAATCTCAAATTCTGAGGCCCTTTGGGTGACCCGGTGATGTACAAGTTGATTAAATGGTATTTTTCTACAGTTGAAAATATGTTCTGTCACTCTATGTTAAGTTTACACCCATATCATATTTTGCTGCATTTGGGCGCCTATTTTCACCTGTTTTTGAGATATGCACTTCCTACTCAAGTGACTTGCTGAATTTTGTAGTTTGGCTGCATCCATGTCTTTTAGAGGTGGGAGACACAGAGGTAGCCCCAGGTCCCAGCATCTCAAGGTCCAGTTGCACACACATCTACAGAGATAAAAGGAGGACCCTCACAGTTCAGATCTCACAAATGTAATTGTTCATACTGACTGGTCTGTCAATCATTACAGGTCAACCTTTCTCAAAGGATGCCACGCACCATTCCCTGCAGGTCTTCCTGGGCTGCTTTTTTGGTCTCTGGGTGAGTGCAGCCATTGCACGCGTGCTCAGACAGTCAGTCACCGGAGGGCATGAAGAAAGACTCTGCACTCCAGGGCTGCACCGGCACATAAACAAAGCTGTGGTGGTTAAAATGCCAACGCAGACTTGGCATCGACTCTTTTCAGCCTTTTTCTATCACTATATTGAGCCGGTGGTGATTGCTGAAGAATGAAGGTGGTAGACTGACCTAACCTCCGAGCAGGTGAAAGAATCATTTCAGTATGTAGCATCACTGGGGCCGTGTGTTAAATTATTGAAGCGATTGGTTAATGATGAGTTGACGCAATTGCTCGGGTGTTTACACACTGTTCCTTGTGTCACTGATGGCAAAGTTGCTAGGCGATTCCTGATAGGGGCTAGCAAATCTGAGTAGGTTCTTGGTGGAGCTGAGTTGTTTTATATGACAAAATCTGTCTAATCTGATTGTCTCGACCTGCCCCTGTTCTGTGCTTGTCCTTCGTTTCCTTTTTTTTCTGGGGAGAAATGGTTGAATAATAAATCGTAGAGAGGTGTCCTACTGTATGATTCCTTTCATTTTAGGTAAGAAACAGTGGCTAATTCGATTCCTCAACCTCATCTTGACTGTTTCCCCCATCACATCACCAAAATTCCCAAAATTCTCTCTCCAAACATCACTATCCACCTATCACATCAAATCTCTCTCCTCATGCATGGAACATTAAACGTAGGTAAATAAAAAAAACTAATTGCATGGTTTTGATGTACACGACGAGACGAATCTTTTAAGCCTAGTTAGGTCTTGATAGGATAATGTTTACCACAAACAAACGAAAAGTGCTACAGTACGCTACAGTGTTCGATATGACATTTTCTCCAAATTTTCTCTTACACTTTTTGGAACTAAACACAGCCTTCAGAGTCATACTTGAGCCAGGTTTGGTGAGTCTTCGTATCTTAAAACTGCAGTGTAGGACATGCCATATTATTCGAGCAGTTCTGCCTCTGTTCAATATGCCATGCATCAGATCTTGCACCCTTCTCAAAGTAAATTAATTTCTTGCAAGATTTCACCAGCTGATCCAGTTTTAATTACTGTTTCACTGAACCACAAATCCATGACCTCCAATTATTGTCTAAACATGACCGCTGGGCACCAAGTACTAACCAAACACATGTGATGGAATGTAGATCACTAGATCAAGAGCCAGGTCCTAGGAATTCAGCATCATGTGTGACCACACTGACCTTGAAACAGTCTAGGCTTACCAGCTACATCAGTCCTAAAGAAAAACTAATTCTACTCACCAAGTTGGAGCATCTCCCGCCACAACTTGGCCAGTAGGAACAAAGTGTATATACCAACTGGGAATTTGATAGTGTCAGTTGACCTTAACCATGCCGGCCGCTACCTTTTGCATGCAGGTTGCAGATTTGCAGAAAGCACACGGCCACACACATGGTGATAGATAGATCACAAGTGCGTGCGTGAGGCGAATTAAGCGACGGAACGGACGCGGTTGGGGAGCAAAAGGCGCTGCCTTTTCCCCTGTGTTCTTGTCCATTGCTCTTGGATGCTCGCTGCTGCCGCTTGCGAGGCCGATCAGATGCTGCAGGAAAGGCAAAGGAGCTGCTAGGCCACGTTAAGTTGTTGTTCGATCGATCAGCATGAGTAAAATGCACCGGCGGCCCTTAAACTTGGCAGCGAGTGTCATCTAGGTCCCTATACTTAGAAAATGCACATCTAGATCCTTGAAGTAGGCTCGAGCTTCGCCACGCGTCCTAACGGGTCTCGCCCAGACCCGCGACGCCCCACGCTAGACACAAGCGGGCCCCACGCGCCAACGTGGCCTCTCCTGCCGGCGCGGAGATAAGGACGCATGTCCCCGCACCGCGTGAGCTCGCCGTGGAGCCAAGCACCATGCACGACTCGAGGTCCATGGCCTCCGAGATGCGACCGCCGTCGAGGCCCAGGCTCTCAGCGTTCACGATTGGGCGGCGCAGGGGGGAGAGGAAGTGGAGAGGAGGTCGTGGCTGCTCACCAAGACGACGGAGGGGGCGACAACGGCGGGCCGTCCAGCGACGGAAGAGGAGGCCGGCGGCAATGTCCTCGCGTGGGCGGCGGTGCTCCTGCAGCGGAACGACGATGAGGAGCTGGGGGAAAGGTGCGGCTCGACGTCGTGGAGCACCCGTGGTGAAGAATTGGTCCGACGAGCGATGGCCGCGGCGAATCGGCTCGACGGCGGCGGAAGCGTCCGCCGATGCCGCCTTCACGCGGCGAGGAGCTCCGGCGGCAAAATAGGGACGGCGGCCCGCAACGGCAGTAGATCCACTAGCAGCAAGTCGAGGAAGAGGACCGGAGCACAGCTCTCCTCGGCAGCCTGCCATGGCGCGACCGCGCTCTGCGGCAGCGCTCGCATTCTGGCTCGCCGGCGGCGAGGTCTCCTGCGAGGAGAAGTAGCCCAGGGGCATCACCTCATCACGACGAGCACACCCATGGGTGAAACCTTACTATTAGTGGCCGGAAGGTGGCGCGCGACAACAGCGGCGGCGGCGCTCCGCTCGGCCTCGTCGGCCGGTTTAACGGCGGCGAGTCCGGTGACCACAAGTGGCGCAAAAGCTTCGCCATGATCTCCTCTACAAGATCCACTAGCAGCAAGTCGAGGAAGAGGACCGGAGCACAGCTCTCCTCGGCAGCCTGCCATGGCGCGACCGCGCTCTGCAGCAGCGCTCGCATTCTGGCTCGCCGGCGGCGAGGTCTCCTGCGAGGAGAAGTAGCCCAGGGGCATCACCTCATCACGACGAGCACACCCATGGGTGAAACCTTACTATTAGTGGCCGGAAGGTGGCGCGCGACAACAGCGGCGACGGCGCTCCGCTCGGCCTCGTCGGCCGGTTTAACGGCGGCGAGTCCGGTGACCACAAGTGGCGCAAAAGCTTCGTCATGATCTCCTCTACAAGATCCACTAGCAGCAAGTCGAGGAAGAGGACCGGAGCACAGCTCTCCTCGGCAGCCTGCCATGGCGCGACCGCGCTCTGCAGCAGCGCTCGCATTCTGGCTCGCCGGCGGCGAGGTCTCCTGCGAGGAGAAGTAGCCCAGGGGCATCACCTCATCACGACGAGCACACCCATGGGTGAAACCTTACTATTAGTGGCCGGAAGGTGGCGCGCGACAACAGCGGCGGCGGCGCTCCGCTCGGCCTCGTCGGCCGGTTTAACGGCGGCGAGTCCGGTGACCACAAGTGGCGCAAAAGCTTCGTCATGATCTCCTCTACAAGATCCACTAGCAGCAAGTCGAGGAAGAGGACCGGAGCACAGCTCTCCTCGGCAGCCTGCCATGGCGCGACCGCGCTCTGCAGCAGCGCTCGCATTCTGGCTCGCCGGCGGCGAGGTCTCCTGCGAGGAGAAGTAGCCCAGGGGCATCACCTCATCACGACGAGCACACCCATGGGTGAAACCTTACTATTAGTGGCCGGAAGGTGGCGCGCGACAACAGCGGCGACGGCGCTCCGCTCGGCCTCGTCGGCCGGTTTAACGGCGGCGAGTCCGGTGACCACAAGTGGCGCAAAAGCTTCGTCATGATCTCCTCTACAAGATCCACTAGCAGCAAGTCGAGGAAGA
>OAMR01000305.1:518846-565943 GCA_900205405.1 Echinochloa crus-galli | reverse complement strand
ACTGTAGCACTTTTCGTTTGTTTATGGTAAACATTGTCCTACCATAACCTAAAATTAGGCTTAAAAGATTCGTCTCGTCGTGTACATCAAAATCATATAACTAGTTTTTTTATTTACCCACGTTTAGTACTCCATGCATGAGGAGAGAGATTTGATGTGATAGATGTATAGTGATGTTTGGAGAGAGAATTTTTAGAAGTTTGATGATGCGACCGGGAACTAAACAGGTCCTATCTGTATAAAAAAAGTTGTCAGATCACTTTTACTTTATGTCAAGTCTGTACATAAGAATATGGATCAGCTTTACTCTAAAAGCTGCATGTACCTGACACAAAACTCAAAATAATTTATGTACACCGAAAATACATCTACAAAAGGACAAAACACATGCATCCCAACGGGATCTGAACGGACGCGATAAACCGTGTTGCAACTCGTCGGTGTAGAATCCGTTTTTCGCCAGACTAGCACCTGTTGTGGATAAAGAGGGCGCCCCATGAGAAACCCTCTGGCTGTGTTTAGTTCCCATCAAATCACCAAGCTTTCCAAAATTCTCTCTTCAAACTTCATTATTCATCTATCATATCAAATCTCTCTCCTCGTGAATGGAACACTAAACGTGGGTAAATAAAAAACTAATTACATGATTTTAATGTACACGATGAGACGAATCTTTTGAGTCTAGTTAGGTCATGGTAGAACAATGTTTACCAAAACAAACGAAAAATACTACAGATGTGACATTTTCATCGAAAATTTTCCTTCCTTTTTTTTAAATGAACACACCCCTGGGTGTGTTTAGTTCCTTGGAAAAGGGTGAAAAGGGGTGAAAAAATCATTGTAGCACTTTTCGTTTGTTTGTGGTAAACAATGTCCTATCATGACCTAACTAGGCTTAAAAGATTCGTCTCGTCGTGTACATCAAAACTATGCAATTTGTTTTTTTATTTACCTACATTTAGTACTCCATGCATGAGGAGAGAGATTTGACATGATGAATAAATAGTGAATTTTAGAGAGTTTTTGGAACTAAACAGGCCACTTGTGGTAAAGAGTGGCACAAGAAAAGATGTGGCGCCCCATCAGAAACCCTCTGGTTTCTCGTGGTCGTACGGTCCTGCACGATGTCCACTGGCCCGGTGCACGGCTGTGTGGGCTTCGCCGGCCTCCTCGTGCGTGCTCGTTGCCGTTGGTTCGGCGCGACAGCTGCCTGTCAGGTGATCGACTGCAACCCAACGTCATCAAGTAAAAAAAAATGTGAAGATTTGAAATCCGAAATAATCAGTGGTAGCATTCGCTCACCCAAATTTCACCTCAAATTTCACTATGCAAAAAGAAGATTTCCATCACATCAAAATATCATAACATGCATGGAGTATTAAATATAGATAAAATTAAAAACTAATTATATAGTTTTATTGTATTTCGCGAGACGAACATTTTGAGCCTAATTAATTAATGTTTGGACAATTTTTCACAAATACAAACGAAATGATACAGTAACGCAATGATTATAAAGTGACGTCATACTTCCAAATTCGACCACCCGTTTAAGATCTAATGGTGTACTAGCTAAAAGCCAGCTGGTTTACACTAGCTCCCCCGTTACCTTTAATTCGTGTTTCAAAGTTATGCCAAGGACTAGAGTAGAGAGGTGGAGTAAACAACACACCATCAGCAGATATAATACTGAAAATTGAGGCATATATACCGTTAGATATATGAGCTGGCCCACATAAATAATCCTTAATAAATTTTAAAAGCTCATTAGCGTTGAAGGAGCACACCATCTATTAATACTGTATTGCTAATTGACGAGTACGTGCGAGTTTTCCTCCATATAAATGCGAACAACCTCTTCATTAAAAAAACGCATCACAGACTACTACATACGAGGATCTCCTAGGCATAGGAACTCTCAAGAAAGTCTGTCTGTTTGAGCCTCTTTATCGCTGCTGCGCCGCTTGCTCAAGGTCTTCGCCATGGCTCGTCGTCCGTATCGGTCGGTCTGGCGCCGCGGAAGCTCGTTGTCTACGACGCTGGTTGCTGCGCACCGTCCACAACATTGACATCGCCCCGACGGCACTCGTCACTACGGCTACGCCTGCGTCTAATAACTACGTACGTTGTGAACCGATCTATTTTTTTATCATATTTTCTAAGATCATAATGACGTGCTCGGTGATTACTAGTATGTTAGAGATTTGCATGCTATGTTTTTTTTGTCATGTTTTATTCAGTTCGGAATTTAGAATTTAATCATGAGCCTATTTTTTTCATCATGTACAGGGTAAGAATGAAAAACTAATAACTCCCAAGAAAAGTCAAAATTTTGAGAATATAAATCATAACTTTTAAGTTGTTGAGTTTGAAATTGTAAAAGTTATAGAAAGATTTATTTTGAAAAACATTTTCATAAAAGTATACATGTCACGTTTTGACAAATATTTTTATACAAATAAGAAGTCAAGTTGTGTTTGAAGATCGTGTCATTGTCCGAAACGACTTCTAAATGTGATTTGTAGGAAGTATACAAAAGTGATAATATATGGTGGGGAGTAAAATGCACCGGCGGCCCTTAAACTTGGCAGCGAGTGTCATCTGGGTCCCTATACTTAGAAAATGCACATCTAGATCCTTGAAGTAGGCTCGAGCTTCGCCACGCGTCCTAACGGGTCTCGCCCAGACCCGCGACGCCCCACGCTAGACACAAGCAGGCCCCACGCGCCAACGTGGCCTCTCTTGCGGGTGCGGAGATAAGGACGCATGTCCCCGCCCCGCGTGAGCTCGCCGTGGAGCCAAGCACCATGCACGACTCGAGGTCCATGGCCTCCGAGATGCGACCGCCGTCGAGGCCCAGGCTCTCAGCGTTCACGATTGGGCGGCGCAGGGGGGAGAGGAAGTGGAGAGGAGGTCGTGGCTGCTCAAAGACGACGGAGGGGGCGACAACGGCAGGATTCCGTCCAGCGACGGAAGAGGAGGCCGGCGGCAATGTCCTCGCGTGGGCGACGGTGCTCCTGCAGCGGAACGACGAGGAGGAGCTGGGGGAAAGGTGCGGCTCGACGTCGTGGAGCACCCCGTGGTGAAGAATTGGTCCGACGAGCGATGGCCGCGACGAATCGGCTCGATGGCGGTGGAAGCGTTAACAAGTTTTGTTTGTGCTAGAACTCGTAGAGGGGGTCATATACATATTTGTGTGTTTCTGCAGGAAACCGGTCTGACCGGTTTGGGAAACCGGTCTGACCGGTTTTGGTACTGACAGTGTGAAAAAGTTTTGTAAATTGCAGATTCACCTATTCACCCCCCCCCCCTCTAGGTGACATCAAGGTCCTTTCAGGTGTGGTCGGCGACGGCCGGAGGTGGAAGACGATGGCGCACGGCGACGTTGAGACTCGGGACTCGACTTGAGGACAGCGCGGAGGTCACCCGGTGCAAGCGCGGCCATGGCGGAGGGAGGTGGGGATGCGCCGCTGGCGAGCTGCAGGCGCTCCCGGCGCCGATTGGCGGACACCCACGTGTTCCTGACGTGGGTGTCGCACTCGAAGCCGCGGCTGTGCGCGCACCCCTGCCGGAGCCGGAGCCGGCACCACCGCGGCCCTGGTCCAGCATGGCGAGGGCCTTCTTGCACGGGGATCCCTCGGCGGCGGCGGCTCCGGGTGCCAGAATGGCACACGGGTGGTTTTCCAGAGGCTCGTCGGCGTCGATGAGGGTGCGCTGCGCCGCGGCGATGAGCGGGAACACGGGGTCGTCGGCGGCCGGCCGCTGGTTGTGGTATGAGCCCGCGGGCGCGACAACGAGCATCCCCATGTCCCCGGCGGCACTTATCGCCCCGTAGCCGAGCGAGGCGGCGATGCCCTGGCGCGATGCCGTAGTCGGAGACAGCACCGGCATTGAAGCCCAGCGAGAGGTCGTCCCCGCGGCCTACGCCGGCGGGCGACGGTAGCCAGCCGCCGCCGTGGTGTCTGATGGGAAGCGTCGCCCCGGTGACGAGGAGTTTTTTTTTAAAAAAAGAAGGCCACGTCAGCGCGTGGGGCCTGCCTGTGTCCAGCGTGGGGCGTCGCGGGTATGGGCGAGACCCGTTAGGACTCGTGGTGAAGCTCGAGCCAACTTTAAGGGTCCAGATGTGCATTTTCTAAGTATAGGGACCCAGATGACACTCGCTGCCAAGTTTAAGGGCCGCCGGCGCATTTTCCTCTATGGTGGGGGGACAAGTGGGTGGGGGGAGGGGACAAAGTGACACATGTTTCTCAATGTGCACAAAAGTATACTGCATCCGTCGCTGCCAAGCGAGCGGCACCACTGGTGGATGGAGATGCATCACTTGTTCGTCACCGCAAGTCCGCAACACCACAGACTGCATAAAAGGTAAGCAGATAAATGTTAAATGATAGGGAAGGAACCCACAAGCAGACAATGGATAATGCTGAAATTATACATATAAAGCAAATCCTCGGTCAAAACATGATTCTAAGCAGCCCACTTATAACATGATTCTACTGTGTTGATCAGTTAATTTTGTGTAGTAGTTCGACCATAAAAGGCTGGATTAACTTCTCTTCAAATATGATAATACAAATAGCAGCCAAGACATCTGACTAAATAAGACTCTATAACTAATACATTTTTAGATTTGTGACGTAACATGCTTCCTTATGTTAAGTGTTTACAAACCAGAAACACAACTACAAAATGCATGTGCAGTAACCAACATGCATGCAGGGGTTTAGACTTTAGAGAACATACATCTCAGGTCACATGAGAGGAAAATGATTGTTGGAGAAAACAGAATACTGCCCACTTTCCTTCAATCAATATAGCAGAAAAAACTTTCGGCAAAAAATGCATGGAAGAAAGCATAAAGCCGATACACCAACTGCCCACTTTCCTCGTGTCAAAAAAAAAAAATCAAATCTGCCCACTTTCCTTCAATCAATATGGCAGGAAACACTTTCGGCAAAAAATGCATAGAAGAGAGCATAAAGCCGATACACACTATCCTGCTGTGATTTAAGAAAACTTGGGCACTAGAAAAAAAAGCAAATGCATGTAGAAGCAATTCTGACAGCTATAGATACTAGTGTAAAAATATTTTAACATCACTGAAACAGCTCCATATAAATATGGCAATCTGAACAAAGTACAATTGAAGTTTATAATCCAAGGAACTATCAAATTTCCCAATAAGTCAAATATAGTTGTCCATCACGAATATCAACACGTCATTCCAAATGCCATGCTGACAAACGAGTTTCACCACTTAAAATACCCACATAAAAAGGAAAATCTTTGAGCAATGATGGAAAGACATCCCTTTTCACACCCTGCTTCAGCTTAATCAAAACCATTAGGTTTTGCAATATTAATATCAATACAAACATGAAAAATCTCTAAAAACAGAACATTGATATCTTATCCCAAAATACATTTTGCCCAACACCTGATACACAGCATCCATGTCGAACTCCAAGAGAAGAGGTGCTACTAGCACGAGTTGGAAAACTGAGAGTGCATCCTTGGACAGTGACGCCGGCCTGCTCCAAGATCGAGTGGAATACGTTGCGCAGTAGGACGACGAATGGGGTTGAGGGGCCCGAAAATGGCGGAGGGGCTGCCGGCGACGGTGAAGCGGGGCGGGGTGGGCGAGCCGAGGATGGCGGATGGAGACGTCACCTGATCCCGCCTCTGCCCGGAGGTGGCGTCGAAGCGGCCGGCGGCGGGCAGTAGCGACCCGAGGGCGCCTCGATCTGTGACTGCAGCAGCCGGCAGCGAGGATTGAGTCGCCGCACCGGCCGGAACGACGACGGCGGGGAGCGGAGAGTGGGGAACGGCGGCGGCGGCTTTCACGAGAAGACGAGAGATGAGGAGAGACGCAGCGGGGGCCGAACGGGCTTGTTTCTCAACTTCTTTCGGGCAGCCGAACGGCTTTAGGCCGGGAGCCGAACGGCTGGGCTCAAAGCGCAGCTGAAAATCAGCTTGATATTCCTTCAGCCGAACAGGCCCCTTATCTTTGACGGCTGTTCGGATATTCCTTCAGCCGAACTGGCAGCATGAATCTAAAAGGATAAAGTCCATTTTCTCTCCCTCAACTATCGACCGAATCCACGATTCCTCCCTGGACTCGAAAACCGGACAAATCAACCCCTCAACTTTGAAAACCGTTTGCTTTACCACCCAATCCGGGTTATAAGTGGTTTTCAATGGTGGTTTTATCTTTTCTAATTAAAAATAAATCTTATAAATACTTAATGAGGTTATCAAACCACGAAAAATATCCCTAAACTTCTAAAAATTCTGACAAAACTTTAAAGATGTATTGGACACAAGAAATCTAAATAAAATATTTAAAACTAGTGAAAATATTTATATTTTCTCTAAAATTTAGATCTAGATCTAGAAAGATGGAAAATATATCTAAAAGATTAAAAATATGCCATTGGATAGAGTACGCCAAATCAATTAAAAAACATTCCATTGAGATTCAGATATATTATTCCAATAGGAAGATTAAAAACATTCCATTGGATAGAGTATGCCCAATCAATTAAAAAACATTCCATTGAGATTCAGATATATTATTCCAATAGGGCCCTATTGGAATAATATATCTGAATCTCAATGGAATGTTTTTTAGTTGGTTGGCGTACTCTATCCAATGGCATATTTTTAATCTTTTAGATATTTTCCATCTTCTAGATCTAGATCTAAATTTTAGAGAAAAATATAAATTTTCACTAGTTTTAAATATTTTTTAGATTTCTTGTGTCCAATACATCTTTAAAGTTTTGTCAGAATTTTAGAAGTTTAGGGATATTTTCGTGGTTTGATAACCTCATTAAGTATTTATAAGATTTATTTTTAATTAAAAAAGATAAAACCACCATTGAAACCACTTATAACCCGGATTGGGTGGTAAAGCAAACGGTTTTAAAAGTTAAGGGGTTGATTTGTCCAGTTTTTGAGTTCAGGGAGGAATTGTGGATTCGTCCGATAGTTGAGGGAGAGAAAATGGACTTTTTCCAATCTAAAACACCGGAAGTTGGGTGGAGAAAAAAAACGGGATCCGGGCGATCAGTGTCCAAGAAAGCCCAGCCCAGCCCGAATCGGAAGGATGGGAAGCCCAGCCCAAACCTCACCTCGAGCGTCGACGCCTCTCTCCGTGTCCGTCGGCGCGCGACGCCGGCCGCCTCACTCTTCCAGCCGCCAATGGAACGGCCGAGGAGGAAGAAACCACCGATGCAGCCGTCATACTCATATATGACGGCAGCCAGAGCCAGAGCCCAGCAGAGGTGAGGGCCTCAGTCTAGCTAGCACTCTAGCTCCTCTTCGATCTCCACCCTCCCTTTATTCCTTGGCGGCGACATGCGCTGACCCCTTCCCTCTAGCTTCCTTCTTATATACTGTACACTCCGTATCTTTTAGGAAAGAAAACAGAGGGAGGCCGGGTTCCTAGTTCCATTCCTGCACTTTCTTCACTTCTCTTCAAATCCATTATCTCTGAATATGCATGGAGTAATTAATTGTTTGGGTCTTTTCAATCTACCTCACGTCACTGCTTCAAATCCGTGGACTATGCATGGTGAATTTCAGTTCTCTTCTGTTTTCTGCATGTTTCTTCCATATCTCTGCGCGATCAGATCAGATCAGATCAGTCGTCTTTTGACACATTACAGCTTCCCCTGGCCTCCCCCTATCAAGGGAACGGCTCATGAATAAAGAGACATCAGTACATCTTTATATATATATATGGACTTTGCTTTGTTCCAGCACTTGCAAGTGTAACTCATCTATGCCGTCCATTATCTATTACATGAATAAGTTCTATGTCAACAGGCTGTACAAGATAAGTTCTTATTTGAATATGATAAAGTGGTTTTCCTTGATGATTGTTGACATAGCCAAAATTTATGCTTTACATAATAATAGTTAAAGATTGAAAAAATGATAAATAGAAATCCTAAAATTAATGACATGTATTTTGAATTGGAGGAAGCAATGTTACATGTGTCATTAACGACAGAAGAGAAGAGAAGAAGCGGGTAGTGTCGCAAAATGGGAAATTAGCAAATTAGCAAACCACGACCCAACAAATAAATAATGCAAACCATGACCCAACAAATAAATAATAATAGTTTTTACAGACCTATTAGTCGGGCACATGCACATGACGCAGCTTACAATGCAGCTTGATGCCATTAGTCAGAAACAGAAGAACAATCCTAAGTTGGGAGCGTATCAGGTGGAAACCAGCCCACCCGTGGAAACTATGGAAACCAACATGCATGGGGACATGCACGGGAGGTGGGAGGGGGAATTTGCAAAATCACAGGGAAGGTGGGAGGGGGGATTGGCAAAATCAACATGCATGGCGACATGCATGGGAGGTGGGAGGCCCATTGGATCAACATCGTGTGGATCACCAACAAGGCTTGATGCGATAGCTTCTTTGTACATTTGGATCATGGATCCCTTCTTGGGTGATTGGAATCTAGTGGATGCTGATAGGTGGGCTAAAGTCAATAAGCAAATACCTAAGCTGCTGACCATAAGAAAACCATGCCTTGGGGACCTAGCAAGACAACCAGGGAATCTGGAGGCATTCTCATACACAGAAGATGAATCAGAACACCTAAACCTTGTCAAATTGCAGTTTAGCAGATGTTGCTACCATGGTTCTGCAAAATTTTATGATATAAATTTTAGACTGCAAACAATATGTTTGAGAAAAGGAAAAGTATCATGCCATAAAGGGCTGACAATGCATAGTTGCAATGGTATGGTTTCAAGCTACAGCCTACAGATACAATTAAGACATTAAAGAAGCAACTCCTGATTCTTCACTTAGGTAAACTACAGGGAAAAAAGAACAGGTAGTGCTTCTTTGTTACACAATGATGAAATATTTATGATGAAAGGCAATATTGCAAATAACTTGTTCAGACAAAACTGAGTATAAACTACAGTGCCCAAGTAACATATTAAACATAATTCAAAACAGAGAGTGAATATGAACCCTACACTTACATGATTCAGTAGTAAGACCATCTTTCAAGAATTCGTACTAGCTGGCAGTGGCTTCAAAACATTTGGATCAGAGCTGAACAACAGATGGGGCTTTAGACTCTCTAACTGACCCTCTGTATGTAGGGCTTCTTGAATGGACATACAGAGGATACTTTACAAGGAACAACAACTCATATTCCTCAGCATTGTAACCCCCAACCTCCAATATCTGAAAGCATAGATCCATTCGGTGGTAATTTGAATCGCGGTAGTATTCCATAAATCCATCTGGAGATCCACTGTCATCTCGGGCTTTGTACTTGAACGCATACTCCAGCAAGCGGTTCCCTTTCAGTATGTCAAACCATCTCTTAGAATAAGGAAGCCTACACATGATCCTTTTGTTCATATCCTTATCCATGGAGCCCAAGAAAAATTTGATGTGTTCAAAAGCTTTCATGAAAAACAGGATACGATTCTCCAGAGGGATCAGGGCAGCAAAGTTTCTGATGAGGTATCCGTTTTTTAGAGGCCTGTGCTTCATTAATGACAGAAGTACCTTGAAATCAGGAGGTATTTCTTGAATGGTGAAATTTCTGAAGACTGTACCCTTAATGACTGCATGAAGGTCATCATAGTTCTGCCTTGTGTCCATCTGTTTTCTCAACAAGATCAAGCCCCTTGTATACTGCAAGGCCAGTATGTTTCACCATCCAATTCCTGTGGTTGAATTTAGAGAGGCATGAACCTCCTATATGGACATCATCAACTTCTTGCGCCATTGATCTAACCAATCTTTTGATTCTGTCCATGACAATCCAATACCTCTCAGAAGAATATTCTCCAATCAATCTCTTTCCTTTCTTGTCAGGCACACACTCTAGAACACCTGATTCAGTGTACGTCCATAGGGACGTTAATTCCGCCATTTGATTCAAACACAGAACCTGGGAATGTATCTAACATTAGACTAGCAAACAAATGTAGATGTCATCTAATTTCTACAAATTGTGAACAAGCTTTGGACCACTAGTGATGTAGCCTAAAACTAAGTAAAAAGTTCTGAATATCACAATTAGCATCAAACTTTGGAAATTTCACAATCGATTGCAGAAGTATTGCTGATAATTTTACTAGAATTTCTAAAAGGTTGACTGTAGAAGGATGCAATCGAATTCAGTATAGACCCTAATCAAAGGACAGATACGTGTGATTGGACATGAGATGGGAGCAACACAGCAACAGGAAAAGGAAGCAGGCCCCAAATGGGCGACGTATTGCAATTTGCAAGCAATCGATTATGGCCCAAGCTCGGCCCAAAACGTCATAACGGCCTTGGACTTGATTTGGGCCCATTTGAAAAACAGCAGGAACTTCGAGTCCAGTGTTGTTGGGAGAATAGCTGTGCTGTTCTATGCAGCAGTTTGATCATTGCTTCTGCTTTTTGTGTGTAGCATGTAATCCTTTCATTTGGCAGTGCCTCAGGTATTTATATTCTCTTGTGACGAACCTGAAATTGTGTCAGAAGCACGAATAGCCAAGCAATCTTGATGCCACAAGAGAGCACAGAATATAGCATGTAATCAGTTTTTCCTGCAACAAGGTGATGATCACACTCACACCACAGATGAAACTCAACACTCAAGAGAGCACAGAATAGATAAATAAAATTACTGGAAGCACTGTTTCTTGATGCCACAAGGAGCTTCCATAAGGTGGGCTATTAAACGGGTACATCACAGTTATGACACAAGGTTCAATTATTTTCCAAAGTTCAACTTGCATGCACTGTGATCAAGCCTGCATATTATGAAGTAGCCAAAAGATGGTTCAACCACGGAAAACGAGCATGAAGTAAAAACCATGGTGATGCATTTGGCTTGGGTTAGTCTGCATATGCAGTAACACAAAAGGCATGGTCGATAATAACAACATATGATGCTCTAAGTATTTCCAAATTTAGTTTCTTTTGGGTTTTGTTTTGTATGACTGGGAAATGCTTGTGTTACTGTGCACACCGTTCTCTTGTTCCTGTGAACCAGGAAGAATGTAGATCCTCTTCACAAAAATGATGAAAACCCTGCAGTATAAAATTGTTGTTACTTCACCATAACCAACTTAGTAAATAATTTAAAAATGAGGAGAGAGAGAGAGAGACCTAATTAGCATAAGTAGCACATAAATACAGGATCTTACATAGTCTAAAACATGTTGATCTACTGATGCGAAAGACTAGTAGTTTAGATCTTATACCAGCGTTTGAACAGGCTATCGTTGTCTCTGCTTGAGCCATAGAGGAAGTAGGAGAAGCAGACGTGATGCAGAACGACTCAAGAACAGGTGTTGTTCTTGATCAGCTTGAACTTTATCTCGCTGGAAAACGTCTCCCTTGTGGACATTGACCCGGACGTGGAACTTGAGCTTCTATTCCCTCTAGGTCTCCTCGGCGATCGGTGTTTAGGCGTGGCTAAATGATGATTGATTTGATTTGATAATAAAAGAAAGCCACGTCCCCTTAGATATATATGCTCCGGAGCTGTGGGAAAAGGGCCAAGTCCCTGTATGATACGTTAGGGACACCTGCTCAAGCTGTTAAGGAAGATATCCAGATAAAATGAATAAGGCAGTTCATAGTAAGAAGAATAAGCTTTTCGTTCCCATACTTTTTTTTGCAGATTGGTCGATTTCAGTTTAAGAAATTGCTTACTGAAATAGAAATCAACCTTAGTAAAAAACTAGCTAGCCACATCCCATTGAAGGCTAAAGAATTTAGCTTGATTTAATGAATCTAATTCTTCCATGGGACGCCGCAATCTTATGAAATCCTCATTTGTTATGGAATGAATCCTGTCATTCAAGAATCGTTTATAATAGAAAACTTTGGCGTCCATCTCTTTGCCAAACAAGACTCAAGCTGTTAAGGAAGATAAGAATCTAGATAAAATGAATAAGGCAGTTCATAGGAAGAAGAATAAGCTTTTCGTTCCCATACTTTTTTGCAGATTGGTCGATTTCAGTTTAAGAAATTGCTTACTGAAACAGAAATCAACCTTAGTAAAAGACTAGCTAGCCACATCCAATTGAAGGCTAACGAATTTAGCTTGATTTAATGAATCTAATTCTTCCATGGGACGCCGCAATCTTATGAAATCCTCATTTGTTATGGAATGAATCCTGTCATTCAAGAATCATTTATAATAGAAACTTTGACGTCCATCTCTTTGCGAACTTCTCAGGATATTAACCAAGGTTTGGGGATGGTACTCTCCACCGCTTTGGGGGTTTCGGATGGTATCTCCACTATCTTGCCAGAGGATTTAGCCATTAACTGGCCACTTAAATCTTCTAGCTCATTCAGGATGATTTCTTTCTTCTCTACTCTAAAATGATCCCTGCTACTTTCCTGCTTTTAGTACATTGCTTTCCGTATCATCTATGAGAATTCTCGTTTCCTCAATATAGTCGTTTCGGTAGTCCAAAGCAAGCTATCGACATTGAGACTGTAACGCTTAACAAAAGTGGGCATTGTGCATTGTTTGCATTCGAATCGAAATCGGAGCTACTACTAATACACTCAAGCTAGGGAATAGAAGAAGCAGACCAGAGTTTAGGCGGTAGTTCCAGAAGAGGGTTAGCTGATGAATTGAGTAGAGCTGGCTTGCCTTTTGGATTTCTTTGATCTCGTGAATTTGCAACGCGGTGCTCGTAATTTCCCCAAGAGGTTGCTATGGCTTGGAGGTCTAACGGACTTTCGTCCTTCGACTCCTATAGGCGGCTTCGCTATAGCTCCTGAATAGATAAGGATTATGCCATAAGATACATAATACGGGTCTGGTGCAGGCTGCAGATGTGAAAACCCATGCCATTTAGGATCAAACACACATAAGTAGAAAGGTACTTAAGTTTAATTTACATACAATGGAAGAAATGATCCCAATCATGAAATCTTGAACTAAAACATAATTTTGGATATTTTAGCCAAACAAAAATTCAAATAAAAGCCCAATATTGCTTCAAGGGATTTTTGCTCTCTCCAACTCAAACTCTTTTAATTGCCTTGGTCATGTTATTAATCACATTAAGCCATTTAAGTTGAAGCTAATAACCAAAAAAAATTTAAATAAGAAATTTGAACTCTAAGAAATTTGAACTCAAAGGTTATTTATCCCTTTCAAAAGGCTTTATCTTTTCTACCTAAACTAGAGCTCAAACTAAAAATCATCCAATACGAAAGTTGTAAAGAATAAAATTTTGAGTAACTTTTGTTTTGGCAGTTTTTGAAGTTTCAACGCGAAATCTTTTCAAATGGTCAGTCAAACGCGTTTGAATCTCGGTCAAACTTGTCTCCCTCGCCCCTCTGTCTCGCTCCCTGGTGCGCGGACACGCTCCCGGCCAGCGCCGCCGCGCCGCGTGACCGCCCGGCCTCCCTGTCCGACGCGCCGAGCCACGCCAGCGTGCGCCAAGCCTGTGTCAGACCCATCCCACGCGCGCGGCGCGTCCCCGGCCCCACGCTCCCGTCTCCCTTCCTTCTCGCGCGCCAGCGCTCGCGCTCGCGCTCACGTCGCACCGCGGCCGCTCCGCGCACACGGTTTCCACCGCGCCCTCGCCACGCGGCCGGCTAGCCACCCGGTGCGCCGAATCGTACAGCGAGCAGCCAAGCTTTGCCACTCCTCTGCATTCGCAAAGCCCCTCGCCCACGCCAAGCCGCGCCATCCCAGCCCAGCGCCACCACGTGGCTGCCGAGTTCTACGCGCGCCCATCCAGCCAGCGAGCTCCGACGCGTGGTCCTCCACCCGCCGTCCACTTGGTGCCAAACCTTCGCGACGAAGCCTCCTCTTCTACCCCCTGGCGCCTATAAAAGGAGACCCAAGCACTCCAAGCGCAGCAGCGCCTCGCCGTCGAGCTCGTCGGCGCCATAACCACTGCCGCGGACCACCTCATCGTGGGCAAGCCGAACCGAGCGTCACAACCCGAGAGAACCGCACCAGCATCTTCCTCATGGCCTAGAACAGCTCGCTGACCCCCGCCCGGCTCTCCACCGCCGCTCCTGAGCCATCTCCGCCATTCGCCATTGCCGTCGGTCACCGTCTCCACGTGGACAAGCCGTTCCGCTCCACCTCCGGCCAAACAAATGCCACAAACGTACTCCACGTAGCCTCACGAAGCTCCCAGACCTGCCCTTCGAGTCCCCCGGTCGTCCACCTCGCCGGCGCGACCTCACCAGCGCCGCCCGATCTGCTCCACTGTCGACCTCTGCCGTGAAACCACCAAAGCCGTTGAGACCACCTCCAATCGAACTGTGGTGAGACGCTGATGCTCCCTGACTAGATGTAGTCGTGGATTGGGGCCCACATGGAATTTGATTTTCCGTCGCCGCCGGCCATGAGGGACCCAATTGCAAAAGAATTAAAAGTTGAAGGGGCCTGAACGTTAAACTTCAAGGACCTTTTCGTAAAACTTATGTTAAGTTTTGATTTAAAAAAACAGCAAACTTCAAAAATAGATTAAGAATCTTATAAAAATCATAAAAATACAAACTAACTTTTGTTGGTCTCGGTGAAGCTAGCTCTACAACTTTTTGAAAGGACCGTGATGTCACCTAGAGGGGGGTGAATAGGTGATTCTGCAAATTTCCAACACTTAAAAACAAACTGTCAGTTCAACTCCGGATACTCCGAGGGTATACCGGATACTCCAGGGTTAAGGCTGGAGACTCCGCAACACCTCTGGATACTCTCGCTATATGTTTGGCCTACTCCAACCTATAACATCTTTAGTTGCTTGAGAATAATAACATGACACGGATTTCAGAATGAAGATGAATCCGGCAGATGATCTGACTCTACGAGTTCTAGCACAAACCAAACTTGGTAAGCTTCTTCTGTAGATGATTTCTAGCAGGTTCACCAAGCCCCTGCACACAAGGAAAGCACAACCAAGTAGATCGAAACGGAAGCAAGTTTATGTGCTAGAAAGGAAATTGTGAGGCAAACCAAATTTGAGACGCAGCGAGTTGTTTCCCGAAGTTCAGATTCGCTGTTGCCCAAAGGCCGCCCAAAAGCGCAGCGAATCCTACGTCTCCGTTGAGGAAGCCCTTAGTGACCCAAAGGTCGAGCTATCTCCTCGGTTCCACTAACTTGATCTTTTCCCCGAAGGAGGCAAGATCACACCTGCACAAACAATCCGTGGCACACCACAACCTTGGTGGCCCACCGGCGACGCCTAGCCGTCTAGGAGGCTTCACCTCCAAGAGTAACAAATGCTTCAATGAGTTGCTAGACCTCAACCTCGAGTGCTCAAGCTATGGATTCACTCCTCACTGATTTGGCTAGCTCTCTAGCTCTATATTGCTCACTCACACAATCCCTCTCTCAACCCAATCCAAGGATATGAACAAATTCAACTAACTCTCACAAAGAGAGGCTTGGGGAGAGCTTGCTGGTGCTTGAAGTGCTTCTGGACGCTCAAGGGACCCAATGGAACCAGCAGCCCTCAAAGGTGAGGGCTAGGGGGTATAAATACCCCACACACAAAAACTAGCCGTTATGCCCGAGGAAAACCGGTCAGACCGGTTTCGGTCAGACCGGTTTTCAAACGAAACTAGCCGTTACACCCAAGAGCTCCCAAACCGGTCAAACCGGTTTCCCAAACCGGTCAGACCGGTTTGGGTCCTTCCAGCACACTCAACTCCAAAACACTCCTCTCAAAGGCTATCTCACATGGGTTGACCTATGAGCACTTTTTGGTGTGTAGTCAAACAACTAATGTTGCATCCCTCTTGATAGTACGGCATTCCTATACTCAAGATTGCAATAAAAAAATGAACTCTCTACTTGAGCTTCTATGTCTTCATTGATGCCATGCTTGATCAATATCAACTTGAGGGCTTCAACATCCTTTCCTTGCTAAGCGAATCCAACTTGAGCTAGTGGCTTTGAATCTCCAAGTGTATGATCATGAATCCATACCGACATGTATATCACTCAACAAGAGTAAGATGTACATGTGCTGTCTTAGCCGAAACCGGTCAGACCGGTTTCCAAAACCGGTCAGACCGGTTTTGCCAGTCAGCACATGTACAGAACAGTACATCAACAACAGTACATCAACCAATACATGCACATCAACCAATACATCAACCAATACATGTATATCACTCAACAAGAGTAAGATGTACAAGTGCTGTCTTAGCCGAAACCGGTCAGACCAGTTTCAAAAACCGGTCAGACCGGTTTTGCCAGTCAGCACATGTACAGAACAGTACATCAACAACAGTACATCAACCAATACATGCACATCAACCAATACATCAACCAATACATGTATATCACTCAACAAGAGTAAGATGTACATGTGCTGTCTTAGCCGAAACCGGTCAGACCAGTTTCAAAAACCGGTCAGACCGGTTTTGCCAGTCAGCACATGTACAGAACAGTACATCAACAACAGTACATCAACCAATACATGCACATCATTCATAAACGACTACAAGACTAGAAACTAGGCTTTAATCCATTTTTCTCCCCCTTTGTCATCAATCATCCATAAAGGGCCTGGAGAAGCTTGTAGTCATGCTCCCACCACCCTTCAAGTATCCACATCTTCGTGCAACTAGAAGGTCGAGCTATGATCATCTGACGAAGAAGTAGTAGTCCAATGAAAACCTTCACTCAATCGAATGTATATGTGTGGTAGTGTGAGAGTGATTCAGAAGTGCTAGTCAAGGAAAAGATATAGATGTGCTAAACATACCCTGACTAGGAGCTGTAGTGGTACCAAAGATGGAAGCTGCTGCCTGTGAAGCAAAGTCTCCGGGAGTAGGAGATGGAGCACTGGAGAACTGAAGTCCCGCCATGGAAGATGATGTACCATAAGCATATGACGAGGACGGAAGTGTAGCAGCTGCATATGTAGGTCCTGGAGGTGCAAATCCAAACGAGGAACCTAACAAGTCACCCTCTGAAGTAGGCATGTAAGTGTATATCCCTGGAGCACCAACTGATGGAGGTGGAACCGGTGGTGGAGTCTGTGAGCTCGATGCAACATGTCCATATCCAAAGATGTCACCATACTCCTCAAAGTATCCCGCATTCATGTGATCGGTCATGATGTCTCTAAGCGGGGGTATCTCAGGTAGCTCAAGTGGAGGAGAGATGGGAGATGGAGGATTGTCCGGACTCAACATGGCACGCATCTTTTTGAACTCATCACGAGTCTTCTTGCTATCAATCCTCTGCTGATAGGTACACGAAGTCTCCCATGAGATACATCACATTGAAAAGTAATGTTCGTGACCTTCTCTATAACCCTCATGAGATAAGGTGCATAACCACAAAGCTTCTGAGGATTTTCAGAAATGTGCTTGATCTCCTCCCAAATGTAATCACCCACACAGAACTTGTGCTCTCCAGGTCTCATCCTAGTAAGCAAGTTCTTGGCAAACAATGATATATCAGATATGTTGCCACCCCTAGGAGCAAGTGTCGCTCTAAGCAATCGGTTGAACACCGAGTAATATGTGTAAAGTCCGGCGACCTTCCCAAAGTTACCTGTCTCGGTACTAGGATACATGAACTTCATGTCCACAGCTGGGAAGACTCCATCTAGGTGTAGCCTATGCCGACTCCTGTCAACCAATTCATAAGCCACTTCATCACATTCTTCAACAATAATTGGATGCATTGCATTGCTTCACTAGTTAGGCTTGATTAATGTCTAGAGATCAGTCCACAATACTAGTTCCTTCACCCTAGCAAAGTTCCTCGGCCACAAGACGACTCTTGTCCTTCACTTTGCTTAGTACCTCGTCACTAGCAATCTAGTTTGATCCCTTCCATCCTATCTAGCCGCTTTAAGTTTTGCTTTGTGTTGACGCAAAATCTGCAGTTCACGCCAAGCACACAGCAAGCCGAATCAGCTGGCTTCACACTTGGCTCGAGCGTTCGGTTCCTGGAAGCGTGCCAAAAAGTGTGTTGACGCAAAATCTGCAGTTCACGCCAAGCACACAGCAAGCCGAATCAGCTGGCTTCACACTTGGCTCGAGCGTTCGGTTCCTGAAAGCGTGCCAGTCAATTTTCCTGAAACTGACAAAGGAAGAAAAAATGTTTAGATAAAAAAAACTGGAACGTGCCGGCCGGTACCAGACAGTTCCATAATTGCGGCTTGCAAAGCCAATTTTGATCGATATATAGCTACGGGCGAGCTATCTATCAATAATCCATGCATTCGGTACGTATTCGGCAAAAGCACGTAAGAAAGATCGCATTGCCGACCGCATGACGTCATCGTGACGATAGATCGGTCTTTAACTTCGCAAAGCAAAGCAGCACATATCCACAACCGATTATCGAGTACAAATATAATGTGAAAAATAAATAAAAGGGTGAGTCGTGATCGTGAATCCAAAGTAAACAAGAATGCATAGGCCGAAAGCAGCACCCGTCAAGCGTAATAACAAACAAGTTAATCCACCGCATGATACGACTTGTTTGAAACCACGCCACCAACCAAAATTAGATCAATCCACCGCATGATACAATCTAATCATGAAAGGCTAAAAGCATGCATTGTCTAAAGCAAACTCGCGAACACGTTTCACTCGTTAAGGACTGCCGAATACGGCTAGACAGCCGATTCGGGTTCCGCGAAGAAGGAACAAGCTCTGTCAACGATGATGGACCTATCAGATCGATCTCGAGCTCTAATCCACCGGATGATTAGTTCTAAAACGACCCAAAAACCTGCATCTACCGCATGATACCCGGCTCTGTCAAGATCCATGCACAATCAACAGGCTTGAACCCGCGACACGTGGCAATCTAGATCGACTCGGATTCGGCTATGTAGAGAGAACGTGATCATGCCTTGCAACGAGTCGAGACCGAACCTAACCGATCTAGATTGGGCAAAAAGAGTGTTGTATGAATTAAACATAAAGTAAAACCCAGACAACACAGGGTAACTTAATGAATCTACTAGACCTTGCCAAAATCTAATAGAGCCGATAACTTGGTCCATACTAGATCTTAGCCCACCGCATGGCTTATGACCTAACAGAGGAACCTTCTTGAACCACGCTTAAATCCACCGCATGATACTAAGCACGGTAACAAGACTACTTGCATCATAATCTAAATCCACCGCATGATACTAGACATGATACAAGGTTGCCGGTACTTACGGAGGTCGACGGATCGATGATTCCCCTCGAAGAACTCGACGACACGACTAAAGGACTCGAAAAGGTGGCACAAGGCCGGTTTGTTGTATGATTGTTCGACCCCTATTACAATCACCATGGGTTCATATTTATACCCTGGTCTTGACACGATTCCTAATCGACTACGATTACAAAACGTTTATTTCCAAAGAAATACGTCAAAGTGCCGTATTCATCTCGCATTCTTTATCAATCGGCTCTTTCCTTGTATTCAATCCACGTCATCACGCGTTCCCGAATGCTTTCCATAGAGCAGCTCCTTGCCGAATCGGCGACGGACTCAGGTTGCACTTGATCCTTGCCTTTTAACTTGATCAAGAGGCTCACATGCACTAGTTTTGAGTCAATCAAGATCAAATAAAGGAATTTAGACTATATTATGGTGAGTTGCCAAAACATATATTAAAAGCAAGATCCAAGATATGGGATGATACAAATTTACCACTCTGGATCGCAAATAGAATTGATAACTCCAAATGAGAGAATTGATCTCTCACCATTGAGACTACAAGTTCACTAAAAGAAATGTTAGTCTCAAGGACACAAATATTGAAGTAATCTCCCCCTGAATATGTGCATCATGCATGGAAGGCATGTGACATGCACTTTGTCTTATGAGTGACATTGATGGATTATTTCAATATTTGGTCACGGCACACAATAAATTGCTTTGTATTGAAATGTGCCAAGAAAATTTACTACCACATAGGCATAAGTTCATAGATACATGCCAAAATGAGATCTTCATCAAATACTATATTTGCATCTCCATTTATCATTCATTCACTCAGGTAGCACTTTTCTGGGCCAAACCGGTCAGACCGGTTTTGCCAGACTTGTGCCAGTTGAGTGATTTTGCTTGTGTCTTGTCGTGTTGTTTTCCAATATTCAGAGGGTTGACTTTCCTGCACATTACAAGACTTTGCTCTACTATAGAGCCATTACAAGCACCATGCGGCATGTATTGAATAAATTCATGAAAATAGTTTTAGTCACTTTCAATTGTCACACGAGTTCAAGAACTTGAAAACACTTGATCCTACCAAAGACATGAGTGACTGAAACTTAGTCAAGTTAAGCACAATTTTCATCGAGATGCCATTAGGTAAGAGTTATAGAGCGGAAGTCTTAGTCAAATTAAGTACAATTTTACCGAGATGTCATTGGGTAAGAGTTACAGAGCGGAAGCAACTTATCTTGGCTAGACACTTGTACATGAGTGATTACTCCCTAGCCAAGCTTCCAATGCATCTCGTCGTCCCTGCTATCTCATCAAGCACTCTTTGGTACCCAACTCATGTTGGGTCCAATAAGGTTAGTCACAAGATGCTTAGGAACCCAAATGGCCCTTATGCTAGTTCGAGGTGTGTCAATCACTCTAGTAGCATAGGTGCTCAATTTGTCCTTCTTAAGCTTAGTAAAGTCATAATGGACGAGGTTGGATTTGGTAACATTACCATTTGGGCAATCCTTACCCAAATGTCCCTTGGTCCGGCACGTGTAGCAAATACGGCTTCGGACCCCTCTTGAACCTCTTCTGACTTTCTTCTTGTGGCCATCATCAATTTTTGGCATTTTGCTTGATGTCTTGACTTGAGAAGCCCTCTTCAAAGATTGTTGGGCTGCTGCTGCCTAAAACCGGTCAGACCAGTTTGCCAAACCGGTCAGACCGGTTTTGGCTGGGCAGATAGCCCCTTGAGGAATCGGGCACTCGGCAATCAAGTGGCCCTTTTCCTTGCATCTGAAGCATGTCCTCTTTGCTTTTTGCTTCTCTTTTCTTGAAGGGGACTTATGGTTCTTCTTGAGCTTTCTTGGACACACGGAAGCATAGTGTCCCATTGTTGAGCACTTGAAACACTTGATTTGATCAAGGCTCTTTTCACCAGCGGGAATCTTGTGCTTGTGATCTTGATCCCGTTGATGGCTTGGGCGAGTGACGGTTTGTCTCTTCTCAAGCTTCTTCACCATGAAGTCACGGTTATCTTGAGAAGGTTGCACTTGACCCTTAGCTGGAAGTTCTCCTGCCCTTTCCTGGCCTCCATTATTCTGAGAGAGATTCAGTTCAGTTAGAAACTCCACCTGATGGTGATAATAAGATATTGTTGCCTAAAGCAGTACCTCAACAGTGCAGCAGCAAGGCTCTCTGCATTTGGGCCATCTAGATTCGTAGTTGGCTCATCCAAAGCCAATATGCCACAGTTCAGACAGAATGTTTCTGCCAGTGCTAGTCTGATTATAAGAGAAGCAAGCACCTGAAGATGAGTGCAGATAACAATGTAAGTTGTGGCTCTGTTTACTGAAAAAGGTTAGGAGAATGTATAACAAAGCCTTTTGATCAAAACATAACAAATCAGATGATAGAGTTGAAGTTCATTAAGACATAAAATTTTACCTTCTGACCAGCACTGCACCGCCCTCGCATTTCTAACTCAGCATCACCCGTTTGCATAACCACCTAAGATAGTGCAGGAATAAGAAACAGAAATTCAAGAAAGTGATTTTACTTGAGGGATAACTAGTTTAACATACACGGTAGCTGTATGATCGAGTGCCAGCACCCTCAGAATCAGAATTGATGCTTATGTAATCAATATCTTGCCCTCTATATGTCTGCTGCCACAGTTCCTTGATTATTTTGTTTATCTCCTCCATCTTCATAGTGTGGAACCGCATGAGAGCCCTGGCAGAAAATGTGAGCATGTTGTATGAAAATTTTCAGATAACTGCTACAAGAGGATTTGCAAGGGGAACAACACGCATCTGTATATCTAATAATTGTAAATGTACCCTTATTAATGAAGCATTGAGGAAACTAAATCTACCATTTGATTTCAATAGTTATTAATCAGCCTGCACTATTATGGCCCTAAATTTGAATATTTGATACATCGGGACTCAGGTGCTGTTTGGTTAGAAGAACATAAATGTAAACGGTAATGAAATCAATTACCGCTGTGACCTGAAAACAGTAACGAATTACTGTGATTAAGGCCGCCCAACAGCGCAGCGAATCCTACGTCTCCGTTGAGGAAGCCCTTAGTGACCCAAAGGTCGAGCTATCTCCTCGGTTCCACTAACTTGATCTTTTCCCCGAAGGAGGCAAGACCACACCTGCACAAACAATCCGTGGCACACCACAACCTTGGTGGCTCACCGGCGACGCCTAGCCGTCTAGGAGGCTCCACCTCCAAGAGTAACAAATGCTTCAACAACAAAGCACCACACAAGGCAGATTAAATGCCTGATTGGTTTCCGATCTGGATTCACTCCTCACTGATTTGGCTAGCTCTCTATTGTTCACTCACACAATCCTTCTCAACCCAAATCCAAAGATATGAACAAATTCAACCAACTCTCACAAAGAGAGGCTTGGGGAGAGCTTGCTGGTGCTTGAAGTGCTTCTGGACGCTCAAGGGACCCAATGGAACCAGCAGCCCTCAAAGGTGAGGGCTAGGGGGTATAAATACCCCACACACAAAAACTAGCCGTTATACCCGGGAGAAACCGGTCACACCGGTTTCCAAAACCGGTCACACCGGTTTTTGAATAAAACTAGCCGTTACCCTTTAGAACAGTAAAACCGGTCAGACCTCTTTCCAAAACCGGTCAGACCGGTTTTGGACCAGCCAGCACACTAAGTCCAAAAACGCTCCTCTCAAAGGCTATCTCACATGGGTTGACCTATGAGCACTTTTTGGTGTGTAGTCAAACAACTAATGTTGCATCCCTCTTGATAGTACGGCATTCCTATACTCAAGATTGCAAATAATAAATAAAACCTCTACTTGAGCTTCTATGTCTTCATTGATGCCATGCTTGATCAATATCAACTTGAGGGCTTCAACATCCTTTCCTTGCTAAGCGAATCCAACTTGAGCTAGTGGCTTTGAATCTCCAGGTGGTTCTAGAAACATGTTTGAACCATGGGTTTAAGGTAGCACAAAATGATCTGAACCTTGCATATTCAACTAGGCTGAAAGGCAGTTCATGCATCACTATCAGTGTAACTAATTCTTGGCGAGAAACTTCTTGGCTAAACTTCCAATCTTTCAGAGATACCAATATAAACCAATGATGAGCACCTTTACTTATCAACAAATATATTACATGAATATCATTTGACAATGAAACCCTGCTCATGTACTTAAGCAAACAAGTTAGATCATTAATCATGTTGTCATACAAATCACCAAAACACTTAAGTGCCTAGATGCACTTTCACTTTTGCAAATAGCGTATATACTTTTTCTGTGTAGCTTTTGCTCTAAAAAAAATAATATTTTACATCTTTTATGCATAACTCGAGCTACACATAAGCTTGGGAGCTGAATTTTCTACATGTTGTTCCATATGGCATGACTAGATCACCGTGTAAAAAGAACCTTAAAATATGGCATATAACTACTGTTCTCTATTTATTGTAGTTTCTAGCCTTGCTTTAGAAACGATTTTTAGTAAATTAATTACTCAGCAAAATGTGCTCAACTTTTATGGTAGGTCAGTAACGATGTTAGAAATGCTCAGTAAATAGTAGAGCTAAAAATAGTAGGTTCTACTAGCTGAAGTTGATTAAATGATTAAAATGGGTAATGGGATAACTTGTTTAATCAAATAATCTTATAACCCTATGCAAGCCACACCCACCACATGTTTATGTTTCTGTTTTCTTTATGCGACGCTGCTGTGTAAAACTTTTATATATGTAGGAGTTGTTTTGGAACCTTAGTTGCATTTTCCATAGGGTCCCAAGTTTGCTTATACTAGTACAGGGTCGTAGTAATTGCTATGCTTAACTAGGACCCGGTAGAAGTCGAGTGATTTCCTGTCACTCGTGAGTTATAGGAGTTTCTTGCTTTACTTAGGATGGAATCATAAGGATGATGGGCGGGGATGGGAAAGTCATTTTTGGAGGATATTTGGTGCCCCGCCTATCTAGTAAGAATTTTGCTAAGGTCGAAAGGTGTCGGTGTTCGTGGTCAAGTTTTTGAACGTACCAAGCACATGCCGAGAGATTTAATGGTAATCAGTAAGCCTATGTACCTGATTGAACCGGGACGTGGGTATGCTTTACCCCGCTACCCTGGAATTGGATTCCCTTGGTGCACCATGTGGGTACAAGTGCGGCCATGGCACAACGTCGTTCCGGGGACCGTTGGGGCATTGTATCCAAGGGAACGGTTGAGGTGTGAAGATCCATCGAGGTCTTGCACTTCGTGTGTTTAGGTGCACCTTGCAAGGTTAACAAATCGATTCGAATCGTCTGCCTCTCGCAGCTACTGTGACTGCTGTTCGCGGTCGTTACAACCCAATTTCGACCACCAACACTCGGGAATAAATGAGGCTTTATGCAACATTCCATGTACTTAGGTTTTATTTCTAATAAAGTTTCACGAGTTTTGGTGAGTTCTACTTGTGCAGGTACAATAACAGAAAACACGTGCTATATGGGTCGAAATTGACCGATTCGACCGAACGACACGATTCGGCCAGTTACCCCCCTTAGCCATACATGCCACCGGGAGCCGTTCACATCAGCGATGACCAAGCAAACCATAACATATGACACGTGGACAACCGCCAACTCATCCCGGACCTGTTCCATGTCACCCCGGGCCCACACAACACAAGAACCGACATCAGAGGGCATCCCAGGGGGGTCCAGCACAAGAGGCGGTCCTGGGGGGCGGCCATGGGCCAGGCCTGGTTCGGCCGAACCAGGGCCTTCGGCCGAACCGCCCCCAGCATCCAACCGCCTCCCCAGAGCTAATCCAAGGCGTCCAAGCAAAGGCGGTGCAGATCAAGGGTTCGGCCGAATTCCCAGGGGGTTCCCCCTGGCTCCCTTGGCCGTTACTTCACCTCAACCGCCATGGACACCTATATAAACAGAGGTAAATCACTTGTATGACCCACAGACCCACACCAAGTCAAGGAGCTCCATTTCCACTTCTTTCTAGTAGAGTTAGGATAGTTCAGTTGGGAGTTAGAGTTGAGTCGAGTTATGCCTCGGAGGTTCCGGAGTCGTCCTCTGCTGGGCTGGAGGAAAGCCTTCGGAGGGAGCACGCAATAAATATGCCCCGGCCGTCAGATCTACATGAGTACATGGACGCCCATCCATGAAGAACACGCCAACGCCGAGCTTTTCCCGTAGAGCGAGGCAGCCATGGAGAAAGATCCGGGAGACATCCATCTGATGACCCGTGAGCGCCCGTGCAACTCAGAGATCGAGAAGCGGCGGCCATGATGCCGGTCGTGCTGCTGCCGGCGCTCCGGACATGGCCTACACCGGCCCTGCCCATGCATGCCATCACGGCGCGGCATCACCAGACGACCATCTCACGCCGACGACACGAGGTGCACGAGCACAGGGTTCTTCGGTGTACAACAGCAGTCCGTTTGCATGTACAGGCTACTAGCTGTACGGTGCATGCATGTACCTATATGTGTGTGCATGCATTGCCACAAGATGTAGAGAACCAGCTCCTGCAGCGTGGACCTGACCGACGAAGGAGGAGCCGGGGAGGGCCAAGGCCGGCCTGCCCTAAGCTCTGTTCTTTGTGCACTTTGGGGAAGGCAGCGGCCATGATGCAGGTCGCGCCGGCGCCGGCGCCTAGGACATCTACTGGCTACTAGCTTCATCTACTACGGCCACCACTACACCATCCGACGCTGTCGAACCGACACGGCAGTGGTGGCATGAAGACTGCGTCGACCAGCGGCACTGGCACGGCAGCGGGCGGCGGCAGCATGATGATTGCGCTGCTGCAGCAACGCCGGCGGCTACCTCGGCCTCGACAGCTACCTCAGCCTCCACGACGCTGACGGTGGCGACACCTACCTCAACCCCGACGGCTCGACAGCCACTACGACACCGGCGGCCTCAACAGCTACCTCGACCCCGGCAACTACGGCACTCTGGCAGCCTCAACAGCTACCACGACCCTGGCGGCACTCGGCGGCTGTGGCGACTACCTCGGCCTCGACAGCTACCTCGACCTCGGCGATCTCGACACCTACCTCGACGTCGACGCCCTCAACGGCTACCCCGACCTCGGCGCCCCCGACGGCTACCTTAGCCTTGGCGACCTACAACGACTACTACGCGCCGTTCGACACCGACGAGGCGGACGACGGGAGAAGCTGATGTTCCAGCTGCCCTACACACTCCTACGGGCTGACGAGGCCTTCTTCTTCAACAACTTCTACCCCAACGGAGTTACCATGGCGTCTATCCGGTTCAGCTACACGTCTTCACCATGCATCTGCTACCACTACATCTACTACTGCTACTACGCGCCGTTCGACACCGACGAGGCGGGCGACGCGGGGCGGGCGGAGCTGATGTCCCAGTTGCGCTACACCGGCGCATGGACACCGACGAGGCCATGACGATGCCGACGCCCACACACATCTACATCACCAGCACATGTATGGAGAACGTGAAGCGAAGATCGAAGACGACGGCCACTGCAGCTTAATCCGAGGTATTCTGTGAGCCCGACTCATGGATGTAATTAACTAGGAGCCTTCCGAGGCCCTAAGAACCAGAAGAACATTTCGTCCAAGTCAAGATCGCCGACGACAGGCCATGGAGCGCATACATGTAAAGGGAATCCTTATTTGTATTTCTCAAAATATGAATAAAGTTGTGTTCCCTTGTCTTTCTTTTGTTTATTTATTCTTATGTACTTAGTACAGTGGCACGCCCGCATTTTTATTTTCCCCGCGCGTGTAGAGAAATCTTAGTGATTTTTCTCTCCAAACAATATCGTCCTCCGGAGCACCTTCATGGATCCTGATTGCCGAACCTGCCATGGCATTAAACAGAGAGCCTACCTGCGTCGGAGCTAGGGTGAGTCTTCGACAACGGACGGCATCTGTACACTCCTCGTGCACCGAAGGATAGGCCGCCATGGAGGACTGCGAGTATCATCCGCTGTTGCCATACCAGCTACAGGGAACGACGCCCTCCACCGAAGCGATTCCCTCATACGCCGGCCGATCTTCATCACTAATCCAAAATTTTGAAAAACTGCTCTTGTCAGCAAGGGGATCGGAACCCCCCCTTCCCGTCGTCGACATGGCCGCTACACCACCGGTGTTCCCCTTGTTTAAATGTTGAATTTGGGAGGTTGAATTTGGGAGTAATATGTTACTTTATAATCATTACGTCACTGTAGCATTTCGTTTATACATGTGAAAAATTGTTCAAAAATTGATTAATTAGGCTCAAAATGTTCGTCTCGCAGAGTAAAAAAAATTGTGTCATTAGTCTTTGATTTTTTCTACATTTAGTACTCCATGCATGTGCCGACATTTTGATGTGATGGGAATCTTCTTTTTGTATAGTGTATCTGGGAGTTGTTTTTTACAACTAAACAAGGCCTAAGCTAGCTTGAACACTAAACTAGTGCTCCGTACTGTTTTACTTGCCTTGTAGTACCAGCTACTCAATTACGTCAACTAATAGGTGGCCCATGTCATGTGTCACTGTAGCATTTCGTTTGTATGTGTGAAAATTTATCTCAAAAATTGATTAATTAGGCTCAAAATGTTCGTCTCGCAGAGTACAACAAAACTGTGCAATTAGTTTTTGATTTCTACTCCATACATGTTATGATATTTTGATGTGATGGGAAATATTCTCTTTGTACAGTGAATTTGGGAGTTGTTTTTGGATCGAACGAGGCCAAATATACCTCGTGTCACGTTTCAGTTCATGGCCGGTAGTGCAATGGCTATGGCACTGGCCATGTAAGCCAATAACGAGCCCGGTTGAAAATTAAATAAAGCAGTATACACACTACACAAACAAAATAAACAATAAACCTGCTGAATGAAAACGGCGAAGGACCTAGCTACATGCCTTAAAAAAAAGCTACGTAGGAACTTAGTACGTACAATCCTGCTCGATCAGAAGCCTACGGTGCCAGACGAGCCCGACCACCTGCTATTGGCCATCGACGCGCCGCTCGTCCTGTACGCCGTGGACGCCGCCGCCGACGGCCGCTGGTTGGCGTTGCTCAGGTACTGGCGCACCGGGTCGCTGCTCGGGGGCAGCGCCGGGACGGGTGCGGGCGCCGGCCCGCCGGCCACCACGTACTGCTGCACAACCAGCACCGACACCGTCATCGAGAAGTCCGATGACACCAGCATGTCCCCGATGGGCCCCAGCTCCGGGTTCTCCATCCAGTCCTCCAGCGCCGCCGTCATCGGCGACCCCGCCTCGCCGGGGCGCCGCCCCACGATGTACAGCTCGTGCAGGTTGTTGTCCATGCTCCGGATCGCCGCCACCGTCTCCTCGCCGTTGGCCACCATCTTCATGGAGTAGGAGATGGCCTCGTTGCCGTGGTTGCGCGCCCGGAACTCGTTGAGGTAGTCCTCGTCCATCTCCAGCTCGCTCCTGCCCTCCGCGCCGATGGTGATGGAGCGCGAGTCCGAGTCCACCAACGACGCGCGGTACGCCGAGCTGGAGACGGACCCGGGCCGGTAGTCCGGCGGGACGAAGCGCACGATGGTGAGGGTGACGCCGGGGTGCTCGACCATCCGCCACGCGTAGGCGAGCGCCTCGCGGTCGTCGGGCCCGCCGAAGAAGAAGAGCGCGACGTGGTGCTCGGTGGCCATCCGCGCCGCGGCGGCGCTGAGGCCGCGGTCGACGAGGATGGCGACGGAGCAAGGGGAGGAGGAGAGGAGGCTCTCGTTGAAGCCCCGGACGTGGGGGTTGATCGGCTCCATGCCGCCGTCCACCGTCTGCTGCTTGTGGAACGGGACCACGATGAGGGACACGTGCTTGTCCTCGGCCAGCACGGACACGTCCTCGTGCATGCTCTGGTACGGCGACACCGCCGCCAGCGTCTGGATGGACACGCCTCCTGTATGTGCCACGAAAACAACATGCTTGCTTCTTCAGCTTAACAGCATATACTACCAAATTTCCCCATTTGATTGATCCTAGTGAAAAAATAATGTTAACTAGTAATTAGTCGTTTATTAGGAGCTGGTGGTGCAGTAATTGTGACCTGTGTGCCTCTCGTAGTTCTCGAAGGCGTTAAAGATGTGCTCCGTGACGGGGGGCAGGTTGGAGGCGGTGCCGCTCCGGCTCTGCTTGGAGGCGGAGGAGGCGGCGGCGGCGGCGAGCATGTTGGAGGCGCGGCCGGTGAGCTCGACGAGGTGGAGCGCGTAGATGAAGATCGGGGAGCGCTTGCTGGGGTTGGAGAGCTCCAGCAGCGAGAGCACGGACGGCACGTTGCGGGTGGTGTGCACGCACGCCAGCATGCGGAGCTCGCTGTCGTGCCGGATGCGCTGTAGGTTCCGCCGCTTGTACCCGACGAGGCGCCGAGACGGCCGGTACACGCCCGTTACCACCGGCGTCACCAGCGTCGTCATCGCCACCGACACCAGCACCATCACCGCGAACGACTCGTCATCCAACACCTAGTTTAAATCACATTTGGTATGGTTGACACGGTGCTAAATTGCTAATGATCACTACTTTATTGTAATGTAAGCAGTAATGTTTATTGAACCTCTTTGTCTCTGCCAATGTTGAGCACGATCATCTCCACGAGCCCCCTGGTGTTCATGAGGAAGCCGAGGGCGATGCCCTCGCGGAACGGCATGGTGTAGAGCGCGGCGATGATGATGGTGCCCATGATCTTGGCGAAGCTGGCCATGACGAAGACGAGCACGAGCAGCCCGACGGTGACGGGGTCGCTTATCTTCCGGATGTTGGTGCGCAGGCCACTGATGGCGAAGAAGAGCGGCAGGAGCAGGCCGGTGACGAAGTCCTCGATCTTGTCGATGAGCACCACGCCGAGCGGCCCGGTCGGGATGACCAGGCCGTAGACGAAGGCTCCGAACACCGAGTGTATCCCGATGGCGTCGGTGCAGACGCCGGCGAGCATGACGCCGGTGAGGATGAGGGAGACCTCCATGTCGCTGACGCCCTCACCCTCGGGTGTGCGGCGGATGAGCCACCACATGCCCGGGCGCACGACGTAGAAGCAGAAGAGCACGAAGAGGACGCCGGAGAGGAGCACCCAGAGGGAGGAGAGCGCGGCGCTGTTGACCTCGGAGATGGCGATGGCGAGCGCGAGCAGGATCCAGGCGCACATGTCGTTGACGATGGCGGCGGACATGGCGATCCGGCCGAGCTCGGTGCTGAGCAGCTTGATCTCGGCGAGGATGCGGGCCAGCACGGGGAACGCCGTGACGGAGAGCGCGACGCCGAGGAAGAGCAGGAAGGAGGTCTGGTGCACGTTCCGGGACACCTGGTGCCGGAAGATGAAGGAGGTGGCGATGCCCATGCAGAAGGGCAGCGCCATCCCGGCGATGGCGACGAACAGCGCCTTCTTCCCCGAGCGCCGGATCACGTCGATGTCCATCTCCAGCCCGACCAGGAAGAGGAAGTAGAGCAGGCCCAGGTGCGCCACCGTCTCCAGCGTCAGCAGGCTGCGCTGCGGGAACACCATGTTCGCCCAGGTCTCGATCTGCCCCATCACCGAGGGCCCCAGCAGCACGCCGGCCTGCATGCAGCACAGACATGAACAATCCATGATCGAACTTAACACCATGCATGATCGATCAGGGAAGCAGATACAATCGAGGTACGTACGAGGATCTCAGCGATGACGCGGGGCTGGCGGAGGGGCCTGAGGACGAGGACGAGGAAGCGGGTGGTGACGACGATGATGGCGGTCTGGAGGATGAAGAGCGGGAGGGAGAAGTCGAGCGGGTTGAAGCCCTGCCAGATGCCGTTGGTGGTGATCATCATGGGCGAGTAGCACACCACGGTGCTCGACGCCTTGGGCTGCGTCACGTTGCGGATCTGCTCCGTCACGTTGGTCGGCAGCCCCCCGTCGGAGATCGGCATCGCGTCCATCTTGCTGGCGCATGGGCCGCGGCCACCCTCTCTCGCCGGTCACCGGAACGCGGCCTTCCTCCTCCTCCTCCTCCTGCTCGCCGGCTCGAGCGCGCTCTGCTGCTTCGTCGTCCTCTCTCTCTGCCGGCCACGCGAGTTGCGTTTCGATCAGGGGCGGTTGGCAGCGAGAGAGAGGAGGCTTGGCCGCTCGAGGGAGGCGCGCGTGGACGCTTCCGGACGGTGAGGGGAATGAATGGGTCAAACGGCAGAAAACAGGGACGGATCGCTCGCGACGTTGTATGGTCGTTTGACCGGCTGCCCGGGGACTTTGGAGCTGTGAGGCGTGTCCGCTTGTGATAGGTCTCCACGAAGTGAGCTGCATGCAGCTGCTGCCAACAAGTACAAAACCTTCTTGTCCAAAAAAAAAAGAAAGGGAAAAGTCTATTTTACAACCTCCAACTATCACAACAGTTCGATTTTCAACCTTGAACTACAAAACTGGATAACAAAGATCATCCAACTCTCAAAACCGTACAAATTTAGCCTTTGTTATTCTGTTTTGTACTTTAAAGTTGAAAATCGAACTACTGTGGTAGTTGAAGGCTGTAAAATGAACTTTTCCAAAAAGAAAACAAGTACAAAACCTTGGCGGGCCAGACATTTGAGGACACGACCCACTCTTACCAGCCAGAGTGGAAGGACAGACATCTGGGCGCCTGGCCCAGCGGGCCATATTGAGGTTTCAATGCAGGACTCTTTTGTGGCCCAGACTAGTACTGTAGGCTTCGTCTAGAACGTACTCCACCTGTGATTGCGATTTTGTTGACATCATTCATGTTGCGCGCTGGCGCGGGGTGTGTTTAGTTCAGAAAAGAAGAAGAAAAAGTTTGGTGAAAATGTCACATCAGACACTGTAGCGTACTGTAGCACTTTTCGTTTGTTTGTGGTAAACATTGTCCTACCATGACCTAACTAGGCTTAAAAGATTCGTCTCGTCGTGTACATTAAAATCATGTAATTAGTTTTTTATTTACTCATGTTTAATGCTTCATGCATGAGGAGAGAGATTTGATATGATTTGATGTGATAGGTGAATAATGAAGTTTGAAGAGAGAATTTTTGAGAAACTTTGGGAACTAGACACAGCCGCGGTGCGGAGAGGAAAAAAACGTGGTTGGGATCGGAATGTGCAACGTCCAGTTCGCTCTTAATTGGGCGACTTCAGATTGCCGTCGGCATCAGCGCAGGCGTCGCTTATTTACGAGGATAGCGACCGGAAGGTAGGAGAGCGTTGGATAGCATACAGCGGATGGCAGGTGCAACCTGGAGAACCATCCGCTCCTCACAAAAACTGAGGGTTGTTTAGTTTTCAAAAGTTTCCAAAAAGTTACTCTCAAATATACTATGAAAAAGAAGATTTCCCATCACATCAAAATGTCATAACAGGCATGGAGTACTAAATGTAGATGAAATCAAAAATAAATTGCACAGTTTTGTTATACTCTGCGAGACGAACATTTTGAGCCTAATTAATCAATTTTTAGACAATTTTTTGCACATACAAACGAAAATGCTACAGTGACACAATGTTACGAAGGGACATTCAACTTCAAATTCAACCTCCCAATTCTCCATCTAAACACCGCCTGAGAATGAGAACCGCTGCTACATGCTAGTCAGGATCATATTTTTTGCTTTGATTGGGACGGAACCAATCGTGAAATTAATGGGGACAACAACTAGCCTCCCAGCACAGTAGTATCTATACGGAGAAATTATTAGTCTCGGTTCTCAATAATCATCGAGGTCACGGGAAGAAATGAAATACCAATAATTCACGTTGTTTTCAAAGTTGTTATTCGCAAGATCTCACTGTCAAACGCTGGGCCGTTGGCCAGCGTTCCTCTAACTGAAATAGATCAAGGCAGATGGCCAGATGAACCTAACATTTATAGAGAGCAGCGACATGTTCGATGCCACTTCAACTGAGTACTACATCCGTTTCAAATTACTATTCATTGTTGATTTTTTCACTTAACGTTTGACTATTCGTCTTATTCAAACAATTTCACAAGTATTATTTATTTTGTATGTGACTCGCTTTATTATCGTATATACTTTAAAAATAACTTCTTGGTTTGTATATTCAGATAAATTTTTTGAATAAGACAAATGGTCAAAGATAATGAAAAAATCAACAACGAATAGTAATTTGGAACGGATGTAGTAATATTTTTCGACATATGTGCATGACTACTAATTCAACCAGCCGCTGACTAAATACTCATGCCATGATATTCTAAACAAATGTATATACCTATAATAGTTGACTGTTTGTATAAATAATATAAAAAAATACACGGTTCGTCTTCTCTCTATCATCCTCTCACTAAAATTATTGAAATCCGTGTTGAAACTGGTTAAGAGTATGCTTTAAATTTATAGCGTTTTCCCTTGTCTTTTCTTTTGTCTTCTATTTCCTCTAACTCAGCATATACTCCTTCAATTCCTCTATACATCATTGTAGAATTAGGGTTCTGGCTGGTGGTCGGAGCAAAATTGGTCGCGGCGGGGAAAGGAGGCGGCAGTGACCAATTCGTTGCTGTCGCTGGGCGGCATGTGAGCACTGAGCAGTGGGCAGGGGCATATAAAATCTGACCGACAATACAGTTATACAGCCATAGCCCATAGCGAAAGAGTAAAGACGAGAACGAGCGCCCATGACGGAGATTGGAGGAAACATAAGGGCCAGTGTCTCGGTGAGCTGTCCAATATATCTTAGTACTCGGTGAGTACAGTAGTTTTTAAAGGCTGCATGCTTGGCCGACGTACTGAGAAAAAAAATCGATGTCCAATCAGCTGAAAAAAAAACGCAAAATAAAATCCCTTCCTGCAACGATCTGCAAAACGCACCGGATATGTTGTGAGTTGTGACATGGGAAGCTGGCTGAAAAATCACGTAACGAACTGCACGTTCCTGTACGTCATTGTTAGGAAACAATCGTACGGCGTCACCCTCTGATGGAATCATGGAACCTTCTCTTCTTCTTTTTTCCACCACCGCACCCGTGCAACCAAGTAAGTAAACCAACCCGATCGGCTGGCGGGCGGTGGACACAACACAACTGGCCGTCCACGCGAGAGTCCCGTCCGTCTCGGGGAGTCGTCGTGGTCGTGGATCTCCAACCAGCCCAGCCGAGACGAGCCGAGCACCTCGCCTCGTCCAGCCGTCGCCCGCTCGTGCGGGGCAACCCACCTCCCGCTTCAAAAACTGGAGGCGGCTCAACGCTCGAGCGAGGTCGAGGCCGCAAAGAAAACCCGAGGAGCAAGCGGCGACGATTCCGCGGCAAGTTGATTCCCGACCCAATCTATCCTATCCAGGTACGTGATCCTCGAAGCTTATCTCAACCTCTGTTTTCCTAAACCTCTGTCAAGCTCTGCAAACTAAGACGAGGAAGATTGGAATTGGAAGTGCAGGGTTCGGTGCCTAATCCAGGAGCTTCTTGTTCTTCCTCTCCTCCGTTCGTCGGTCGATTGGAGCGGACAGAGGAGGGATGGACGGGAGTTTCGGGCCCCAGGAGCGGATTCTGTGGCCGGCGTCGGTCCTTGCCGGCGTCGTCATGTGCGGCGCAGTAAGCTCTCCTCACTTGGCCCCTCCCCTTTGGCCCTTTCATTCTTTTTTAGCTGAATTTCTTTCAAACTCGAAACTCTTAGCTTGCTCTACCCAGTCTTATCAGTTTGCGAGATTTTTGGTTGAGCCTGCTACTCTTGTGTTATCTTGGGGGGGGGGGCCCAAACCAATCTTTCATCTTGGTATAGGAGAACAGAGGATATTAGCCACATTCTGTTTTTGTTTCAAAGGTAGAACTGTAGAAGTCAATGTAGGCCGCATCAGCGCTGGTCTGCATCTAGGTGCCAGTCGCCTTCTTCTATAATGCCGGATGGGTAGCTGTCGGCGCATGCAAGTTTGTGGACCAGTAGGTTCAATAGTCTTCTAGAAGAGTTATTTTTGGCTTTTTAAACAGGATGCGAAGCTTCGATGAAAACTCTGTGTATACTTTTGTGCGCAATTGTGATATATATTAGATTCCCCTATTTAGTTTAAATGTGAGCCGTTAGTATCATCAGGGTAAGGTTCATTGACAGTAGCGTTGTTGTCAACCTTACTGTGTAGCATTGGAGTACCCTGATTCTCTTTCCTTTTGTTTGTCATGTTCAATGTTGCGCGCAGAAAAGTATGTCTCTTGTTTTTTTTCTATATAAGAAGGAGAGTGACAAGGAAAATATTTTGGTAATAATTTTTATGAACTTATGATCGATCAATATCATACAAACTTGCAACGACAGTTATAAGTGCCATGTGGTAAATTCTTAAATAGATAAATACTCCAATGCGAGATTACTCGCGGATGTGAAACACATATTCCTACCATAATCTATCATGGGATTTATTGTTCGTTTATATTCCCCTAGAAGAAGAGGAAAATTTCACAGGACTTGTTGGGATTTATATAAAAAAGCAGCTCGATGAAAGTTTGATGAGGCAAATAAAACTCCCTGTAATCAACAATATTATGCATCCATTGGGTCATTACATTTGCACTTTAAGGCTAAAATTATAAGCACTGTTTTTAAAAATTACTATGTGGTACAATTAGACAGTCCCTTCTGTATGAAGCATATAATCGTTCCTTCACACTAACGGAGTATGAGAAAAAAATAAAATTGTTGTTGGTTACATGTACAAGGGAGTATGACCTAGGTCACCTACCACATTGCAACATTGAATATTTTTGCTCTTTTGTCGACTACTATTTTCGAATTGGAAATGTTGCTGTACTTGGCTACTTCTGAAGTTCTCAGCTTAAATAAGAGTGCTATTTTAATCTTTGGAATCATATAATTCTTGTAATACTTTATTACCCTGACCATTGTCCTTATAGGTATATGGGATGACCGGTAAGGTTAGCACTCGGTGCTTCAAAGGTTACAGTAGGTTAAGTCCCATGCAAAAGGTGGAGTGGAACAATAGGTAAGATATACGGGGAGACAACTTTTGTTCTTTTAGCCATTATTATTCTTTTTTGTTCTTGGCTTTAATTTATTAATTCTGGTTACATGATACCACTTTTTGGCAGGGGTTTCTCTACTTTCCATGCATTGGTTTCTGCTGCCATTTCATTTTATTTGGTCGTGATCTCTGATCTTTTCAATGAAGATGTAAACAATGGCATAATAATTGATAGAAAATCATGGTTATCTGATGGCATGTTTGGGGTAAGCTGTGCGTTCAACTTCATTTCCCCCTCTATTTGCAGACAGTGAATTTGTTAAATTGTTAACAGGAAATATCATATGAGGTGTTTTATTTCTTTAGCATGTTCTGCTTCTTTACTCTACGACCAAATGGCATACATATGATAAATGTTGTTGTGTGCATATTTGTAGAACATCGCATTGACCCCCTGTATAACTCTACAGGTCTCGATTGGTTACTTTTTGACAGACTTGGCTATGATCTTATGGTATTTTCCTTCTTTAGGTGGAAAGGAGTATGTAAGTGTCACTTTGCCTTAGCACATGTTCTTACCCTGCTGTGATTTCCTCTAGATCATGAGTTATTTTTGTAACATTGATGGTTCAGCTCTTGCATCATGGACTTTCCATGTATGCAATTGGGCTTGCTTTGTTGAGTGGCAAAGCACACATGTACATACTCATGGTCCTCTTCACCGAAGTTACCACTCCGTTTGTGAACCTCAGATGGTAATGTATCCTTAATTGTTAATTGTAATTAGTAAGAACTGAGACTACCATTCATTATTTTTTCTAAATTGCAATGATCTATGCAGGTATCTGGATGTTACTGGCCAGAAGACTTGTAACCTTTACCTATACAACGGCATGGCTCTATTTGTTGGATGGCTGGTATAGTAGCTGCGCCCATCATTCATCACCGGTTTTGTCCAATCATTTTATATAAACATTTTTTCTATACATTCATAATGCATATAATTCAGGAAGGTTTCTTTAAATGTTAGAGCATTGTATAATTAGGTTCCTTGTCTGCACACACAACATAGCTCACAAAAATAGCCTTTGGGGGTTTTGACCAGATTCGGTGAAAATATGTAACTTTTTATTGTGTTTTTCCTTTACGGTGGAGAGGCATTTATATGCTTTTCGTTATTATAAATCAAATTGAAATGTTAAACTTGTGCTGGTGGAGCAGCTGCAGCTTCCTTGTTATGCTTCTGAATTCTTTTGATACTGTGATAGCTCAGGGACATCGATTATTGATGTGAATTTGAAACTATAATAAGGGCTTTGTTTGGATTTTGAAAACGGGAAATGGTCTAGGAATTTTTATTCTATTTAAATGTCAGTTTTGCTCTAGTGGGTATAGAATTATTAACTCGTCTTTTTTTGCTTGCAGGTTGCTCGGATAATCTTATTCGTGTATTTGTTCACCCACATGTATTTTCGTTATGATCAGGTATCAGTGTATCACATATCCATGGTGCTACCATTTTTATTCTGAGGACACATTGTATTGAACTAACAACTAGCCAGGGCAGCAATGCAAATCCATTTATTCATACTGTAAAGTCCTAGACCTAGATTCAGGACATCGATATTTCTTTACTAGATTTAAAGGTAGTTCCTCAATATACTACTGAAAAAGGTGAAAAGGTCGCATGGAAATATGAGGAAGATGTAGTTATTTGTGGGATCCAAATTCAGCCAGTTTGATTTTTGCCACTGAAAATGTTTGCAGTTATAGCATTATCTGTACATAACAGTTCAGCAATGGTGGCATGCCACAGAAAAACATGCAAATATAATGTTTATTCCAGTAAGATTGTACACATAGCCACTGCAGAAATCATTGTATCTGGTACTGCTGTTCAGAACTTCTGTTATCCAGTCTGTTCATACAACAGCCTTCAGTGCGCTAATGATAAAAAAAAGTGTGAATTTTCATTGCCCTTGCCATTTTACTGGTGTTTTTTTATCAGAAAGAGCAAAAGTATTTATTTACCTTAGGAAAACTGCCGTTCTCTTTCCATCTTCTAATGGTTCTGACATCCTTGTTTCCCAGGCGAGGTCCATCTTCACCTTAGGATTCTACAGCTTGGTGGCTGTGCCGTCGACGGTAGCAGTGATGAACGTGTTTTGGTTCTGGAAGATACTCAAGGGGATGGTGAAAACCCTGTCCAGGAGGAGGAAGCACGTTGGAAACGGGAAAACAGATTAGCAGGAAGCATGCTTCTATATCTAACTAAAAAATCATTCTTTTTCTTTCTTGGTCCACAGTTAGCTCTTCTCTGAACTGTACTTACACAAGGGTACTTGTTCACTATTATTTTTTCACAGCTGTAATTATTTTGTGGTAAGTAATAGCTTGCAGTCAGAGTCTGAATCCTGTGACTCTGAATAACTGTAACAATACCATGCCCATCACCACATAGTATAGTAGTGTTATCTGCCCACTCGCTTCGACCGATTGCAAGGTGAAGATTTTCAGAAGTTGGTCGGTAATGTTGGCGCGTTTGCACGTGCAGCTCGTGGAAATGAACGTAAACAAATGATATATTCGTTTCTGTTCTGGAATTAACAAATCTGACGTTACTGGATCTGAGGAAAGATAATGCGAAAGAATCTCAGAATCAAGTGATTAGAAGAGAACTCGGTCCGTCCGTGACTTGGTAGAAGCAGAAGTGGCAGTGGGCTCTCGGCCTGTGGCAGTGGGTTGATTTTTTTTTTAATTTTAACCAATTTTTTAAGATATTTTTAAAAATAACCCGTGCCAGACTTTATTTGTACCCCGTGACCCTTTTGGTCACGCCAGGAGAGGCGGCGCGACCAAACACCACTGTCACGCCACAAGCGGTGGCGCGACAGGGCTGCCACCGTGGCACGGGGAGCGGGCGGCCGCCACGCTGGCGCTGGCCCTGTCGCGCCGCATGCTCTGGTGTGACAGGCTTGTCGCGCCAGGCGGGGTGGCGCGACAGGCCCCGCCTCCTTATGACCGCGCACGGCCCTCCCTCCCCTCACTTTTTCCCCCGACTAGAGCCGCCCAGCCGCGGCTCCTCCGCCGCTGCCCGCCGCCGCCGCCCAAATCCGGCCGTTTTGGGAGGGGGAATGGAGGGGGAATCGATCCCCGCGTCCTCCCGAAGGTATTGCCCCACTTCTTCCCTCGTTTCACCGTAGATTTTGGTAGATTTTGAGTGGTTTTGGTGAGCTAGGGTTAGGATTGGATTTCGAAATTTGTATGAACTATAGGTTATTTTGGGTGGATCGGATGCTTAGTTTGCACGTAGTGAAGTCTTTGCCCGCGATTGTGACGTGTAGAATTAGTCCTCTCGATGGTCATGACCAGCTCTCATTGTTCTCGCTCTCTGACAATTTCTGCTGTTTTTGCAGCGTTTTTTCAGCGAGTTTCGACAAAGCGTTTGGACAGATTGTAACACGACGATTTTTTGAAATGTATGTTACTGAAATTGTTGTCAGAAATGGATTCTCTTTGGCGTGAAAACAAGTGGAAGCACAAGCCAAAAGAGCTATATCCGGATGTGTTGTGCAAGGATGCACCAGTTCCTGCTGCACTCCCAGTACCACAATGTGACTGTGGGAAGCCAGCAGAGGTCAGACAATCAATGCATTCCGACACGGCTGCTCGTGCTCACTACATGTGTGGGGATTACCGTGTAAGTGTAAAAGAATTTTGTTTACCAATAACTAGGTGTTGTGTGCTGGCATTGGAGCAATGTGACTGTGTTTCATTCCATTTATGTTTTTCAGCGAGCGTGTCGTTGATGCGGTTGATGAGTCCGTCGATGATCTCGTCGGGGTAAGGTACTCGGTGACGTGGAAGTAGATCTGGGATCCGCTCATGGACGCTGAGCTGCTCGATCTGCTGCATGAGCTGATCGGGCACGTCGGATCATGACGGTGGTGCTTAGTTGGATTAGTAGTTCTATTTTGTTAAATTAGTCCTATGGTTGCTCCCCTGCTATTTGTATGGACCGTGTAGTCCACTTTGTTCGTAAGGTATTTGTATGGACCGTGTAGTCCTCTTTGTTCGTATGATATTTGTATGGACGTTGTCTTGGACCTAGTATGGTATTTGTAGGACCTTGTATGGTTCATTGTGAAGAATAGATATGGTTCATGGAAAAGCCTATGCTCTGAAAAAATGCGAAGGTTACTCTGAAAAGCCTGTGTCCTCTTACAAAAAAAGCGCAGAAAAAGTAGAGCACAAAAATTTCAGTAAAAAGATGAGGCAGGTCCTGTCGCGCCACCTTGCTGGCGCGACGGTAGCACTTGCCGCGCCAGGAAAGGTGGCGCGACAGGACCTGCCTCATCTCGAACTTAAGTAAAAGAAGAGGCAGGTTCTGTCGCGCCACCTTGATTGGCGCGACAAGGCGCTACTGTCGCGCCGCGCGCCTTGGCGCGACAAGACAAGGTTGTCGCGCCGAGCAAACCCGGCAACCAGGAGCAAACCACGGCAAAATGAAATCGACCGCGAAAGCGGCGCGACAAAAGAGCCCTGTCGCGCCACGACTCTCGCGCGACAAGCTGCCTGTCGCGCCAAGGTCGTTGGCGCGACAAGGACGCTCTGTAGCGCCAGCCAGCGTGGCGCGACAGATGCTAACCAGGGCAAAACCCCAACGCGGCCAACCAGGCCGAAACCCAGCGCACCAAGCTGGGTTTCTGCTGTTGTTGCTGCGTTTTTTCAGCGAGTTTCGACAAAGCGTTTGGACAGATTGTAACACGACGATTTTAGCTTTTTTGACCGAGGTTTTCTGCGTTTTTGCACCGAGTTAGGGCAGGGAGTTATTTCATGTCCATACATAGACTTAGACTTTTGACCAAGAAGGTTTAACACACAAACTTAGTCCACACATGAAACATAGTTCCCACAAACGTGAAGGTTTACCACACAATTGTCATACATAAGTTTTCACAAATGCTCACACACATAGTTGTCCCAAATGCACAACGAAGGTACTACGAAAGATAACATCAACGGCGACGGCGGCGTTGTTGATCCGGCGGGCTGAAGACGTCAGGTGGGCGGCGGTCCCTCCCGGGCTCGGTCGGCAAGAGGTTGCCACTAGCAAGGTCCGTACGGTCCGGAGTACGGCGGCGGCGTGTGCGGACTGGACGCTCCGTGGGAGTGGCCTGAAAAAAAACAAGACGGAATTAGCTCAAATAATTTTTGCAACTATATTGTCAAAATTATGAAGGCTGAGTGGCACACCTGACTTGACTGTCCCTGTGTCTGTGTGCCTGGAGGTGCATCAAACATACCCGCTATTTCGAGCTCATCATGAAATGTTGGGTCCAAGTCACTTGAGTCATTGTTCCCGTCACCTTCATCACTGGACGAAGGGGTGGCGGGGGCCTTGCCACGCGAGGCAGAAGCTGTGGCCGAGCGGGTCCTCGCCGCTGAGGCCGAGCGGGTCCTCGCCGAGCCTCCACCTCCGTGGGGGACGGGAGTACGACGGCTCAATCCGGAAGAAGTACCGGCAGCTCCTTGAACGTGTGCCACGTCCGGGGCGGTCATGCAGTTGAGCTTCATGGCCATACGACGGCAGCTCCGCCGTACCCTCTGCACAAAAAATCGAAGAATTAACAAATTTGTAGGTCCAAACGTTCAGAAAGGCGAATGTGCTCACTAACCTCAGCAAATTGACGCAGCGCACCACCGTTGTTGGCGGAACTACTCGCATGGGACATGGCTACCCCGGCCTCATTTGCGAGCCTCGCTAGTTGTTGCGCCTGCACACATAGTTAGGACATGAGTTTTCAAAGCAAGCAAATAAATTGTTGGGGAGAGGGAGAAATTATAATCTTACCATGTAGTCCTGCAAGGGAGCACGCTCCGGCTGAGTACCAAGCCTAGTCATATGATCATACTCATCCACAATATCGTCATCCTCATCTGAAGGGTGGTTTTCAATCGGTTCCGATATAAATTTGTTGTAACCCGTACTTCCAATTGTTTAAACAGGACACACGAAAATGTGATATTGAAACCTATATTGACAAGAAGGCGGTGGAATGTCAGATAGAGAAGAGGAGATTTGGAAAGGGCCCAGAGGTGTTGAATAGCTATGTGAGGCACCGCAAGGAGGAGCAACGGAAATTAGCCCGCTCAATGGGATTGTGGCCTAGAGTTAAATTTCTGGACCCAAACGAACCCACATTATTTGAAAAGTTGCAGAAGAGCAGGAAGAGGAGAGGTGACAATGGGGACGGCGAAGGATCGGTGAGAAGGACGGTGACAGAAACCATGAAGGCACTTGTCGCCAATTTACCCAAAAGAACCTAGAAGACACGCTTCTAATTGGTTTGATGTTGACGACCGCGCAATGGTGATGATGAGTTGCTTCATGACAGTGGTGCTTAGTTGGATTAGTAGTTCTATTTTGTTAAATTAGTCCTATGGTTGCTCCCCTGCTATTTGTATGGACCGTGTAGTCCACTTTGTTCGTAAGGTATTTGTATGGACCGTGTAGTCCTCTTTGTTCGTATGATATTTGTATGGACGTTGTCTTGGACCTAGTATGGTATTTGTAGGACCTTGTATGGTTCATTGTGAAGAATATGATATGGTTCATGGAAAAGCCTATGCTCTGAAAAAATGCGAAGGTTACTCTGAAAAGCCTGTGTCCTCTTACAAAAAAAGCGCAGAAAAAGTAGAGCACAAAAATTTCAGTAAAAAGATGAGGCAGGTCCTGTCACGCCACCTTGCCTGGCGCGATGGTAGCACATTGCCGCGCCAGGAAAGGTGGCGCGACAGGACCTGCCTCATCTTTTTACTGAAATTTTTGTGCTCTACTTTTTCTGCGCTTTTTTTGTAAGAGGACACAGGCTTTTCAGAGTAACCTTCGCATTTTTTCAGAGCATAGGCTTTTCCATGAACCATATCATATTCTTAGATGTTTTTGGTTGGATCGGATGCTTAGTTTGCAGGAAGTGGCAAGGACGAAGTAGGTTGAGTTTCAGTTCCATCATTTTCAATATCCTCCGAACCCATCGCTAAATCAAGTTGGGTTGCCCTAGCAGCGTCAAGTGAAATGGTTGACTGCTGGCTTAGGTATCGAATCTGGGTCTGGGATAAATTCCAAACCATCGTAAGGTGGCCATTGCTTAGGATCTAGATATGGTTCAAAGCTTGATTCCCATATCTTAATGGTGTTTTCTCTCATGTACAACGGCGACATGTATGTGTGCCAATCAAGACCTCTAGCCCTACAAGCTGTAATCAAATGTGAACATGGTAGGTGTTTCAAACGTGGAATCATGCATTTGGGTTGCCCTAGCAGCGTCAAGTGAAATGGTTGACTGCTGGCTTAGGTATCGAATCTGGGTCTGGGATAAATTCCAAACCATCGTAAGGTGGCCATTGCTTAGGATCTAGATATGGTTCAAAGCTTGATTCCCATATCTTAATGGTGTTTTCTCTCATGTACAACGGCGACATGTATGTGTGCCAATCAAGACCTCTAGCCCTACAAGCTGTAATCAAATGTGAACATGGTAGGTGTTTCAAACGTGGAATCATGCATTTGCACTCGCCAGCTGTCAAGTCTACTCTATAATTGCGTCCTCCGTGACTCTCTCCGCCCTCTGTTGTGCCTCCAGCACCTCTAACAGAGTACACCATTCTTTGGGGCCCATATGCCTCCCCAATTTGAAGAACTGAACGCTCTTGCGCATCTGCCAAGTGTTTCTCAGCAATTGCACCAAACTTTTTACCATCATCAAGCAAGTCACGCGCCTTCTGCCACCTATTAACAAAGTACTCATTGCATTTTTGGAACGAGTACTCAATGATTCCGGCTACCGGTCTACCACATGAAAATATATGAGTGGGAGTGTGGCCCTCCAGAGGGTGTTGTCTCTGTAGCACATTAGGTGCAAGTTTATAAACACATGCGAAATGAGTACGAAAACAAAACGACACAAACCTGCCCGTTGTCGGCGATGAGGTGTGCACGGTGGTTGTTGTCGTAAGCCACCTCAAGTAGAGGGTACTCTGGGTGCGCCATCCTGCAAAATGGACATAAACGTATTAGTTTAAACGAAATAAATTTACAAAAGGCTTCAAAATAATATAAAGCACATATGGATTGGAAATATGAAAAATCACATCTTCATTACTAAATTTGCAAGAAAGCACGCATATTTCTGTAACAATAGATGACTCATATACCTCTGTGGCTACACTTCGTTTCCTTGATCTTTTGCTACTTTTCTTGCCCTTTGATTTCTTCCCTTTTCCTTTTTTCTTCCGGCACTTGCAATTCTTAATAAAGGCATGACACTTGGAGCATCGATTGTCGGCCTTGGGAGCATCAAATTCCCCTAGGCTATAGTCGGCACCCCTCTGGCCTTGAGATGCATCCATATCGCCTTTCAACCGTTTGGTCCTTCTCCTTCCCTTTCCAGTCTTCCTCGAATCTGGGTCTGGGATAAATTCCAAACCATCGTAAGGTGGCCATTGCTTAGGATCTAGATATGGTTCAAAGCTTGATTCCCATATCTTAATGGTGTTTTCTCTCATGTACAACGGCGACATGTATGTGTGCCAATCAAGACCTCTAGCCCTACAAGCTGTAATCAAATGTGAACATGGTAGGTGTTTCAAACGTGGAATCATGCATTTGCACTCGCCAGCTGTCAAGTCTACTCTATAATTGCGTCCTCCGTGACTCTCTCCGCCCTCTGTTGTGCCTCCAGCACCTCTAACAGAGTACACCATTCTTTGGGGCCCATATGCCTCCCCAATTTGAAGAACTGAACGCTCTTGCGCATCTGCCAAGTGTTTCTCAGCAATTGCACCAAACTTTTTACCATCATCAAGCAAGTCACGCGCCTTCTGCCACCTATTAACAAAGTACTCATTGCATTTTTGGAACGAGTACTCAACGATTCCGGCTACCGGTCTACTTCTGATTCCTTTGAAAACATTGTTCAATGCTTCAGAGTTGTTGGTTGTCATAATTCCGTATCGTTTGCCGCCCTCATCATAAGCAAGTGCCCACTTATCCTTGTCTGCCATTTCATTTTCCAACCATTCCTTTGCTGGCTCATTTAAATCCTTGATTAGGTCTTTCAGAGTGTCCTCAAATCCTTCAACCGTCTCCTCAGCACACAATATTTTTAACTTGTCAATAACAGCGTGCTTCTTTTGTCGACGCCACATATTAGCGGCAAAATGCCTCATGCACCATCGATGGACAAGTGGTGGGTATCCATCCATGTGATCACCGGCACACTTGAGAAGTCCTGCATGCCGATCAGATATCATACACACTTGCCGTGATGGACCCAACACATGCCGGCGAACTAGAGCCATGAACCATGACCAGCTCTCATTGTTCTCGCTCTCGGCCAATGCAAAAGCAAGTGGGACCAGCTGGCTTTCAGGGTCTACTGCAATTGCCATCATCAATGTGCCCTTGTACTTCCCGGTCAAGAAAGTGCCATCGACAAGAATCACAGGACGGCAATATTGAAAAGCAGTGGAGCACTGCGGGAAGCACCAGAATACCCTTTGAAGCACGTACTTCATAACATTACCGTCCGGCTTCATTAACCCCGAATAGTAAGGGTACCATCTAATGCCCGGATTAAAGTGAGCCATAGCATTGAGTACACGTGGGACCCTCGCATAGGACTCCTTCCAATCACCCCACAACACAGCCAATGCGTGTTGCTTTGCACGCCAAGCCTTCGAATACTTCACCCTAAAAGAACTAAAGGCGAAAATGGATTCCACAAGAGATGACACCGACGTGTCGCTGTCTTCTTCAATAATACCTTGAATCCGGCGACCAAGGTACCTTGCCGTCAACTGGGCATGCTCTTGCTTCACCACCACCGTGCTGCAAGTGTGAGGTTGCACCAAATTAGTAATCTTCCATTGTCTAGTGCCCCTCACTAGTCTACACCAAACACGCCACATGCACCCTTGCTTGCAGATAATATCATATCTTAGGTTCCGATCTGAGTGGACAACACTGAAAGGCCTGAAAACCTTAACCGCATAGTCAGCCAAGAAAAATTGCAATTCTTCTAAGGTGGCAAACTTCATCCCCTTGCGAATCTGTGGATTCTCCGTGGAAAGAGTACCCTCCGATTCCATAAATGCGGAGTCACATACAGCTTTGTGGCACATGCTTATGTCCCTAGAATTGGACACCAAAGGGAGTTCAACGTGACATTCCTTAAGCAACTGCAACTCTCGTTCCGTATATGAAAACCGCCCGTCATCACGTGCCACGGATGAAGGTTGCGATGCACCTTCCCCTAATTCTTCTTGTTCCACATCATCCCCCGCGTCCTGCTCAGACACTTCATCAACTTCGACTTCATCCAAATCATCATCTTCGGATCCTAATGATTTTTCATCATCATCAACATTTTCTTCCTCTTGCTCAAAATAATCGCCCCCAAAATCATCCGAAGCCACCGCTAAATCAAAATGAGGGGAGCTAGGAAGTGGCAAGGACGAAGTAGGTTGAGTTTCAGTTCCATCATTTTCAATATCCTCCGAACCCATCGCTAAATCAAGTTGGGTTGCCCTAGCAGCGTCAAGTGAAATGGTTGACTGCTGGCTTAGGTTCTCCACAACTACATGATCGGGCACAACATTATCAACATTGCGATTACTTCCAACCACACGACATATGTCAACCACCACCTCCATGCAAACCACATTGGCATTCTCAACTATTTGGTTGTATTGGTTCCAATTAAATTCCGAAGACAAGTTCATCATCACATAATGTGCCCGAGCTTTACCACAATCAAATCGACCTCTCAATTTTACTTCATCCACCCCACACCCATACTTTGTTGTCACACGGTCGAGCACATCCCTAAAACTTGGACGAGTATCAAACAACTCTACATCCTCGTTCATATTCTCAAATTCTCCGCCTTCTTTCACAACTCCACCATGAAATAAAGGAACTAAACGGTCCATCTACATACACAATAC
>OAMR01000305.1:506008-518185 GCA_900205405.1 Echinochloa crus-galli | reverse complement strand
GGCGCTTGTGGCGTGACCAAAAGGGTCACCGGGTGTAAATAAGGTTGCGGACGGGTTTTTTTAAAAAATATCTTAAAAAATCGGTTAAAATTAAAAAAAAAATCCAGTGGGTTTCTAGTCCCAATCCGAGCAACTGGGGCAGGCTGCCTGAGGCGAGCGGCAGCAAACCTTTCGCTTTGGAACAGTGCTAGACTGCTAGTACATCTGCTTGATCGCTTGGGCGCGTCGCATCAGGTTGCTTTCTTCGTGCTGCGAGACAGGCGCGCCGCGTCCACGACGTGTCGACCGCGGTGGTGGGGTCGAAGTCGCCCCACCGCGCCGTGTCCTCGTTCATTCTCGACCTTGGAAGAATAAAATCAGAGGAGCGAGAACAAGGTTCTTCTTCCTTTTCGTTTTTCTTTGGTTAACCTTTTTACCTCCTCGGCTAATCCAAGCCTCTGAACCTGGCCGACGGATCTCCTTTTCGTTTTCGTTTCTTTTATTGTATACCTCCACCTGGAGCGTGTCGTGTGCGTGTCCTGGTTTTTTCTTCAGTGTGTACGCAAATTTTATTTGATTTTAGTTACTTTGTGTTTGTCACGAACTCGAAAAGGTACCACGGGGCGCTGAGGTGTTGCTCCCGTATAATCAAGCTTGGATGAAATATTGTACTGACCGAACCGAGTTTCGTGAAGAAGACAGTACCTGCCTTTTCTTTTATAGGTAGTATACACCGTATGTTTGTACTGGGATTTGGAAACGCTTTAAATTAAAGATATATTTTGAGTGTTAATTTTTTATACTTATTTTGAGTGTTAATTTATCTCTCCCAAATTAATATCGTGTTAGAAGATGCGTGCTCTATTTAATACTATGTAGTGTGATTTGTCTAATTTTTAACCAAAACTTACAAAAAATTTGTAGAGATAAAACGAGTGGGGACAGGAGGCTTGTCGTGTTCAATGATATGGCATTTTGCCGTGTATGATAAATGCTCTAAACGGTTGGATTGAACTACAAAATCATACAGTACAATTTTTGAACCTTTAATGTTCCGTAATATAGTTTAAGGCCTACTAATACAGAGGGTTAGCTGTTCCTAGACTTAATGGCAGATTCTCTTGCTTTACTCATCAAAAGTATACTCCAAATATGTCGCTATGGCTACACAAGATATTTTGTTCCTAATATAATCCACAACCGTTAGACAATACGTACTGATATCCTTTCCATTTCTTGACAACACTTCGTTTATATTTGGCCATGAGGTGAACATAAAAGGCTATGTTTTTTGCTTAATATAATGCGTGCCCATTTTTAACCACAGGATTATTGCTGATATGACCTGTATTTGTTCCATATTTAGAACTTTGTACAATAGATAAGTGAATATTCTTCGTTTATATTTTGTTCCATTTTTAAGCATATGTTTTCTTTGCTGATGATAAAGAAAATGTGCAAGTGAATAACAATCTTTTCACGCGGCGGAAAGCGTTAGGACCCACCGAAGCAGCTTCCGAAAACCACCACGCTCTTCCCTCCTTTTGTGCACAGGAAGGCGGAACCCACCCAGAAGCACAGGAGAGAGTACCTGCCATCGGCCAATGCGGACGAAAAAGGAAAGGGACCCCCGCCCCTCCAAAAATTGCCTTGCCAAACCCCACGCGAACGCGGCCTCCCTCTCGTCTTCCTCGCCTCCTCTCCATACTTCGCGCTTCGTCCCTCCTCCAGCTTTGACCACCTCCACCACCCCTTATCTCTCCCTGCCCTCCCTTCCACCCACCACACGCAGCATCCGACAAGAGAGAGAGGTCGAGAGGCATCGAGCCACCGACCTCCCGGAGGCCGCGGCGGCGGAGGCGGCGAGGAGGGACGGGGAGGCGGAGGTGACGCCGGCGGAGGCGCGGCGGCTGATGCGGCTCGCCAACGTCGAGGCGCTCAAGCGGCGGCTCGGGGACGGGGAGGTGATCCCGTACGAGGACCTGCTGCGCGCGTGCGAGGAGGCCGGCGCGGCCAGGACGCGCGCCGAGGCCGCCGCGCTCGCGGGCGCGCTCGACGAGGCCGGCGTCGTGCTGCTCTTCCGCGACAGGGTATACCTCCAGCCCGACAAGGTGAGCTCGCATTGCCGCCCTTTCCCTCCCTCCACACCTTCTCCGTCTCTGATACTCTGCTACTCGAGTTTTCTCGCCGCGTCGATTCCCTGCGTGCGATAACTCGTCAGAGCTTTCAGATTTTAAGTTGCGTTCTAGCCGTTGTCCACGCCGCCGGTGACTCCTCCGTTCGTTTGTCTGTCGCTTGTTCTCTCGTGTTTGGTATGGCTAGGTCCCATGCTGGGATTGCTGGCAGTGCCGGAAATCTTAGGGGAGGCATTTTCGATGTAACCAAGGGAGGCATAGAACATGGAAGATTCTGTTTGACGCATTAAATCATTTTGTTACGCGAAAACATCTCCTCGCTAAGCACGGTTCATACAGCTCAGGGCATGGACCCTGAGTGGCTCAAGTACAGATCCGTGCACCTTGTTCCATTGGGTTCAGATTGGGACCTGCGGGGTTTGGACAGCTTACTTACAAAGGGGTACAATGCTGGAGTCCATAAATATAGTTGTTAGAATTGCCTGTGCCATTCGAGGGCAACCTAATTGTTTGGTGACAACTATAGTTGAGATTCATAGTGCTATTTGTGCGAACTGCTGAACTTTTGCTGATCGGTAAGAAAAGTCGAAACCACCATGGTCTCGTGGCCGTAGTGTTTAGACCAGAAGCAATCCACTTGCAGGTGTCACGTTCTAGGGGATAGGTGATCAGTATGCTTGTGGACGCGGTGGCCCCTAGTGTGGTGGCGACTGGTGATGGTGGCTAGCGGTGTGCCCTCCCGGGTGCTCACACCGGCCGCACCAGTGCAAAAGGCCAAAAGTCATCCGGTTTTCTTTCATGGGGAGGAATTCATCTGCTGGTAAAGCATTGAAATGGTGCCTCTACTTTTTCTACTTTTCTTTGATCTGCCCTCTCATACAGGATGGGTCATTGCCGTGTAGAGGCAGTCCCTTTCCACTGCCTCTATGGCTATATCTTTCCATTATCACGTATAGGATGGACCAAGTGACTTGTGGCACATGAAGCATTGTCCATTATCTACTTGTTTTTGTTCTCAAGCTCAAGCCTCTTTGTGTCATTGATGTGCCAATTTGGAACATTGGGGCAAGATGAACTAAGAGGCAGATAAGCGAGCTTTAACTACCATTCCTCATTCAGGTTGATGGCGCTGGATGTAAATTAGCTACAGTCTATTGAATATTTGGAACAGAAACATGAAGTTTCACAAAAAAGAACTTCTAGTATACTCTTAAATAATGTTTATTTTCCATGGATTTCCACATTTTGTGTTTCAAAATGTATATACACTTGCATATTAGTTCATCCTTTTTAGTATCGACCGCATTCTAAGCTGATTTTTCAGGATTTTGCCAATCATGTCTCATTGACATGTAAATGTTTCAGTGATACATGGTGTAGCAAACTGAAACACAAATTAGGAGTGTGGCATATCCACATGCTGAAATTCCCGCTTCAAATTTCTCAATTGATGCTTGTCAATATAGGTTCAGATTTATTGTCTTAATTAGGTCTTACATAAACAGTTACATAACACTAGCAGGTACTTACCAGTGGCAGATGCTAATTCCTCTTGTTTTTATACAGATTGTGGATCTTGTAAGGAAAGCTATGCCCCTTGCACTGACACCTGAGAACGATCCAGGGAAGGAAGAGCTCAAGGAGCTCCAGGCACAGCTCGAAGACATCAACAAGCTCGCGCACAAGCAAGTCCGACGCATCCTCTGGTCTGGTCTGGGCTTCCTGATCACCCAGGTCGGCCTCTTCTTCAGGCTCACGTTCTGGGAGTTCTCTTGGGATGTCATGGAGCCTATCACGTTCTTCACGACCACGACGGGTTTGGTTGTTGGGTACGCGTACTTCCTCATCACGTCAAGGGACCCGACCTACCGTGACTTCATGGAGAGGATGTTTGAGTCTCGGCAGAAGAAGCTGATCCAGAGGCAGAACTTCAAGTTGGACAGGTACCTGGAGCTCCAGAGGCGATGCAAGGATCCCCTGGAGAAGGTGTGCGGCACGTCCAACCCTGACATGGCTCATCTGCATGAGCTAACCATCCACAAATGACAAACAATTCACCATTGCTTCATTACTTCTTTTATTCTCTGGGGGCGGTGATCACTGCTAGCTAAAGTAACCGGTGTTTCTTGCACTCGTGAGATAGACCTACTTTCCTCTGCCTGGGACCTTTTCCACGGTCTTCTCCTATGCAAATGTGTAGGTCAGTATAATCCTTTTTTTAGCGATGCTGAAGCACAAGCACCTGATAGTTGAAAGGCAAGGTCATCTGTATGGCCAGAAGCTTACCCACTACCGAGCTGCATAATTTGCAGTCTCTGCTAATATACTGTTTCACTGTGACTTATTAGCTTTATAAATATCCTATGGAAATCTTACATTCGGTGGTAATCTCTTATGAATCTGTACTGCGCCGCCTGTTGGAAACTTGGGAGTACTGGGCCATCGCGTCCGCCCTGGCGCCCTGCACCAGTATTTGACGGTGCTGTTGATTTTCCAGTATATATATAGGCAATTTGCTGTAAATGTAGCATTATCTTAACTCTTAAGCGTTGATTTTCTGATCAAACCACACTGATAAGGTGCACGCGCAGTTCTATTCGTTGTTCTTGCCGTTGATGCCCTAGCCTTTACCATCTTTCAGACAGACTTCGCTTTCATAATTCACCGTACAATACTCCAGTCGTGGTTGGTTTCGCCCACAAGCTGCAAAAAGGCCGCAACCAGGCTTTGACCGTATGCGCATGACACTCTACCTCTCCCAATCAATTGTAACAGTAAATAACTAGAAGTTCACTGACAGAGGATCTGCTCCGGCATTCAGCTATTGGCCGGACAGGGGTTCAAATTGCCGCGTTGACGCGGTATCCTCATCGTGCTTTAGTCAAAGATACTGATGCCGCCGCCAGCGACCGGCCTTGTTTAGCCCTTAAGCCCAAATTTACACCTCAAAGTTCACTATGGAAAAAGAAGATTTTCATCATATTAAAATGCCGGCACATGTATAGAGTACTAAATATAGATAGAATCAAAGACTAATTACACAGTTTTATTATACTTTGCGAGGCAAACATTTTGAGCCTAATTAATTAATTTTTAGATAAATTTTCACACATACAAATGAAATGTTACTGTGACGCATTTATGGCGAAGTGATCCCAAATCCCCACCCCCCCTATTTTACATCTAAGGCCTTGTTTAGATGTAAATTTGGGGGGTGGGAATTGGGAGAAAGATGTCACTTCGTCATAAATACGACACTGTAGCATTTCGTTTATATTTATAAAAAAATTATCTAAAAAATGATTAATTAGGCTCAAAATGTTCGCCTCGCCGAGTACAACAAAACTGCACAATTAGTTTTTTTATTTCATTTACATTTAGTACTTTATGCATGTGACGACATTTTGATGTGATGGGAATCTTCTTTTTGCATAGTGAACTTTGGGGTGGAATGTTGCATCTAAACATGAACTGTCTTCTACCTTAGACCATGTATGCCATGCATGGTTGTTTGTCTTCCTTCTAGCTAGGTCACACTAGTACACTACATATGCACTGCGTCCTGCCTGCCTTTTTATGTTCCAATGGACCATGGTGCAAACTCGTTGTTTCTTCGTGTCTCCCGTCCCTTGCCACCACCGTGACATAGTGTCTTCACAGCGCCACTCATATTCCAATTTCTGTCATCATTATTGGGTTAACCCGCTGCCATGCCCACTTAAGCCCTGAAAATTCTGAACACCCAATCTCAAAGCCACAAACTCATCAGATGTGACTGTAAGGTGCATCTCATTTTGGGTGATTGAAGTATATAGTAAGTGTGACATTCTAGCCTTTTACCCATGCTTATCTCTTTTAAGCCCTACAGACACTTTAAACCCAATTCTGAAAGACCTAAAACCTAAGCTCGTTGGAGGCACATGGCGTCAACTGTAAAGTATATCGTTTTAGGGCAATTGAATGAAGCACACTAGGTGTGGGCGTGTGGCATTCAGGGACGGAGGCAGGGGGGCTCGAGCCCCCCTACTGCCATGCACTCCATTGAAAAGAAGAGGGAAGGAGAAGACAAGAATTATAGAGGGAGAGGAAGAAGGGGGCTGGAGGAAGGAGAAGGGGAATGAGCCCCAAAGACGGCAATCCTAGCTCCGTCACTTGTGGCATTCTAACATGTTTCCCATGGTCATCGTATCTCTTTAGGCCCTAAAACCTCTTAACACAGTTATGAAGCCCAAGCTCGTCAAATTTTGAAATGATCAAAGGATAGTGGCATGATATTCTAAATAGCAATATTTGTAAGACTATGGTAAGTGGTAAGACTATCATAAAACTACATGTTGAATAAGTTGTACTGTGACATTAATTGATTTATTATTAGTGGGTCAACGAATGGAAAGGCTAGAAATGTATGAAACCATACCGTAAGACTACAAATTTAATGTGATTACGATATGTCGCGAATGCCCCTTTTTAAACAGCCGGAAGTCATATATATTGTGATTACAATCTATTGATCCATATATATCAACTTACAAAGTTACACTACTCCACACAACCCCATCACAAACGGTTCAAAACGGCCACACAAACGGTTTGTGATGTTCCGTTTGTGATGCCCCGGGCATCACAAACGGTTGTGATGCCCCCATCACAAACGGTTCGTTTTCCCAACCGTTTGTGATTTCCTGTGTCCGAAATAAACCCAAAAAATATGAAAACAATAGGGAAAAAAAATTATTTTCATTTGGGGAGGCCACCGGCCATCCAAGCCGCGCCATTTTTTCGCGCATAGTTCGCGGGCTCCGCGGCCGGCCAGGTTCGAACTCACGACCTCTTCCTCGCGCGTAGCCTCCTCTACCACTCCACCTGTTCGTCACCTGTGACTAGATAGCGTTCCGATTCCTATCATATTATACCAGACCGAGTTTAAATTGCTTATTTGAGGCCCTAAACGACTTCAAATCAAAAAATGTTGAACTACAAAGTTTCTTAACTTTTCGAAACCTACAACTTTCATGTTGACCATTTTTTCATCCGAGGCCGTTTACGAAATTTTAATATTCATATGAATTTGTCAAATGAAGAAATGACCAAAGTGAAAGTTGTGCATCTTGAGAAGCCATACAACTTTGTAGTTCAACACTTTTTGATTTGAAGTCATTTACTATTTCAAAATATGGTTTGAACGTGTACCATACACATCATCACAAATGGTTCAAAAACCGTTTGTGATGACCCCCATCACAAACCACATCACAAACGGTTCTTATTACGAATACGAACCGTTTGTGATGCCCCTCATCACAAACGGTTTTGGTAAAACCGTTTGTGATGGGGGCAAAACCGTTTGTGATACTGCCGTTTGTGATGTTGTTTTCTGTAGTAGTGTTAAGTTTGGAAGCGAAAGAGAAACATCAAAATTGAATCAGGAGACACACATATGCATGTACATATACATAATCAATAAAGAATAGTACGTTTTGCCTGAGGAACTTATTAGACGGACTCATATATATATCATCATCATATACTTAAAACTTAATTCCCTACAATGAATGGTTCGAGAGGGCGTCTCGAGCTGGTGTGGTGTTGCATGCATCCGCAGCTGGCCAATGCAATGATATGATTTTTCTCCTCGCCACTTTCCATCATCCTGGCCCCTGGTGATCAGTAGTATGTAGTAGTAGTAGTGCCCACATGAAGAAGTCTCTTGAGCCCCCTGCTGCTGCTGCTGCTTTGATTAATTATTCCTCGGAAGCGAAAAATGAAGCGGGACGACGAGAAGATGAAGAAACGAGCTGAGGGGGACGACGACGACAAAAAGGGAAACGGGAACGAAAAGCCTCTTAATTTCCTCTTGCTCCGATCGAGATCCTCCGTGCGCGCGCGCGGGCCATCCATGGTGAAGGCGGCCGGTGAGACCTCATGCTGGGAGATAGGACGGCGGCATGGGCAGCCCGACGACCTTGCCGCAGCGGAGGCTGGTCTCCGGCATGTTGTACTCGTCCCTGAGCGACCTCGCCGGCGAGATGACGCTCACGTACATCTGCTCCCCCAGGTAGTGCCTCTCCCAGATGTTGGACCGGATGTTCCACATCCCCGCGTTGTCGAACGTCATCATCACCGCCGTCCACGACCTCGGGTACACCTGGATCGTGTGCCGGCTCACCGTGTCCAGCAGGTTGTACGTCTTCCGGCACGACGGCGACCATGTCCCGGGTCCCATGCTGTGTGCGCGCATCATATATACGTATAAATATGCAAATTAAATGCAGTATAGTATATATAAATATGAGATAAACTAGCTTACCCGGCGGCGAAGAAGGCGTAGCCGTTGATGTGGAACGTGTCGATGCTCTTCTCGGGGTTCTCGAAGACCACCTCGATGAAGGTACGGAACTCGGCGCTGATGACGTTGGGCGCCATCTTGAGCGGCGTCCCGGCGGCGGGCGGCACGTCGCCGATGAGGTTGTACTCGAACACCCCCTTGGAGGCGTTGAAGTACTCGGCGAGCTTGAGCGGGGTCTCCGGGTCGACGTGGGACACGCCGTTGAGGCCGTACCGCGTCTTGCCGTCCACCTTGCCGTGGCTGGTGGAGAGCTTGATGGTGCGGGTGATGTTGATCTGGCCGTAGTGGTAGGACCCCTGCGGGTTGGGCCGGGCCGCGCTGGCCGTCAGGTTCCAGCGGAAGGACCTCCACTGGTTGATGGACCAGGCCCAGCCGCTGGGCCCCTCCGGCAGCTTGGGCGACGCCGGGACGTTGGAGCCCTTGTAGCGGATCACGGCGGTGATGGTGGTCACCTCCTTGATGAACCGGGTGGAGGCCACCAGGAGGTAGTCGCCGGGGGCCTGGTCGGCGGTGACGAGGAAGGAGAGGCACTGGCCGATGTGGAGGTCGAGGGAGTCGTAGGTGTTCTGCACGGTGTGGGAGCCCTCCATCTCCACCAGCTTGAGGCTGTGCTTCTGGATGCGCACGTTGAGGGAGGCCTTGATGCCGACGTTGCAGACGCGGAACCGGTACGTCTTGCCGGCCTCCACGTTGTACATGGGGGGGTTGGAGGTCTCCTTCTCGTTCTTGCCGTTGAGGACGAGGCCGGCGGGGCGGCCGATGCCCTTGCCGGCGTCGAGGTTCTTGGCGAGGACGGTGTGGTCCTTGGTGTACCAGTCGCCGACGAGGACGGGGAAGTCGTCGGCGGGGGTGTCGAAGGGGACGGGGATCAGGTCACGGCTGTGGACGGTGATCAGGCCGTACCCGCCGGCCGCGCGCTGCATGCCCAGGCTGGGGAAGTAGTAGAAGCTGCCGATCTGGTCCTTGGGCTGCCAGTGGTAGGTGAAGTTGGTGTTGGGCTGGATCGGGCACATGGTGCCCGGCAGGCCGTCCTGCCACGAGTTCTTCCTCTGCTGGATCCCGTGCCTGCAAGCACGCACGCACTAGCATTCAGCAACAGCAGCATATATACATTACAGCATCTCGATCGATCCGACCGATAGATGATGCATGACGACGACGTACCAATGGAAGAGGAGCGGCTGGTCGAGGTTGTTGAAGACGTTGATGACGATGTTGTTGTTGGAGGTGCAGTTGATGGTGGGCCCCGGGAACTGGTCGTTGATGAGGATCACCTTCTGGGGCGTCCCCATGATGGTCTTGGTCCCGAACGTCACCTTCCACTCGAAGAAGTGGTAGGGGTCCTCGGCGCGCGCCACGCCGACGAGCGCCACCAGCACGAGCAGCGCGGCGGCGGAGGTGCCACGCATCGTCATCATCGTCGTCGCCGACTGCACCATCCCTCGCTCGCCGGGCACTCCGCCCTGTGGATCGATCGATGAGAGCGCGGTCAGGTGGTGGTGGTGCTGTCGATCCGGCCGGTGGCGGTGGCGGGGGCGGGCAGAGCGAGTGGGGACAGGGAGGCGGGAGGCGACGGCTTATATGCCTCCACCGGCCATTGGAAGGAGCGGTGCCCGCGCTGTCCGTGCCGCGGTGGTTTCCCCGCCTTGCCCGCGCGTCCGCTCGCCCCGCCACCGCCGATCTGGCTGCCTCCCTACCGGACGTTCCCCTTTCCTCTTCTTGACCCGTTCTTGCATGTCAGAGACACTGAGGCACCGGAGCGGTTCGGTCGGTGGTCTTGCTCGGGTGTGGCTGTGTCTGGTGGGCTGGGGGCGTTGATCATCACGTGGGCCTTCGTGGGCCGGAACCCAGACGTTCATGGGCCGCTCGGTCGGCCTGGTCACTTGCTATGTCCGGCCACAGTTTCGTTCGGCTGAAGCAGCCCGGCCCAGTTAACTCTCAGGGGCGCTCGTGGAACCGGGAGGCGGACATGGAGCGGCGGAGGCGAAGGCGGCAACAACGCCGGCGAGGGCGGGTGGGGTAGGAGGAGAAGCGAGCCTGCAGAAGGGCGAGCGAGCGCGTGGGCACGGGTGCGCGGCTCTCTGCGCCACCGCCGGCCACGCCTCCGGCGCCCACGCATTGGAGGTTTGCCTGCATTTCATCTCCCCCTCCGTCTCGCGCTCGCCCAAATTCGCCAACCCTTTCGAATTCGAGCGCCCTCCACAGTTAGTACTAAGCAAATGCTATTAGCAGTTTGAGAGGCTTCAATCGATGCGTTTGGCGAATGCCGCTAGAGGTGATTTCACTTCAACCCTGGTTCACCGTACACCAGATGCTAATTGGATATGGTTCTGGAAAAAATCTGCGTAATATCTCGCGATCCTTAGGAAAATTGTTTAAAATACATTGTTCAAGTAAATAGTGTGTGGTTGATACAACAAAATGATCAGGTAGAAGGCAGGAGATCGAGCAGTCTCCTCTACGGTTCGCTATGCTTGAGCTCAGGGTGGGCTGGTTCTTCCGTTATGCTGCCGCTGCTGTTCGAGCGCGCCGTGACCACCGCCCCGCTGTACGGGTGCGACGGGGAGGCGCTCCCCGCGTGCTCGAACTCCACGGCTGAGGAGCCGCCCGAGCTCAGCCCCTCGGCGTGCAGCATCGCCTCGATCTCCTTCACCACAGAGTTCATGGTGGGACGCCTCGAGGACGACTCGTCCACGCACTCCATTGCCAGCTGCACGAACCTCCTGAACCCCGTGGTTTGTGCGGCGTCATGGATGGCTGGGTCCACGATGCCTTGCAGGCCGTAGTAGTCTTGGTCGTTGGGGTCTATGGCCATCCTGAATTCCTGGACAATGTACCTGCCCTTTGATATGGGCAGCCTGCCACTCAGTATCTCTAGCATGACAACACCAAAGCTGTACACGTCGCTCTTCTCTGAGAGCTGCTGTGTCATGTAGTACTCTGGGTCCAGATAGCCCTACGAGATGGAAGTGACCATCAATGACAGGAATGACCAATTGAACTGTGCAAAGCATTATTAAGCAGATAACCTACCAGCGTTCCTTTGACTTGGGTAGAAACGTGGCCCTTTTCAGTGTCTGTGACTAGCTTTGACAGACCAAAATCAGCAACCTTTGCTTTAAAGTTGTCATCCAAAAGGATATTTGTGGACTTAACATCTCTGTGGATAATAGGTGGATCAGCAAGTTCGTGAAGGTATGCTAGTCCTCTGGCTGAGCCTAGAGCAATCCTGAGCCTCTTCTTCCAGTCCAGGTAAATTCCTCTTGCTGCATAATAACATATTTCTTATAATAGTAAAAGAAAATGAAGGAAACAGGGAAGTGCAATACAAATTTGGGTAATGGAACTAGGTTTTGTGTGCACACCTTGTAAGTTCTGCCTTAATGTCCCATTAGAAATATACTCATATACCAGCATCTGCTCCCCTTGTTCATAGGAAAATCCTATCAGACTTACCAGGTTCCTGTGATGAACTCTGGATAGCAGCTCAATCTCAGTCTTGAACTCCATTGCACCTTGCCTTGATCCATAATCGGCTCGTTTTATTGCTACCTTTGTTCCATCTGCAAGTATCCCCTTGTAAACCTTTCACATGAGGAGGCGAAAGATGAATCAGTGAATCACCATGTTAGCTATCTATGCAAAACCCCTTGAAAGACGCTGATTGGTGATACTATGTATATTTAGTTACTTACCTTTCCATAGCCTCCCGATCCT
>OAMR01000305.1:452348-501340 GCA_900205405.1 Echinochloa crus-galli | reverse complement strand
TCCACCGGCCATTGGAAGGAGCGGTGCGCGCGCTGTCCGTGCCGCGGTGGTTTGCCCGCCTTGCCCGCGCGTCCGCTCGCCCCGCCACCGCCGATCTGGCTGCCTCCCTACCGGACGTTCCCCTTTCCTCTTCTTGACCCGTTCTTGCATGTCAGAGACTCAGAGGCAGGAGGGCACTGCCGGAGCGGTTCGGTCGGTGGTCTGGCTCCGCTGTGGCTGTGCGTCTGGTGGGCTGTGGGCGTTGATCATCACGTGGGCCGTCATGGGCTGGAAACCAGGCGTTCAAGGGCCGCTCGCTCGGCCTGGTCACTTGCTACGTCCACGTCCAGCACACACCCAAGCTAGCAGAAGCAGCCCGGCCCAGACAACTCGCACGGCGGAGTGGGGAGGGAAAGCCGGAGGCGGACGGGGGAATGGAGCGGCGGCGGCGAAGGCGAAGGCGGCAACAACGTCGGCGAGGGCGGGTGGGATAGGGGGCGAAGCGAGCCTGCAGAAGCGCGGGCACGGGCGCGCGGCTCTCTGCGCCACCGCCGGCCATGTCCCTGGCGCTCGCATTGGAGGTTTGCCTGCATTTCATCTCCCCCCTTCCTTCTCGCGCCCGCCCAAATTCGCCAACCGTTTCGAATTCGAGCGCCCTCCACAACTAGCACTAGTAAATGCTATTAGCAGTTTCAGAGCCTTTGATCGATGTGTTTGGCGAACAATGCTTTATTAATGGGTTCACCGTACACCAGATGCTAATCTAGTTATGGTTCCGGAAAATTCTGCGTAATAGCAGCTCGCAATCCTTAGGAAAATTGTTTAAAATACATGGTTCAAGTAAACCGTGTGCGATTGATACAACAAAATGATCAGGTAGAAGCAGCAGATCGAGCAGTCTCCTCTACGGTTCGCTATGTTTGAGCTCAGGGTGGGGTGGTTCTTCCGTTATGCTCCCGCTGCTGTTCGAGCGGGCGGTGACCACCGCCCCGCTGTACGGGTGCGATGAGGAGGCGCTCCCCGCATGCTCGAACTCGACGGCGGAGGAGCTTCCCGAGCTCAGCCCCTCGGCGTGCAGCATCGCCTCGATCTCCTTCACCACAGTGCTCATGGTGGGCCGCCTCGAGGACGACTCGTCCACACACTCCATTGCCAGCTGCACGAACCTCCTGAACCCCGTGGTTTGTGCGGCGTCATGGATGGCTGGGTCCACGATGCCTTGCAGGCCGTAGTAGTCTTGATCGTTGGGGTCTATGGCCATCCTGAATTCCTGGACAATGTACCTGCCCTTTGATATGGGCAGCCTGCCACTCAGTATCTCTAGCATGACAACACCAAAGCTGTACACGTCGCTCTTCTCGGAGAGCTGCTGTGTCATGTAGTACTCTGGGTCCAAATAGCCCTACGAGATGGAAGTGACCATCAATGACAGGAATGACCAATTGAACTGTGCAAAGCATTATTAAGCAGATAACCTACCAGCGTTCCTTTGACTTGGGTAGAAACGTGGCCCTTTTCAGTGTCTGTGACTAGCTTTGACAGACCAAAATCAGCAACCTTTGCTTTAAAGTTGTCATCCAAAAGGATATTTGTGGACTTAACATCTCTGTGGATAATAGGTGGATCAGCGAGTTCGTGAAGGTATGCTAGTCCTCTGGCTGAGCCTAGAGCAATCCTGAGCCTCTTCTTCCAGTCCAGGTAAATTCCTCTTGCTGCATAATAACATTTCTTATAATAGTAAAAGAAAAGGGAAGAAAAGGGAAGTACAATACAAATTTGGGTAAAGGAACTAGGTTTTGGGTGTACACACCTTGTAGGTTCTGCCTTAATGTCCCATTGGAAATATACTCATATACCAGCATCTGCTCCCCTTGTTCATAGGAAAATCCTATCAGACTTACTAGGTTCCTGTGATGAACTCTGGATAGCAACTCAATCTCAGTCTTGAACTCCATTGCACCTTGCCTTGATCCATAATCGGCTCGTTTTATTGCTACCTTTGTTCCATCTGCAAGTATCCCCTTGTAAACCTTTCACATGAGGAGGCGAAAGATGAATCAGTGAATCACCATGTTAGCTATCTATGCAAAACCCCTTGAAAGACGCTGATTGGTGATACTATGTATATTTAGTTACTTACCTTTCCATAGCCTCCCGATCCTATTTCGTTATTTTCTGTAAAATTGTCCGTGCAATTCTTCAGTTCTTCAAAAGAAAAGAGCCTTGCTCCCTTCAGCTGTGGAGCACCTCCACTGTCTTTTTGAGTGAGTCCCCATGAAGCTGAAATTTGATTACACATGAAATAAAAAATAAGTGAAAGTTTCTTCTTTTTTCAAGCTATGCTGCTTTGACCTTTTTTCGCTGGGTTATTACTGCTTACATTGATTCAGTAACTATATTTCTGTTGTTAGTAATAACTGAATGTAAACTTGGGGAAGTAATAACTGAATGCCAAGACAGTGGGGTTTGGCACATCAATCCAGTTCGTTATCTACAACTTCTGTCAATTCTAGTACTATATCTCTGCCATGTATTGAAGTAGACTTGGGGTAGCACTGGTTGAAAAAAGGCTTGTCCAACACCTGTTCAAATTGTTTGGACAATCCAGTGGAAGCCTTCAGAAGCAACAATGCATAGTGGAATCCAATGGTGCAATAATGATGTAAGGAGCGTTAAGGTCGTCCGAGCCTGACATGGGAGGTAGCAAAAGAGACTTGAAAGGGTGGAATATGCCCAGACAATTGTCCTTGTGAGCGCATGAAAGTCAGCAATGCACGTGCCTGAACCATGGACTAAACTTTTATTATTGCCTTTTTATGTCGGTCACTATTGTTAATGCATTTTATATTCCATAACGTTTTTATGGTGGCTCATGTTGGGTTTCTTATCTAGCATACCCAACTTTCTTGGGACTAAAAAGACTTCGTTGTTGTTGTCTTTGAAGTAGGCTACCTTATAGGCAACCACCTTAAGTCCTGCTTTATTGCACCGATAGATAATACAATGTGCAATGTATAGAATTAACACTAATAAGTTGTGATAATTATACATATGAAGTCTGTAATAACTCTAAGCGATATTTGGTACTTTGTACTATCATCAAATAAATATATATTATCTAAATCAATGAGAGAATTAGTAACATTTTTTTCTGATTTATGAATTACTATGGGCCTTTAATCTGAATAGTTTTTTATGGGTATATCCATATACAAATGCATGAAAGGTGTTCGACATATAGCTAGAGGCATCCCAAGATTTTAACGTTTTGTTCTTAAAAAATATTCAACAGCTTTAATGGATATGCAGTCGTTAACATTCTTTGGAATCTCACCGAAAGGATTTGTTTGTGCTGTTAATTCCTTCTTCTTTCTCTTTTGTAATGTAGAAAATATTGCCGCAGAAGTTAGGCCGATCAGAACAAAACCACAAGCTACTGCAATTCCAGCTATAGCACCTGTACTTATTTGTGTCTTTCTACTACCAGCAGCACCTGAGATGGGGAATTCCAATGCATTTCATACTCATATACAAAAAATAATTCATATTATGAAATTTGATATTTGTGTACCTTCAAAGTGGGCATATGGATCTGCATCAAAGTAATAAGGCCCAAAACCTTGTGGTGGCTTGTAAGTTTTGTTGCTAAGATCAAAGCCAATCCTGGTAACTTCTGACAGGTTGAAGGATGTTCCAGTAAATGGGAAGAGCTTCACTTGAAGTTCTAGGTAGTTATCACTGCTGAAATGGACATCCGAAAGGAAAACTGAACCAGGGCGCAGTGCCAGCTCTGTCCAGAGGCTCGTTTCCAATTGCTGAAAGTGCTCGATGTTGCTCAGGTCTGTGAACAATGGTGCCATGAAGGCCATCCTACCCATGTAGGGATAGGCACAACCACAATTTGCAGGGTCTATACTTTGATCACTGGAGCATGAAGTTGATCCACATTTGGTTAGACTAGTAATGTATGGTATCACACTGTCTTGCTGAACTCTGCAAAAGAGGCGATCAGAGAATTCCGTATCCAAGCACACAGGATTTCCCACAAGTCTGCCGAGAGATGAAAATACAGTGATAGTGAATAAGTGAAGAAGAGAAGCAGTATATAGATTTTGGTTTTAAACCATGATGGCACTCAGCCACTCACACCAGTGTCCTGTTGTAGCTTTGCGTTATATTGGCTGCAACTATTCGATTGTTTAGGATATTCACACTCTGCAGTTGCTGGCTGATGTTACTGTCCATCTCAAGTGTCCCATTCAATGCGTTATTGCTCAGTATACTGTCTGATTGGTGACAAAAGAAAGAAAACATGAGAAATTTATTTAACCACTACAAAATCTGTTTCATAATACACTGCCAGAAAATTACACTTGCTGCAGTTTGGGCAAGGTGAAGAGCCTTTCTGGAATCTGACCATACAGCCCACCAGAAGCTATTGCTCTGCATATTGAGGTGCCAAGGTATGATACTTTAAGTAAAGGAGTACTGGCAGTAAATGTCAAAATAGCAGTCTTAAAGAACTCACATTGAAGTAAGAGTTTGTAATGTTGACAGCCAAGCTGGGATGACAAACGGATCAAATGAATTGTTGCTCAAATCCCTAGGTGTGAAAAGAAAAAAAACACCAGTAGCCTTGTACTCATCATATTGTTCTAAGAAAATATTGCAGAAAAGAAGACGCACAGTAGGATCTTACACCACATTAAGTTTGGTCAGGCTGCTGAGATCTGGTATTGTTCCTCCTAGCTGATTGTCTGCTAAATTCCTGCAGAAGATAATTATGCCAAATGAGATATATTAGAAGCACATGACTCACATAAATATCTTATCCATTTGATTATTGAGGATAACAATTCAAGCATCACTTACAGTGCATTTAGGTTGATTATGTTGCTGATGTTGGTTGGAACTGCTCCTGTGATTTTGTTCTTATCTAATCGGCTATTGAAGATGAAAGGATTCAACAATAGCAACTAGAACATGGTTGGAAGAAAGAGAAAAGCCAAGATACTTACAGAACTTGTAGAGTGATAATGCCACCCAGTTCAGCAGGGATTGAACCAGACAATTGATTGTTGTCAAATAATCTGATGAAGATTAACAAAGAAGTTTGGTGTTTTTTTAACAAAAATGTTTAGTTCTATAGAAATCACTAGAACAAAAATAGAAATCAGTACTTTCTTACATGTGTTCAAGACTCATGCTAGGGTTGAAGAGGCCGGTGAGAGTGCCAGTTAATTGGTTTTTGCTGAAATGGCTGTTGGTTGATCAAACAAAAGGATCAATATGATATGAAAATCAGTAAGGTCACGTACATTGTTCGTCCATTCTTTATTCAGTGATGGAAGAAGTTTTAGAGCAGCTTACAAATGTCTGGTGTGTGTAAGTAGATCAAGTCCCTGAGAAGTGGTTGACGAAATCGGAATAGGACCAGAAAGCTGGTTTTCTGACAAATCTAACCAGAAGAGGTTGGTGAGTAGGCCAATGGAAGCAGGAATTCTGCCTGTAAAGCTGTTTGTATTCAGTGCCCTGCAGGATTCATTTCATTCAACAGTATGGCCAAGTAGCAGAGCTGAAACAAGAATACTGAGTACTACAGTTATAGTAGTTCTTACAAGAAAGAGAGCTGCACCAAGTTTCCTAATTCTTGGGGAATGCCTCCTGTGAAGCTGCAGCTAGCCAATATTCTGAAAAAGTGCATTACTTTAACTTTGCTGATTCGCTTATTGTTATTGGCCTCTATTAAATATAAGGAATTTTGCTTAGGGTCAGGACATACAGTGTCGTAAGCTGCCTGAGGTTTCCAATTGAAGCAGGCAGTGGACCACCAAGACCATTGTTGGAGGAGAGGTCCCTGTGAGAGCCCTAACATATGAGCAAAACATTGTCGTGTGGATGTAAACCAGTGCTTCTTCTATGCCATGCAATCCACATGCATTTGACACGCCTGTTTTTTTTTTCTTTGACATTGTAAGCTTACACACTTTTCTGTTCTTTCCAACTATATAGTTGGCGCACACATGAATTTATGTAATACAGTTAAATTAGGAAATTTACCCGTAAAATCTGGATGCAAGCATAAAGTTACTGAGCACCTAGTTTCTAGAATGTTTTCAATATGCATAAAATACAGACCATCTTTTCTCCAGATACTCCGGCCAAAATCTTGGGTGTAATCATATTTTTAATTAACACAAATATGGATAATATATGACCATGTTAATTTATTTTTATGAGGTGTACTAGGATTTGGAGAAGCCTTAAGATTTGTACTTTAACCAATAGTCTTTCTTACGGTATATCATCAGTTACTACAAAGTCAGTGTTGTATTAGAATATTTGTGAATTATGAATCTACTGATACAACTTTCATGCGCTAATGCATATAATTGGACTAATTGTTTGTCAAAATTTATGAACTTCGGCTTTTCAAATCCTAATACTCCCTGTAAAAAGAAACAAGGGGAGGGGAAAGCTACTTTCCGTTAACAATACGGAAACACAGTAACCCTAAACTCATGGCATGCTTTTCCTAAGTAGCAAAATTCTGAACAGACTTACATAGTCTAAAGTTTGAATCAATGAAAATGTGCCATGGTAAATTATGTTTTGTAAAACTTCATAGATTTCATAGTTCGGTTACTCACAGGAAAACAAGCTCGCTGAGCTGGCCTATACTTTTGCTCAAATTGCCTTGAAGATTGATGCTTGATAACCTCCTGAAAACTCGTATGTCAAACTCATTTGGATGATAATTAATAAGTAAATTTAAACTAGTAAGAAAATTGCCATTTGACCATTAATACTCACAATGATGTTACTCGCCCATTGGTGCACATAATCCCATCCCATCGTGTACCACAGGGATCATTTGATGCTTTCCAGCTTGATGGGAAGTTCTGCCATCCTCTCATTAGAGACTGAAGCGCAATCACTGACAATTTGTATGTGTTATCATTAATCTGCCTATGGTTACATGGTTTTGAAAAGAACTGAACCGAATCAGATTCTCATTCACATGGTTTCACATTCCATATTTCCATGTCTTCATCTTATTGTTATCTGCTCTGTATTTTTTCTGCTTTATAAAATAAAATTAGAAAATCGCCTATGCTTCAATAAAGAAAGAAAGGAAGCAGATGATACATATTAAGTCATCTGATATGGTGGTTATGCTATACTCGGATAATAAGATACACTAAAGCATGCCCTCTTAACCCTACCTTCCAAGGAATCTGGCCTAAGAAGTGAGAAAGTTACAGAAAGCAAGTTTGTCATGGTTACCATCTTGAGAATCTGTATCACATAATCCTGCATGAAGATTGCCCAAAATCATGAACAGCAATAGAGCCTTGGGTAGTGTCTTCATTCTGGTAGCCAATGTCACAGCGAACCAGATTACTGCAGAACTGGTGTGAATACTTTTCTCAAGAAAGCAAAAGAATGAGGAGCCTTCTAAGGTATACAACTCCATACCAAAGCCTTGCTTTTGAATGAATGTTACCAAAATGTTGGAATAGGACAATACAACCTTCTCTTGCTTGTATATTCCCCATGAGCTTTTACCAGCTGTGAATTTGGCTGTCGAATTGGACAGGTAACCAAGGAAATAGAGAAGCATGTAAAACAACTGAGTTGCATAAGGATTACTGACTCTTCTATGGATCTTGAGTAGGCTGTTGTCTGAGGACATCTCCTGTCTAGGTTCCCTTGATCTTTGGATTGGTCGTCAATCGTCATGACAAAATTAGTCCTAACAGCATGTTTTCTTTAAACTATTAATTAAAGTTGGATGTGCTCGGGGCAACTGGGGGCTGTCTTTCATTTGTTTGTTTGTAGCAGCTTGCACATGCTTACAGATTGTAACTTAATTTGGTTGTGATTTTTTTATATAATTTTTGCCTGTGAAGTAGGTTATATCATTTTTTTTATTGGTCTAGTGTATGTTGGAAGGGACTGAAATAACAATGCCAATGCTTTGGAAGGTCTGACGAACATAGCTATTGGTTTGGTCGTCCATTGTTTGTGCAGGGTACTCCTTGTTTCGTCTCTTTCTTAATATAAATTTACCCCTCCCCTTGCTATTTCCAAAACAGAACTGAAGTGAATGTGCATTGTGGTTGTGACTTGTGTCAGGGTTGTTCTGACTTCTGAGTTATCTAATTTGCAGGTGATGCAATTGTTAAGAAAGAGACTTTAATGTGCATGTGAGCAATGCTTCTTAATCATTAGCGAAATGTTTTCCCTCATTAACCCTATGTTACATGGAGATTTGGTATATCACCTGCTACTTAACTTCACAGACTCTTTACAATAGGATCTTGAACTTCTTGTTATTACTACTCTGGCCAATTTGAGAAAATCAGCTTTTCAGAAATCAGCAATTAACTTTTAATTTAACCATATAAAAGGGCAAAAGTCTTGTTGTAATATTGACATATTGTTCATAGAAGAACTAACAGGTTTACATTTGATAGCTACATAAATTACAATAGACGTAGGAATAAATAATCTTGGCAGAGAGAAGTTTGTATACTGGATCTTGGTTTTAGCTCATTCCGTTGTTTTAGTTTATGACAATGGAAAGGAACACAGGGACATGAATGGTATCATTTGACATATTAGTTTCACCTTAAGCAAATGTTTTGCCAGTGTAGTTGTATAACATTTGAACATTGATGTATCAATAGAAGAAAAAATGAATATGATACAATACAGCTCTTGTGTCCTTTTCACTTGAACTATGCATGGAATACAGTAGGTTGGGACAGGCAAGAACCAATACAAGGTTTCTACTTTGGTTCAACAGCAGAGTATGAATATACACTGTTATAGTCAAAGGTACTAGAGCTGCTGTCATCTTTCAGAGGTAAATGTTCCACATGAGGTTCTCGGGCCCTTGCATTTCCAAATTGTTCATAAGACAAAGAAGCTGAGTTTAATAGCTGTGCCCCTTCATTCTGTATAATGATTTCAAGTTCTTTCACCACATCATTCATCGTTGGCCGGTCAGCAGCAGATTCTTCCACACATTCCATAGCCAACTGCACAAATCTCCTCAAGCCAACTGATTTAGCTGAATCCCGGATTGCTGGATCAATTAGGCCCTTCAAGCCATAATATTCTTGATCATACTGATCCATTGCTGTCCTTATCTCGCGGACAATGTATCTGCCTTTCTCTATGGGCTGCCTGGCAGTTATTAGTTCTAGCAGGACAACTCCAAAGCTGTAAACATCGCTCTTCTCAGATAGCTGTTGTGTCATGTAGTATTCGGGATCCAAATAGCCCTAGTAACAGTACAAAAGAGAAATCAGCAAATATTTTCCCTTTTCTAACAAAAATTTTGCCTTAGAATATCCATAAGTACATACCAGTGTTCCCTTCACTTGGGTAGAAACATGGCCCTTCTCTGTGTCTGATACTAGCTTTGAAAGACCAAAATCAGCAACCTTTGCATTGAGGTTCTCATCCAAAAGGATATTGGTCGATTTGATATCTCTGTGTATAATTGGTGGATCAGCGAGCTCGTGGAGGTATGCTAGACCTTTTGCAGAGCCAATGGCAACCATGAGGCGCTTCTTCCAATCCAGGTTCACTCCTCTTTTACCTACAATTGAGTCATGGTGAGGCCCTATGTACTTGTGTTGGAGCATGTACTATTACAAATTATGTAAATTGTTGTTTTTTATAGTGAGTAACGTAGACAATACCCATCAGATTTTCCCTTAATGTCCCATAAGGAATATATTCGTAAACCAACATCTGTTCCCCTTGTTCATAACAGAAACCCACAAGGCTCACTAGGTTCTTGTGATGAACTCTGGATAGCAGTTCTATCTCATTCTTGAACTCAGCTGCACCTTGCATGGATCCTTGCTGTGCTCGTTTTATTGCAGCTACTTGCCCACTTGCAAGTAACCCTTTGTACACCTTTCAACAGAATAAACACGACATCAGATGTTTTCATAAACATGCATCACGTGTGTCTGCCTGTGAACAGACACAGCATGGTAATTGAATTACCTTCCCATATCCTCCAGATCCTATCTCGTGGGTTTCTGAGAAATTATTGGTGCACTTTTTCAGTTCTTCAAATGAAAAGTATCTTGCACCCTTTAGTTGTGGTGCATCTCCGTTGTCTGTACCACCAGCTCCCCATGATGCTGTGGCACCAAACATAACAATAATAAACATCATCATGCTAAGTACAGTTATCTTCCTAATCTTTGGTATGGATATAATTAAGTATAGCAGCTGTTTCAAAAAGGATATATGCAATGTATCTTCCATTAGATTGAAATCCAATTGTGAAATAACACATTACCAAAAGGATTTGTAGTTCGCTCTACTGCCTCCTTGGCTATTCTTTTCTGTCGTAGAGCATATATTGCTGCCAAAATAAGGCCAACAATAAGGACAAAACCCGCAATTGCGATTCCAATTATTGCACCTTTGCCCATTGAGGATTTTTTAACGCTAGGACCTGAAATGAATAATTAGCAATTCAACATCCATCAGACAAAAGACATTAAGGACCTGTGCAATGTACCATTTACATACTTGGAAAGTATGTGCTTGCTATGAAGCTGTATGGTCCAAACGCAGTTGGGGCTTTGAAAGTTTGGTTGACCAGAGCAGTACTGATTCTTATAACATCTGAGCGATTGAAGCTCGTTCCACTGACTGGAAAAATCTTCACTGTGAATGTTATAGGAGCTCCCGGACTGAATTCAACATTGGAAATGGCAACTGATCCTTGTGCCAGGCTAAGGTTCTGCACAAGTGTTGACTCCAGATTTTGGAACGGTGTGGGGCTTGTGACATCAGAGAAGGCTGGTGCTCGGAAGATCATTATACCCTGAAATGGGTTGGTGCATGCGCAGTTCTGCGAAGTGACTGGACTTGCTGACTCATCAGTGGGGCATGGAATGGCAGCACATGGGCCAAGGTTAGTGGCGTATGGCACTTGCGGCTTTTGCTTGAGTGTGCAGAAACTAATGTTACCCAAGCATACAGGATTCCCTGTTAATCTGGACAAAAACGAAAATTGAGATGGTTAATAATGCATGCCACTCGGTATGTAATCATGGAATTATTTCTGCTTGAGAGGACAGTGCTTACATAAGGCTGTTGCTGAAGCTTGTTACATCAGCTTCGATGATTTGATTATTTGTTAAGTTAACAACCCGCAACTTTGAGCTGATGTTATCTGTCATATTAAGTGTTCCACTGAATGCATTCCTAGCTAGTGATCTGCATTACAAGTTATGACATTACAAAATGCACAAAAAAATAATCAGCTGAAAGTTCCTATAGATATTCAAGGAAATCATAGCACAAGACCATGATGAATTACACTTGCTGCAGGTTGGGTAAACTGAACAGAGCACTAGGGATTGTTCCAATAAGATCATCGTTGTCCATAAATCTGCATATCCAATGAGAAACATTATCTGTATTTTAGCTCTAAATTTAATATTCACTTTGTTAATCCTCAAAACTCACATGCTATTCAGGGATGTCAGCGTTGAAAACCATCCTGGTGCTGGCGAGCTTGCGAAGTTATTGTTGCTTAGGTCCCTGCTTGGAGAAAGAAAAGAAAATTAACAACAGAAACGAATTGTTAACTTGAATGTTGGTATATTTTTCTTACACATAATCTAACTGAGTTACACTAGTGAGATCTGGCACGGTCCCGTTTAGTAGGTTGTTTGCCAAGCTCCTGCAAGAACCAAAGGGATATTTGCAATGTCATTTTCAAGCACCAGGATATATCCATCATGTTTTCATTAAAATTTAGTTACTTACAGTTCCATCAGGTTACTTAGATTGCCAATACTTTTGGGAACTGGACCGCTGAACTTGTTATGATCTAGTCGGCTGGCATGCAACAAAAATTGTAACATGTTCAAATCGCTGTGCAAGACTGGTGTCAAATATGATAGGTTGAGTACATACATTATTTGAAGTGATGTGACTTGTCCAAGAGATGCTGGGATTGGTCCAGTAAACTTGTTGTTGTCAAATATCCTGGCATTGGTTACATAATGCGGTGAAATAAATGAACAGAAAGTAGCTATTGGAAACAAGGCAGAACACAGCTTACGCGTGTATAAGGTTCATCTTGCCATTGAAAAGGCTTTCGCTCATTGGGCCCGTCAACTGGTTCTCACTGAAGTGGCTGTTCATTGTATGGATGTAACCGTTACGAATTGGCAAATTTGTTTTCATTATTTTTATCCTAGAGTCAGTACAACATCTTAGAACTTACAAATGCTTAGCTTTGAAGAGTTGATTCAACCCTGGTGAAACTGGTATTTGTCCTGACAGCTGATTCGCGGACATGTCCAACCAGTTAAGATTTGAAAGAAGGCCAAGTGTCGGTGGAATTCCACCGGTGAAATTATTTGAGTTCAGTGCACTGCACAATGAAATAATTAATTGAACACGTGATGAACAGAGTATTCTTCATTAGATATCTACTTCCAAATCTGATTGATTTCTTACAGGAACGTGAGCTGTGATAAGTTGCCTATCTCTATTGGGATATTCCCACTGAAGCTGCATCCAAGCAAAATCCTGAGAAAACCAAGATATGTCAGCCTTCCCTCTCTTCTCTTTTTTAATCTGGTTATCTTTGCAGATCCCTCAGAAAACAAATGCAGTGTTATTGTTATTATCACGAAATGCCATTTCTTACAGAGTTGTGAGCTGCTTCAGATTTCCAATCTTGGGAGTAAGTGGACCTCCAAGATTTAGGTTGTTAGACAGATCCCTGCATGTAATGTCAGTATCTTAACATTTGTTCTCTGTTTTTGATCTCTGAGGTAAACTGGTAGGTAGCATCTAATTGACTATGTGTTCTTGTTATTGTTTCTAAATTGAGTTATTTTCATAGGACATAGGATAGGACTCACAGATATGTCAAAGCAGATAGTTGGCCTATGGCGTTGCTTAATGTACCTTGCAGATTCATGCTTGGTAATCTCCTGCAAATACCAGATTTTAGCACAGTATTTGGTTATTTGTTATAGAAGAAGGTTAATTGAGCACTCACACTTCTGTCACCCTTCCATTAGAACAGGAAATTCCATCCCAAGAGCTGCAGGGATCGGTTGAATCTGTCCAGCTTTGTGGTCCATTCTTCCAGTTATTCATCAAAGCCTGAAGTGCGGCAACTGCAAAATTCACTTAGCTAACATTAGGCAAGCATTTTTGCATTATTGACAAATCTAGTGGTTGGTTCTTTTATCCCTTCTTAATTTAATGATGGGAACTCCTGCTGTATTATGCTTCTATCTTAGGGTCATAGAGTTCATGAATCTTACTCGTCATTCATACCGGAGGTATATACACAAATATCATTTCAGATAATTCAAGGAGAGATCTCAGTATCTCGCTTCAAAGAGAAAGGATTGTACCAGCAGAGAGGGAGAGACATTGTATTGAACAATCTACTTGTTTTGTTGAGTAGAAATAATTCAATTCTAAAAAATAATATTAACAAATTTGATAACAAACATAATTTTGATGTAATTGATTGACTGAATGTGGTTTATATGATTTATTTTTTCTGGTAGAAACTAGATATCCATTGTAATCGAAAACTCCTCACCTTATACTCCTGTTAGAACTATCTAGCTGGATAGTTCACGCGAGCAGGAACTCTGTGAATAATTGTATCCTAAAAAGAAGGCAGCGTGCTTCTATGCCCTGATGAAATGCAAAAATATTGAGGCTTACCATCTTGGGGGTTTGTCTGGCTGAAGCTTGGCGGGAGCCCTACCAGGAGCAAGAACAGAAGCAGCAGCCGTTGCATCGCCACTGCGCCGCGCCCTCCAGGCTTGGCCTCCACACAAATCAAAAGTTGCACCAGACCACAGCTAACCCCAATTGATGTCCTTGGAGAAGTCTATGCGATGAGCTAGCTAATGGACGAGCCAACAGCTACCAAATGGCGCCGCTCTCCTTCCTGAGGTTGGAACCAGGCAAACAAAATAGCCTTTGAAGCAAATCAATCTTGGATAACTAGATTCAGAAGAATCTCTTGTCAATTATTGCCTATCCATATGCTAGCTGCTTACCAGGTCAAAGCAAGGGATATGCGCATAAGAGAATGCATGCGCGCAAGGTTCTGGGAGGCCTTAAACAAGGCTACGAACAGATCATTTGAACTGATAAAAACATGAAATGGTTGAAGAAAACATTGGTAGTGGGAGCAGTTGCTCCTGGCGGCTCATCTGGGTAATACCTTAAACATTGCTCCTTTGTGAGCTTTGATCCAGTCATTGTTGTTAATTAATAACAAAATTAATACGGCCAACAGTTGGACTTTTGTGTCATGGCCCCACAGTTCAGAAACGTGTTATGCTGCTCAACTGCTGTATTTTTTCCCCTTCTGCAGGCAAGAGCCAATGGAGCTGAGAATCAGAGGTTGCTGGCCAAGTCATAGTCGCCTGGCTGCCAGCCCTGCTGATGTGGAATTGGCATCATGACATGGATATTATGTAAGTATGCTTTGAGCCCCCTTGAATGAATGCGCCATTTGTTTGATCAGAATCGGTTTTTCGTCCTTAGAAATCTGGGGGTGGTTTCCTGAAGCGGAGAGAAATCTGGCATCTTATCTTATTACACGGGTTTCTCTTTCTCATGGACACTAGAAGCTTCGAGCAAATGTCAGCAAGAATCTGCAGATGATTCTACTTCTCTCCGTGGAATCATTAGAAGGTCAGCAGTGCAGATGGTTCGGCATGAGTGCATGACCTATCTGTAACACAAATTATTCGCCACGCTTAACTAAACGTATTCTGTTGGGTCTAGCTTATGTTTCTTTTTTGTTTTGGTATTGATGGGAAGCGGAACCAGCCGAGTATGTTAGTATATGCTCTTGATTGAAAATGGGTCAGTAAGGCCAAGTTTTGGATGCACCTGCTCAACTGCTTCCTCTTGTTGGGTTTGCCCAAAGCTTTGCAAGGCAGATAGTTTTTGGTGCATGACTGCAACACAGAAAAATGCAGCCGAGGCAACACGAAGGACGGCTTGCACACAGAAGGTTCCTTCTGCGTGGAGACAAAGTGTGGCCGGCAGTCTGATGCCTGCACTGTCCGATGAAAGAATATTTCTAGAGAGGAGCGGTCCGTATTTTCGTCCGTTGTTTCAGTTCGTGGTTGCAGCTTTGGATTATGCTTGATCGCCAGTGCGCTTGTCGTATATGTTTACCTGTGCAAATGTGGTTGGACGGAGTTTGGCGCAGCCCCTTAATTATGCCAGTGCTTCTTTTGTGGATGATGCAACGTTGTTCTGGGGAGGAGGATGAACGGTCAAAGGGAAAGGCATGCGCCGTTTACTTGTTCTCGGTTTAACTACTTTCAACTCAATGATGTGGGAAAGAGTTTACTTTGGCAGCTCTCTGCTGGCACATGAATTGTGTGCGACGAGAATTATTGCCAGGTCCAATTTATTTCTAGACCAAGTTTACTTCCATGGACAGAACTTTTCAAAGAGTATTGATTGTGCACGACATTGCCGAGGTCTTTGGGGACGCCGAACAAATAGCAACACGTCAGCAATTACAGAAGGCAACACTGTACAGAAATGACCTCGCCTGCTGAACCGCTAGGGCGCTGTTTAGGCCAGGTTCCTCCTAAATTCACTATGAAAAAAGAAGATTCTCCATCACATCAAAATGTCATAACATGCATGGAGTACTAAATGTAGATGAAATCAAAAACTAATTACACAGTTTTGTTGTACTCCGCAAAACGAACATTTTAAGCCTAATTAATCAGTTTTTTGACAATTTTTCGCACATACAAACGAAATGCTACAGCAGCGCAATGATTACGAAGTGACATCTTACTCCCAAATTCAACCTCCTAAATTCAACATCTAAACAAGGCCTTAGATACCAAATTCACACTCCCAAATTTACTATAAAAAAAAGATTCTCGTCACATCAAAATATCATAGCATGCATGGAGTACTAAATGTAGATGAAATAAAAAACTAATTGCACAATTTTGTTGTACTCTACGAGACGAACATTTTGAGCCTAATTAATAAACTTTTGGACAATTTATTACACATTTACAAACGAAACGCTACAGTGCACACGCACCCCAAAAGTCCCAAATTTGGCTCCCAAATTTGGGAACTAACAAGGCCCAGGTTTTTCTCTTCTCTGATAGATCATAGATGACTAATGCAATAAATATCTAGGGGTCAAACCGTTGGTTCAGGTCCAATAAAAAAGCAGGGATTCTCACTTCTGGGCTAGCCTGATGAAGGTTAAAAATAATTTTCTTAAGTTCGGATCCTTTATTATAAGAGATGGGTCTCAGATAAGATTTTGGGAAGATAAATAGCTGGGAAATAGTTCTCTTCATGATCAATACCCACAACTCTATAACATAGCTCGAAAAAAACAGGATACGGTGGCGGATGTGCTCAGTACAACGATCCCTGATATATCCTGGCGCAGAGATTTGATTGGCCCTAAATTGTTAATGTGGAATAACCTAGTGGCAAGATTATGGCACGTAGAACTCACAGATGAAAGGGATGATTTTCAATGAAGTCTGGATCGGAAAGGTGTTTTCTCGGTTAAAACACATTATCTTGCTCTAATCCATCCAAACATCCCAAGAACAAACAAAAGGCTATGGAAATAAAAAATTCCACTAAAAGTCAAAATCTTTATATGGTTTCTCAGAAGGGGAGTTATACTTACTAAAGATAACCTTGCCAAGCGTAATTGGAATGGTAGTAAAAAATGTTGTTTCTGCCACTAAAATGAGTCTATACAACATCTGTTTTTCGACTGCAAATTCATACGTATGGTATGGGCTTCGGTTTATGCGGCTCGGTGATTACCTAAACCAATTAGTGTGAATAACATGTTTAATGGTTGGCTTAGCCTAGTTCCACAAAACTTTAAACCTCTGGTGTTTGTAGGCGCGTCAGTCTTATGTTGGGCGGTCTGGCGATGTCGAAACGCAGCGATAACAAAACTCCAAATTTTTGCAGGTTATATTCGCAACGTCGCATTGGCTCCGTACGTGGGCTATCCTACAACCGCCATCATTGAAGGACACTCTTGCAGCGGCGTTGCTCTTCTTGTTCAAGTGGCCAAGGTTTTTTTTTGCCGGGCGTTTGGGTGGCAGTCTAGCCTTAGGATTGACTGCTAGTAGTGTTCTGGCTTTGTGTTAAACTTTTTTGGGTTGTGTGCTGTAATGACAGAGGCCGGGAACTTGTTTTCAGGTGGATGTATCATCTCAATGTATCTAACTAAAAATCAATAAAGCATCTCTTTTTAAAAAAAATGCGGTATGTGACGCAGCAATTCCCAACAGCCACATCAGAACGCAAGTCACTAGTGCTAAGTGCTGCGCACGTCGAGCTATGCATCCGATCGCACGGAACAGCGACAACCGACGACTCTACGGGTGGTAAGCATGTCTGATCACCATGCAACCGTGCAAGTGGGAGAGTTCGACAGAAAGAAAATTTGAGAAAAATGCGCAAGTGGTGTGATGATTAGTGTTTTGGGAGCGCACCCTTGGGGAACAACACTAAAGTCACAGATCGTTGAGCAGCTCCGCTGATTGGAGCGTAGGACCAGGGAACGGGTGTGAATTGGTTAATTATTCCCATCTATCCGTAACATGACACAGCAAAACACATTATCCCTCAGGTCAAGCGCCAACAACAACTCAGAGAATCCAAGCACGGCGAGGCGCCAATTGGCCAGCGTCAACCGGAGCCTGTCAAAATGGCACGAGCTCGCCGCGGGCAGGGGTCAAGAGACGCAAGCCCCTGGTGTTTTTCTATGAATATCTTTGGACGCAGTTCTCACTATGATAGGCCATGTTGCTACTAATTAACTGGAGTGGGTCTCGCTCGCGCTATTAATTTGACCACCCAGTGGTTTTAGGAGATAGTACTATACTGGCAACAAAAAACGAGCCTGAATTCATTATATGAAATACCTGTAAGACAGATTCAAATAGTGGAGTATTTCCCTTTTTTTTATGGGAGTTACATATACTGCACTGGGTCAAAACAAATGTGGGCTTTGTGTGACAAGGCCCATGGACCAGGAGAAGGGATGTCCAGTGTAATTCGAAAAGGGAAACTCATGAAACTGTGCATCAATGATCCAGTGAAGATTTTGTGAGAGTTTTATGATATTAAATTTGTTAATGTGGTGGGGGAGAGATGAGAGAGTTTCATGGTACGTGAAAGGAGTTTCATCGATCATCACCACTGAACTCCTTTGACTCGTTTATCTAGTTTATGGTCTAGTTAAATGTATAATGAAACTGTGCACTGAGACTGACCTTAGCCCATCTTCATATCTAGTCGCCCTGTTCGTTTGGCTGGTGGCTGGTGGCTGGCGCTGGTTTTTGCTGAGAGAAAAACACTGCTGGCTGGTTGGTGGCTGGTGGCTGGCGCTGGTTTTCGCTGAGAAAAAAACACTGTTGGCTCGCTGGAAACAATCCAAACGAACAGGGCGAGTTTGGGAACGGGATAAAACAAGCACAGCTTCCAATCATCCAGCACAGTTGAAATGATGACTGATCAGAAGATAAAATTGAAAATAAATTCAGACCAAGTTTTAGGCTTTAGGGTACTTGACCATATTGCTTGATTTCCCCTTAACATAATTAGCTTAGCTTAAGCTTCTTGTTTATTTAGAGCATAAGACCTGAGATGTGACACTTTTCATCTTTCATGTCAGATATTGCAGTGGCAATTTGGTTTAGATTACTCCTAAGGCTTCGTTTGGATGTAGATATTGGAGACTTTGGCATTGAATTGGTCTGGAATACAATACTGAGGGGAATTGGAAATCGCCTCAAATACCAATGTCATTGTTTGGATGTGCAAGTAGTTGACAGCTAGAATCAAAGGAAAAGAACCAATTCCAATTCATGTTTGGATGTACAACATATGGAATTGTAGTGTGGATTGTCTACAATGGTATAAATACATTGCAATCTATATTTCACAACTTGCATATTTCTTGGATGATTATATATATTACTTTACACAAAAAACATGATAATATTAAAAAACAATAGAAGAAACTGCAATAATATGAATAAAAAGAGGAAAACTTGTCACCATATAATAGCAATTATTTCTTAATTTAAAAGGTAATATAAGCCCAATTGGAAGGAGAGGTAATATAAGCCCAATCGGAAGGAGAAAATCAATCCTACACCCAACGCCTCTCTTCTCCACGACTGACTTCTCTCCTTCCGCCGCAACAAACCACGGAGTCCTCGCGCGCGGCTGCCGGCGTGGACCGCATCAGCGGCCTCCCTGACGAGCTCCTCGCCACCATCCTCGCCGGCCTGCACTCCGCCGAGGCCGCGGCGCGGACCAGCGTCCTGTCCCACCGATAGTGCCGCGTCTGGACCAAAAAACCCGATCTCATCTTCCTCGACGACAACTTGTCGCCGGACGGCGTCGACGCCGCCCTCGCCGCACACTCCGCGGCCGAGATAGACAGCTTTGCCATCGGCCTGGCGGACATGTCGCGCGTCGCGCCCCGTCGAGGTGGCCCGCGCTCGGCGCTTCTCTTTTTCTCGCGAGGCGGCGATTCAGTCGAAAACGGAGGGTGGAGTCTCTGAATTGAAGGCGGGCTGCTGCAACGGAGCTGAATACCGAGGGGGTATTCACCAGCGATTCCGGCTGGCAATACCAAACACATCCAAACATCTGCATTTATGTCTGATCAATTTCAATGCCAATATCTAGTCCCCAATACCAACTTCCAAACCGGGGCTAAGTGAATGTTTGTTTCTGAATAATAAGATCTCCTTTGTGGAAGATCACCTGGTCCATTGCTTCAGGGAAGAGATGGATGCTGCCAGAGATTCCGAGGCAGTCGTAAGCGGCTTCGACTCCGCCTCGCCCGACCCTGCCGCATCCCGCCGATGCCGGCCGCGCGGATACGATCCCCGAGTCGCGAACACATCTGGTGTTACCGTGTTACCGTTTTGAATAACAGTCGCTACAGTGCTCGAAAAATTCCAACAAAAATATGAATGATAACTCATGTCATCTTCCACCATCACGCAAAATTTGAGATGCAACGGAATCTTGTACAAGATGCAACAAAAAGGTGAAATCTCTGCGTAAACAGTAGCCCTGCGGGTCCGCGATGAACCGTTGAAACCCGCTACTATTCACACGGCACCTTTTTTTTTTGTTAACACGGTAACACCCGAGGTAAGGCCATTCTCAATGGCCATTTAGTATTTATATTTCCAAGGATACCACATAAGCAAAAGTTTATTTAATTCATACTCCCTCCGTACAGATTTAATATACGTATTAGGGAGGAAAAGAAGTCCAAAATTGATATGTGTATTTGTTGTTGGAATCTGTTCCGCCATGTACTGATTGGACGTGCCTCTTTGGTACTCGTAGCTTATTCAATGCTTGGCCTATCAGCTTTTGCATGCTAGGAGAGATTAATTCCTTCTTGGTCTCTGTGCTACTCACCTTATATGTATATCAAAAGTGGACGGAGGGAGTAGTTGAAATAGTCCCCTCTCAATGCAAAGTTTCATTAGTTGTTTCCAAGACTACATGCAAGACACAAACTCTCTTGAAAATAGTGTACACAGGGTTTCACCACCATGAAACTGAATTCATCTCTCTCTTCATTTATTCTTTGTCATATCATCAAAAAAACTGACATGGCGCCGTATTTAATGTTGATGAAACCGTCAACTGAGAATGGTCTAATTCTCGCCCGCGGCGTGACCGATGCGATGGGCCGCCAACCAGGGGCGGATCTAGGACCCGGGCTGGGGGGGCTGCAGCCCGGGTCCAGACCAGGTTCTCCCATGTATATGTGTGTGATGGTACTAATTAATGGTACTAATTTAGTTCAAGGCTATGATCTCAGGTGAAGAAAAATATAGCACAGGAACTGTCAGGAAGCCTGCGGTGATGTCAAGTTGCTGCGGAATCACTTTGCTTGGCTTCGTTGCCTTCAGTTGGGGCCAATCCTGGCTCCGCCACTGCCGCCAACAATCCACATCGCCCAAGTCCCGCTGCCCGACAGGCGGCCACCCCCTAACCCTATACTGCTGCCCCCACCGGCGCGGCGAGTCATGGATCCATCCCCCGCCGAGCGGCGAGCGGCGGAGCAGTATGTGAGCACCGCCAAGAATCTTCTGGTGGCGGGCAACCCCGACCGCAGCTGGTGGTTACTCATCCAGGCCCTTTGCGTCGACCGGGACGCCCCGCGCGCCAACGCCCTCTTGGCCGCTGCCACCGCCCTCCGCGCCGGCCAGATCAAGCAGCGCCTTCCGTCCGGGGCGCCCGATCCCTACGCCGTCTTCGGCCTCGACTCCGCCGTCCCAACCGCCCGCGACCCCGCCGTCATCCGATCCTACTATGACCGCGCCTCCGACCTGCTCGACCGCTGCCACCACAGGGACCCGTGCTGGCCCGCCTTCGCCAATGCCGCCCGCCTCGTAGCCGACGCGTGGGCCTTCCTGTCGGATCCTGATAGCAAAGCTTCCCTCGACTCCAGATTTGGAGGTGTCGCAACAGCCGGAACTCCTGTACCCGCCGCTTCTTCCAATCCAGAGATGCTGCCGCCGCCGCCGCAGCCTCAGCCAGCGCCGACGCCGCCGCCTGCGCAGGCTGCTGGGCCGGGTGATATGGGCCGCGGCAATCGGTTAAAGAAGCGCGGCCGCGGCGAGCGGTTAAAGAAGCGCAAGAGGCGGAACTCCTGTACCCACTGCTTCCAATCCAGAGATGCTGCCGTCGCCGCAGCCGCCTGCACAAGCTGTCACAGCACAGGCTGGGCCGGATGACATGGGCCGCGGCAAGCGGTTAGCGCATTAGGATGATGGACTTGTAATCGCCGTCTTGGGCCTGGCTCATTTTACCAGCAATATGTACTCAGTGAGGATGGGAGGGAGGGTAGATTTGGATGTATCGAGTTAAACTCTGAACTATGTCTTCCCCCCATCTTTGCTATGGTACTCTAAAACATTCCTCTGAAATAGCATCTGTGCAATCCTTTTCTACAGCAACTTTATTTAACATGCTATATTTTGCTTTGTATTCTTAGTAGATTACTTTTTTATGTGAATGTCATCCAGATACTTGGTTTATGTGCTTGCTGGAATGTTTCATCTAGAGAGAACTGAATGATGGAAGGGGAAGGGTCACCTTGCCGACAAACTGGGGGACTTTAGCCCAGTCTCAGTGGGAGGGTCATGGGAATGTCATATACATTAAATTTGATAACATGTACCAATAGTATTATGAGAGAGAAAAGAGGAGGGTCATAAAACGTGAGAGGAGGGTTATCACCATGACCCTCCACTGGCACGGTTCTTAACATTTCAGTCTAGATATAACTGTATCGATGACCCTTCCACTGAGACTGGCCTTAGGATCCTAGCATCGAATAGCATGCTTATTTAATGTATAAAATAGTGCATTGAGATTGGCCTTATAAGAATTAAGGTGAGGGTATAATGACCATATTGTTCATTGCATTTTGCACAGTTCAGATGGGTTGCAAGTTTATTACATTGATTTATGCTTTTAAGTGATGGTAGACTTTAAGATTGAGATACAAATTACATTGATTAAAGTGCATATGAGAAAATGGTGCTTCCTCTTATTACAGATTTAAGCTTTTAGCTCTAACTATCAATTACATTGATATAGGTTGATAATGTAGGGTTGTTGGTAATGGATTCACCATGAGATACACTCTCTTTTCAATTTTATTTTCAGTCAAAGTGACACATTGGAGTCATGCTTCTGTCCTAAAGGACTCATAATTTCTTGCAGGTGATTTGCAGGTGCATGGGCAACACGGCTGTGAAACAATCTTCTTCAGGTTCCTCTGAGGCCAGGGTTTAGCAGCTGACTCTTTGACACAGTATCCTTTGTTCTGAAAATTTTGAGCATGTTTTAGAGTTATGCACATAAGCATTATACACAAAGATTCAGAGCATGCTAGAGTGGGAAATTTTCAGGTCCGTAAAATAAACCGTGTTAGCGTCCCCAGCAGTCGATGGCCCTAGGTTTTGTCAACAAGCAGAGTAGGCATGATTCTTTAAAAAAAATAATCTCAGATTAGTAAATAAATCGGTTTAGTGCCCTCTGCAGTTGCTGGCCCTAGGATTTGTCAAGAATCAAAGCAGTCATGCTCCTTTTTTAAAAAAAAATATGGACCTCTTAATCCATTTATTTTGCCATGTTTATTTGCTAATCTCTTTGGTAATTTAGCACTGCAATTGTATAGTTTCCTTGGCGCAGGGCGTCTTTAGCTGTGCTTGTCTTTAAGATATGCTTGTTCAAAAAAAATCGTGCTCTCACAACCTATTAATTTTTTTCTGCAGGAATTTGTTGCAGATTTTCTATTTAAACCACCTCTGAAACGTTTGACTAGCTGAGTCTCTTTCCTGTGCTGAGTTAATTCTGAAAGTATGAAAAATCACTGTTGATACTTTTTTTACATTTTGTATACTATGACTTCATCTTTCACTTCTATGACAGCCCCTGCATTAGCTAGAAAGGGTCTTTCACTCATGGATAGCTATGCACTACGTTTAACCATATGCTTAATTTAGAAGGCAGCTAATAATGTTCTAGCTAATTTCTTTCTCTATTTAAATTATAGTTCTGTATTTAAAAGAGTTAAAATGAGCTATTATTTAGGATGGGGAGTGAGAAATAGTACGCTTGATTTTGAAAGTAGTTAATTAATTTCGTACCTGAGCACACAAGAACTTTTATATTTCTAAATAGCACGAGAGCAAACTGAGTACTTATTCAAGATTTGCACGTGTGTGCCAGGTGTACCCGGCTGCTAGTTTGATCAAGTAGACCATGGTCGGTACTTTGGTCGATTGATGTTAATCACTACGTAGATGCTAATTGTTGTTCGAAAGGTTTTGGAAAGCAAAAAGGAAAGAAGTTGTATGGCCAGATCTGCATGGCCATCATTTGGTCCAGCGGTCCAGCCCAAGGCCTTGTTCAGATGTTGAATTTGGGAGGTTGAATTTGGGAGTAAGATTTCACTTCGTAATCATTGCGCTACTGTAGCATTTCGTTTGTATGTGCGGAAAATTGTCCAAAAATCGATTAATTAGGCTCAAATTGTTCGTTTTGCGGAGTACAACAAAACTGTGTAACTAGTTTTTGATTTCATCTACATTTAATACTTCATGCATGTTATGACATTTTGATGTGATGGAAAATCTTCAATTTTGCATAGTGAATTTGGGAGGAACTTTTTGCATCTAAACAAGGTCCAAGTAAAATGAAGCAAGGAGCTCGTTGAGAAGTACTAAGCCCAAACCCGGAGCATGACGAGGCGAGGCTTTGCGTTCCATGCTCCGTCTCTTCTTGTCATTGTCACAACTTCTTCTCTTCCTGCAGTGAAAGGCTGAATAGTCTGGCTATCTTTAGAGCATCACTGGCTAAAACGTTTAGAACATCTCCAACAGAGGCATCACTGACTAAAACGTTTAGAGCATCTCCAACAGAGTAGATAAAATGTTTTATATCGGCAAAAAAAACACTGTCAATATCGATTCCAACAGACCCGCCATCTTCGTTGCTTCGCTATCCGACTCTGCATCCCGTCCCCGAGCGAAGCAGACTCGCCATCTCCCACCCGGCCTCCCTCCCTTGCACCAAACTCCAGCCCTACGCGTCATCCCGCCCTCGCGCCAGAGCCGCTCCTGCACCGTCACAGCTGTTACAGCCCGCGTCGCGGCCATGCGCTCCCTGGACGACCTCGTCAAGTCCCTCCACGCTGACTCGTCGGCCGCCAGCTAGTCCGCTGCCATCACCCGCACGCTCTCCGAGATCCGCCGCGAGGATGAGCTTGTGGCCGGTGGAGATGCCGAGGCCGAAGTGCTTGGAGACGAGGCGGAACGGAGTGGCGACGGCGGCTCCCAGCGCGTCGCCGACCATGGCCAGCAGTGCCTACCGCACGCGCTTCAGCGACAGGTCGTAGTAGGAGTTGAAGTTATCGAGCCCGACGATGCCGTCGCCACGGGCCTTGAGCGCGAGGGAGAAGTGTGCGCCAACGAACCCGACGGCGCCGGTGACCAGCACGGAGATCCCGCCACGGCAGTTGGGCCTGGCGCTCTGCTGTATCTCCTTCTCCCACGAGGAGCCCCTGTACGACGCCGCGGATGAGAAGGACATGAGCAGGCTGCGGTGTGAGGCGGAGACGGAGGGTGGGCGTCGCCGCCGGCAGAGAGGTAGAAGGAGCGGGAGTGGAGGGACGGCCGTTGAGCTGGAAGAGGGGGAGCTCGAGGCGCGGGGCGTTGTTGATGTCGAGGAAGGTGAGGACGCTGGTGGCGACAGACCTCTAGTGGTCGTCGGCCTCCTCCTCCTCCTCGCCGGTGTCGCGCCTCCAGCGGTGGCTCGTCGCTTTGGGCATCACATGCTACTGCTACCTTGGATTGGATTGGATTGGATTGGCGAGTGGCGGGGAGGGGATCGTGGAGCTCAATGTCCTCCCAGGGCCGCACTGCCAGCCGGGCAAGTCGAGCTATGCCGTGGCCCTCACCGCCTGTCGGGCGAGCTCCTTCCTGGGCTCCACCGCTTCACGCGGGAGGCGACGGGCAGTTCCGTGAATGGGATGAGGACGACGGTCATGAGAACGGAGGACGACGTACGTGAACGGCGCAAAAGGACCTAAAGTAAAAAATAATATGCAGCCAATAATATTTAAATATAGAGAGGATAAAATTTGAAAAGGTTGTTGGGTTTGATCAGTTTTTTTATTGTTTTTTCTATTTTATATAATAGCTAAATCAAGATTTTAGCTATCTATTTTTAGCTAGACTATTGAAGTTGCTCTTACATTCTTAACTGTAACTATTACCAAAAAAAATATAGCTCTTGCAAGAGTTTCTTTTTTAGAGACGGAGGCTGCTAACTTTTTTTTGTCGTGGGCTGTTAAAAACTTAAAAAGCATTCGTCTAAAAGTACACCGATCATGTGAAGCGTAGACTCACGTGAACACGTACGGCAGCTTGTAGACGCGTATCCTATTCCCATCGCCATCCTTGGAATACCGCCGCAACATCGGCGGCGACAGCGCGTTTCACGGGAGACCACAGGCATGAATGGCGAATAGTACCACCTTAAATGCAGTTGCGTCTAAGCCCAGTGCAAGAAGCACTAATTGGCACGTGCGTGTAGGACAAATCCGTATCGTACCCCGTAGTCCGTACGGCGTAAAATTAAGCTTCAACTGCAACCTTTCAATACGTGGTGCCTAAACCACGTGCTTACCTGAGAGACAATATGATCGTGGATCGTTTGGTGGCGTCGTTTAAAAGACGGTAAAGTGAGCGACGGTGGTTGTGCTCAACATTCAACAGCACCGAGGGATTAATTAATTTCTTCGCTGGATTTCTCTAGCGGCTGCATTCGTATTCAGAATTCCGCGACGAATTCAAGAAGAATTGGCGAATTTCGTGCCGAGTCGGGATTGATTGATTATTCGTAACCAACCCTATGGTAAACCATCATCTGCGTACGCATACGTACACATGCACCTCTCGTTGTCTCTCCCGTACGCATGCAGGCGCTGATTGATGAGAGGGTTATTTGGATCTGTACCATTATAATTTTCAGAAGTTGGAGATATAACACTACAATTCACCTATTTGGAAATATACCAATGTAATTCTTTGTTTCCCACAAAAATACCATAGAATACGTATGGAGACTCCTTGGACCCAGCTGCAGGTGTATACGAATACTGACACAGGTGTGGACCCCACTCGTCATCCCCTTCCTCACCTTTCCTCCTCCTCCATCGTTTCCCATCTTCGGTGGCCTGGCCGCCGCCGCCGCCGGTTGCTCCTCCTCACTCCCTCCTTCCTCCTACTCCGATCCCGGCCCGCGGGCCATCCCACCCCCGCCGACGGTTCCCCTCCCTCCCTCCCTCCTGCTGCCCCGACGACGAGCGCGCCCTCCGCTGCCGTCTCGAAGGCGCACGACCTCCGCACCGGCGAGGCCGAGGTGGCGGCGCTGCTGCTGCGGGAGGCCCTTCGGGAGGTGGCGCGTGGCCCGGGGACAGAGGAGCTCCACCTCGTCATGGAGTACATCAGCCCCAGCCTCGACACCGCCCCAGCCTCGATGCCGTCATCGCCGCCCGCCGCCGCCACGGCAAACACCCGTTCACGGAGGCCGAGATGCACCGCTGATGGCGTAGCTGCTCGCCGGCGCTGGGGCCATGCACACGCATCGGGCTCAGAGTGGGAGGAGGGAGGGAGTGAGGGGGAGCGGCTGGTAGGGGATGGGATGGCGGTGGCCGGCGGGGGATGGGGATGGCGGCGACCACCGCGGGCGAGCTCGACCTCGCGCGTGTGCCGCGGCGGTGAGCTTCGCCTCGCGCTTGTGCCGATGGGGCTCTGCCTCGCGCATGCTCGTCCTCGCCTGCAGCCACTACAGCGGCGTTGGACTCCCTGGACGGCGGGAGGAGGAAGACAACACTGACGTTCGGGTCCCACATGTCAGCGAGTGGGGGAGAGGAGATAGCAGGGGTATTTTGGTCTATACAAAAATACGGAGGTCTACGGTGGGTCCAAAGGAATCAAAGACATGTCCAGTGGAATCCAAGACGTATATAATGGTACGGTTCAAAGTATATAAGAGTTGCAATGGTATGTTTATAAATAGGTGAATTGTAATGGTATATCTTCAACTTTTGAAAATTGCAGTGGTACCAATCCAATACGCACCGGCCAATCATTGACACGAGCCAGCACGTTGACGACCCGCGACCCGCTTGTCTCCTTCCTCCTCCACAGGAGTCTCAACTTTATTCTATTCGTGCTGCATGTTCTCGTGTTGCTCTGCCAGTCTGCCCTGGACGGCATCCGCGTATGGTCGTGACCGGTCGCATGTCAGCGTGTATTCGTGTATGTACAATTCATTCGAGCTGTTGAGCGGAGCCACTCGGCTAGCTCGATCAGCTCGACCCTTGCCTAGTTGCCTTGCTACTCATTTCAGTAGGACCGCCCTAATGCGCGACGGGTCGCGCGTCAGCGCATCGTGCGACCCGCCGCCGCCGGCAGCCCCTTCGCTCCCGCCGCCGTCACCTCTTCCTGCTCCGGCGGCATCGCGCGAGTGGGTCGCGCGCAAACGTGTCCGCGCGATCCATCGCTCCATAAACTTAACGATTTCAGTAGCGCAGGGATATAAAAGCAGCAGCCGTCTGGATTCCTGGCCACTGCTTGAAGCGAAGTCAAGCGGCTTTACGTGCAGCCACGAGGGGAGCACCAGATTATCATGCCGCCCACCCCCACTGGCCACACTGGTCTAGGCTCGAGCCAGCCGGGCACCCGCGGAATGCCAGCCGCGGCCGGCCGGACGGCTGGTCACGGATCCGCGGCAGAGGCAGGGAGGCGCCGTGAACTGAACGAACCTCCCAGCCCGCACAGGCACTGCACGTCGTCCTGAAGCCGTGTGTCGCTCTGTGTGCAGCGCACCGGAAATAGTAACGGACCACAGCTCGTTTCTTGGCGTTCCTTCTTTATCCATGACAGCTTTTTGCTCGACGTGATGAGGGACCAGCCTACAAGCAACAAAAGTCTCCAGCGCAAGAAATTAAAAAAAAGGCCCAAGCAACCAAAGTCGTGGTGAAATCTCATGGATCTCGCTAAGTCAAGAAGATCTCTTCCGCGGCCATAAAATGGGTCATGATCTTAAATAAGGGTGGCCGGGGAGTGTAAAGCGCGAACACACACCGGGAACGTGAGATGTTACTGCCCTTTTCCGCTTTCTCTCCGACGGCGCACGTTCTCGCCGGGTGCCGGAACCGGGAGCCGGTGGTGCTGGTGCCGTATAGTTTTCGGCGAAACCGGAGAGACCAGCGGCAAAGGCAACAGCGATGCGCGACCCAACCCGGCGCGAGAGAACGACGCGTTGTGGAATGGAATGGTTGGGATGTGGACTGACGGATCCGCGGAGGCAGACACCGAAAGTTTCAGAAACTAAACTAACCATGGTTCAGAGCGTCGCTGTCTAGCCCCATGGTTCAGAAACTAAACTAACCATGGTTCAGAACCCATAAGAAGCTAGTTAAACTGCCTGAAAGACAAACACCGTTGCAGTTGCAGGCTCGTGTTTTAAAAGAAAATGCAGTCTTGTTTTTATGATGAATGAACAGTGAAACATATACGGTGTGCCTGCTGTCCTGATGAGGAAGGCGTAACTGCGGCTTGAAAAGCGTTGGCAGATCGATCGAAGCAAAGCAAAGCTAAGCGGAAAGGCTTTTGCATGTGGTGACGGTTGGTGAGTGGTGACCATGGGGAGGAGGAGCGCAAGGACTCGGTACCTCATCCAGCAATACGGGTTGTCTTTTCCTTTAAGTTAACTGACGACGTGGGTAGCCTATGATCCGGCCTTCTTCGCGATGCAACTGAACTGACAGGGACCACTCGGGTAAAGACGCAGAGGAGCACACAGGCCATGCGAGCGACGGTAATTTACTAACCAAGCCACCAAAGAACAGGGATCTTTTCATGAAAAAATATTTACTATGCTCAAGTATACTCACGTCTATGGATTTATATATTTATATAAAAAATAGATCAAAACAAAACTTTGAGAGTGAGAAATTTATTAGCGCCTAAAATAGATTACACACCAGTGAGACGCACAAAGTGTCGTGCTTAGTATTTGATCTCTAGTGAATAGCGGGTACAAGCACTTATAGTGAATGCTATTGTTGACGCGATCATATGACTGATTAGTTATTCAACAAAGAAGTTACAGGTCATACACGTCTTATCGGCAGAAGCAAGAACAATTTCTTTTTCTAAAAAAAGGTCTTACACGTCCTATTGCTTCGGTATAACTCTACCTCCAACTCCAAGCTCCCCGCTAAAATAAAGTCGTTCAGGTATTTAGGGTGTTTTTTTTTATCTTAATTGAAAACAAAATGACCCACTCAATTATTTTTGTTGTATCAAGTCAAAGGTGTGTTTGATAGATCCGTCCTATTTAGCAAACCTCGAGCTCAGAAAAATTGTGAATTTATGGAGCTGGGTATTTGTAGCTCCAATAAATTATAGAGTTGGAGTTGAGGGTAAATTAAGAGTTATAAAATAAATTATATAGTTTATAGTTTTACTAAATATCAATATTTAAACTATTTTAATTTGGTCTACAAAATACAACCCTCTATCACCAATGCAATTTTCATCTAAATTGGGTTTCCGTGAACTTAATATGATTTGGATCATCATGGTTCTTCATTATGGAAACATGATAGTGAGTAGTGAACCAACAAGGAGGGACAAGATATCCAATGTAGGACATGGTAGAAGTGGCTACGTATACAAATGTAAATAGGAATTTATTTCTATAGGGACATTGGCATTATAGACATGTGTAGAAAAGGTACTTGAATTTTTCTACATATAATGTTGATAAAGGAAACCAAGCAAGACTGATTATTGTAAAAATTAATCAAGATAAATTTTGAAAATAGAAAAAGAAAAAGGAAATTAGCATCCATTAGGAATGATATCCCAAACATTTACCTCATTCTTTTCTCCTATTTCCTCCACAATCGGACACGACAGCTGCTACATATATTTGGCCTGAAGGTGAAGAGCATTTTTTTTAAGAAACACCAATATAGATGCAAACACTTGCACACATGCATAATTACCCATATGAATATAAGCAAAATCAACTCATATAGGATAAAAGGTTAGGCAATGACAAAACACATACACATAGATCGATTTGTATCAAAGTGTAAAAATCAACAATATCTTCTTAAGTTATTCCTCTATTCTTGTCTAGGTCCATAAGCCCGCAAAATGATCATCTAGTCTTTAACTTTATAAGTGGCACATTCTTCGGTCACGGAATTGAAGAACGGAGCACTTGAAACTAGAAGGACCCCATTGGGTCACTCATCATTCCGAGAGTTCCATACTTCCATGAACTACATGATGCAAGAATATTTTATAAACAGATGATGCATTTTACATACAAAAGAAACACCATCCTAAAAGAGGGATGGCAACTAACAACAATCACTGACCATAAAATTTGCATATTGCTTCATCCCCTATCAATTCCCATTACCGAAACACCGTATCCACCATCGCCTTGCCTATCCTTATTATTTTGCTATTAGAATAATCGGTGTGTTTGGATGGCTATTGATGCTAGCATTACCATTTCCACAAGCCGACTATGAGTTTTGAACGGCAGCAATTTCCTTTGTTGGTATTCGTCGCAATCTAAATGTGTCAATATGGCCTCGATTGGTTTGCTACCATTTTTTTTGGTATGCCTGAGTTTTGGTAGGCCTAAAGTTGGGTAAAAAACTTGCCAATATTTTGGTAAGATATTTGTGAGACGTTGGCAATTTTTGGTAGCAAACTAAATGGCTTCCAAAATTTTGGCATGCCCATGTTTTGGCATGCCATTGTTTTGGCATCAAACCAAGCAGGCCTTACATCTTTGTTCGTTTGTAGATTTATGATTTACTCTCCACATTTTAAAATATAGGTCATTTCAGCTTTTCTAGGTACATAGCTTTGTCTATAAATCATGGTATTTTTTTGGGACGCGAGGCTGGACGGTGCTCAAGAAAACAAACGGCCAACCTCTCTAGCTCACGCTCATCGTTCATATCCTCGTTGGTACAAAGTTAATATCCTCCGTACACGTGGCCTCGACGTCCATCCCCGTCTTCCCTGGAAATTCAAAATCTTTCAAAAACCCCGACCAAACCGACACCGTCCCACTCCCTCCCGGTGCGAGCGGGCGTTCACCACCAAACCATCCAATAACCCACGCAGCGGCGCGTGGACCCCAGGACGTGGCCCACAAGAAAGTGACTGTATGGGTAACTCCTGCCCGTACGCCTAGCACCCGACCCCGACGGGGAACCTACCGGCTCCGCGCCCGTGCGAGCTCGAGCGAACAAAGGTGACGCTCCGCTCCTGACCTGACGCCAGCTCCGGACTCCCTCCGTTTTTCGTTACCATTTCCTAGCCCCGAAAAAAATATTTTTGCCTTTTTATCTCCCCTCATCTCCCTCTGCCCCGCCATCTCTCTCTTCCCCCACCCCCCCTCCGATCCAAACTCCCGGCGAACGCCGCCATCCGAATTCGAAACCCTAGGCGGCCGCATCGGCCTCGGCCCTCGGAGTGGCGGCCGCTGTAGAGCGCGTGGAGCTGTAGTGCCCTCTCGTTCGGCGGAGTCGGCCCGCGGCGGCGGCGGCGGCCGGCCATGTCGACGGAGGACGAGAAGCTCCTCAAGGAGGCGAAGAAGCTGCCGTGGGACGAGCGGCTACAGCATAAGAACTGGAAGGTGAGGAACGACGCGAACATCGACCTCGCCGCCCTCTGCGACTCGATCACAGACCCCAAGGATGCCCGCCTCCGCGAGTTCGGTGAGACACCCTCCTTACGCCTCCCGATCTGCCCCATTTCTCGCTCGGATCTGCTCTATGCGCGATTAGTGCGTTTCCATTTGCGGATTCGAAAGGATTTTTTCGGTGCTAGATCTGATAACCAGTGTTTTTCTGCTCTGCTGTGGTGGTTAGGGCCATTATTTAAGAAGACGGTTGCTGATTCCAATGCGCCGGTGCAGGAGAAAGCGCTGGACGCTCTCCTCGCATTCCAGCGAGCTGCTGATGCGGACGCTTCAAGGTGTGTGCGCCCTTAGGTTCCAAGTCATTCCCTGTTATGCTTCTGATTATTTGTCATCTGCAACAATTTATGGAGTTGGCTTATCCCAGATATGCCAAGGAGGTTTGTGATGCGATCGTGGCCAAGTGCCTCACTGGCCGACCCAAGACTGTGGAGAAAGCTCAAGCTGCATTCCTCCTATGGGTGGAACTGGAGGCAGCGGAGGTCTTCCTTGTAAGTTGTTCATCACCCTCCTGATAGTTGTAGTTGCAGTTGCGAGAGCAATCAATGAAATGCATGTGCAGAAATGCGTTCATTATATTTTGTTTGTTCACTTGGTTTTCACAACATATGTCAGACGTTGTGTAGGTGTATTATTCAATATAGTCGCTGATATTATTGTAATTTTGGCAATGGCTGATGCACTAACTATAAATATCGGTACAAATGCTAACCCTATGACACCAGATCGAGTGCTGCATTCCTGTCACCACATGGTTTTCATTTCTACATAGCGAATAGTTGGTCAAACTGGCAATTGGCTTAAGGCACCATTGTTGCATGTTGCCATTCTAGTTTCACGGTGGTCATGGGCATCCTGCAAAAGCATACAAAAGATTGATTGCTATCATTAATAATAGTTTAGCTACTATGTGGGTGTTCTTTCTAAGCTAGCATCTGGTAAACACGTGTCCATTTGATTGATAGTAATGATAAAACCAGTTACATTAATTCTCGGTTCTTTACTATATTAGGTATTTTGGTTTGCACAACCTGTAACCAAACTCTGCCCCCACAAGTCTTGTGAAACTACAGACGTTCATTTTTTTTTGTTTTATTTGCTCACCCAAGCTATCTAGGTGGTTGTTAGGATGAAGAGTTTGGTAAAATGTGTTCTGTAATGAGTCTCCGGAGAATCAGTTTTGAAAATCCTGTTTGGTAAAAAATGAGTACTATTTATCTGGTGTTCTATCTTCAGGAAAACACCACAAATTTTCATAAAACTCACTTTTTCACATTTATAGGAAACCGGTTAGCTCTATCCTCGTTTTACGCTCCCGTAAACAAACAACATTTTTGGCAGTTAGTATAGACAGCTATTCTAATGGAAACTGGTTTTCCTAAACCTTACGATCCAAACAACTCATAGAGATTGCTCGTCTGTTTTAGTCTCTTATTCCCTCTTCTAGCTATGTATAGAACGATGACATGCTCAAGCAAACTTCTTATGGTTGTGCTATCAGGAATCCATGGAGAAGGCTGTGAAGAACAAAGTGGCTAAAGCAGTTGTACCTGCTATTGATGTGATGTTTCAAGCACTCAGGTAAGTCCTTACTCCTTAGCTGGTTCACTGGCTCCCTGTTTTGACAGTTTCTTTTATCAACTCTTACAAATATCTTTCTTCTACTAGTGAATTCGGAACTAAGGTGGTGCCACCCAAAAAGATTCTGAAGATGCTTCCTGAGCTGTTTGATCATCCAGACCAGAATGTACGGGCTTCTTCCAAGGGTTTGACACTAGAGCTTTGTCGGTGGATTGGCAAAGAGCCTGTAAAATCTATTTTATTCGAGAAGATGAGAGACACCATGGTGCGTTATTCTTAAAATAGAAGTGTAAAATGCATAATTATTGTGTTCTATCAGTCAACAATATAACCAAGCTTCTTTGTGGTTTGCAGAAAAAGGAGTTGGAAGCAGAGCTGGCAAATGTATCGGGACTTGCTAAGCCAACTCGAAAAATAAGGTGTTTTCATTTTTCCCTATTATTATTTTTTGTATATTTTTTTTTGTTGTAATTAATCAATTAGATGAAAATTCTTCTGGCCACTGGGTTCAGATTGTAGGACTATACAATTCTAGGTAACCATTTGAAATGCTGGCTAAAAGGTTATTGTAGTGCTATTTTTATTTGAATATCATTGCTTGCTTTGTGAGTACTAGGTAGCCTAGTAGTTCGTGTGTTAAATCCATTTTGTTATGACCTGATGGCAACTTATGTAATGTACCCATGTATTTTGCATGGGGATTTTCAGTTAATTGATTTAGTCATTGCATGTTTCTCTCCCATATGTGTTACTGAGAGTGAGGTATCATAGTTGTGTAGTGAGCAAATTTTGTAGAACCTGCACACCTTGTTAAAGCCTGTTTCTGTTTTTTTGGAGGTGGTTGAAGCATGCTGTAGTATTTGCTTCTTTTGTATGTACCGTGTAATACATGTGTCGTAAGGCCATTCTCAATGGTCATTTCATATTTATGTTTCCAAGGATACCACATAAGCAAAAGTTCATTTAATTCATAGTTGAAATAGTCCCCTCTCAATGCAAAGTTTCATTATTTGTTGTTTCCAAGACTACATGCAAGACACAGGCTCTCTAGGAAATAGTGTACACAGGGTTTCACCACCATGAAACTCAATTCATCTCTCTCTTCATTTATTCTTTGCCACATCATCAAAAAAGCTGACATGGCACTGTATTTAATGCTGATGAAACCCTCACTGAGAATGGCCTAAGAACTGTGTAGATTGTACTGTTGATTTGCTGTAGATCTGTTGGGAATCACCTATTCTATTCACAATGTTAATGCAGCGGGCTATGAATATAATGTTTCTTTGATTTGTTTCATGATGCATTAAAAGTGGTATTTTGACATTGTGTTCTAGATCTGAACAAGAAAAGGAACTTGAGGAGGAGGCTGTGCCCGAGACAACCGGGGCTAGCACTTCCGAAGAGGCTGTGACAGATGGTGCGTTCTTCTGATCATCGACGTATTAGTTTCCTATAATTGTTGATAGTTTGTTTGAATTTATGATTTGAATACTTACAAAGTTCTACTTTCCAGCCCCTGTCGAGATCGATGAATACGACCTTGTTGATCCTGTAGACATTTTAACCCCACTAGAAAAATCTGGATTCTGGGATGGTGTGGTATGTGACCTGTCTTGAATATACTATCTATTGGTCATACCATCATATGGAAAAAGTTTTTATATTGGATTTTGATGTTTGATGCCAGAAAGCGACTAAATGGTCAGAGAGAAGGGATGCTGTGGCGGAGTTATCTAAGCTAGCTTCGGCCAAAAAAATTGCTCCTGGTGATTTCCATGAAATCTGCCGGACACTGAAGAAGGTTAAATCCATAGTTTTTTTCTCCTGCTTGCTTAATTATGTGATCTATTAGCACTATGATCTACTTGAGTGTTAAATGTTGTTGTATCCAATATTTCCTTATTGGATTCTTACTTATGGTGTTTCTTTTTGGCACTGCAGCTCATCACAGATGTTAATTTGGCTGTTTCGGTGGAAGCTACTCAAGCAATAGGGAATTTAGCTAGAGGTTTGAGAGCCCATTTTTCTGGAAATGCACGGATGCTTCTTCCAGTTTTGCTTGTAAGAAGAATAATATACCTTTTTCCTTGCACCTTGTCACTAACTTGTTTTGTTGTTTTTGATATTTTTGTGTGTAAGCGTATTTATTTCATATACTGTATAAACTTGGGTGCTCATTTCCTTGAATAACTGTACCTTCTCACTAGTTCGTTTTTTTATACTTTCTTGTGCTATTTAAATACTACCTCCGTATCTTTATGTTTGACGTTTCAGACAGTAATTTTGAACTGCAATTAGCTCTATTTGGATGTCGGAAACGTCAAATAAATAGAGTCGGAGGTAGTATTAAGCACATTTTTTTCGTACTGTATAAACTTGGGTGCTCATTGAAGCTTCCATATTTCCTTTTGTCCTGACGATTCTGTTAAACAGGAAAAACTGAAAGAGAAAAAGCCGACAATGACAGAAGCATTATCTCAAACGCTTCAAGCAATGCACAAGTCTGGCTGTTTTACACTTATTGACGTGATTGAAGGTTTGTAATTTTCTGGCAGAATCTATATCTCCCGTGTTTATGTTTGTCACATTATTTTTCATTGTTGTTTTTGTTCGGTCTAAGTGGTATATTTCTATTCAAAAGCATATTATTGTGCATGCACATTTGTTTCACTAAAATTCACCACCACCAACAACAACAACATAGCCTTTAGTCCCAAGCAAGTTGGGGTAGGCTAGAGGTGAAACCCAAAAACCGAAATTAGAGTTAGGGGGAAAACAGAAAAGGAAGGAAGGATCACAGTTCGGGCACATTGATTGCTAGTCTCCAGGCGCTCCTATCCATAGCTAAATCCATAGAGATATTCCACTCCTTGAGGTCTCTCTTAACTGACTCGCTTCACTAAAATTCACCATAGGTCGCAAAAGTTTCACAGTTGTTGCCTAAACCTGAAAATTGTGCATTTAAGTTCCCAGAACTGTGTGTCATTGCTGGGTCAAAATTTGAATCGCAATATTCGATGACTGATAACTTTGGATGCTGACCTTTTATAAGCTATATTTTTGCAATTATCTCAATAAATAATATCAATGATAAGCTAGTGAAACTAGGCCTAAATATTATATAAAGTCCCTTCTTAATCCCAAGATTACCTTTCATCTGGGATCAAATTTGAATAGAAAAAAAATATTTCTTTTGATGTTGCAGATGTTCGGGTGGCTGTAAAAAATAAGGTCCCTCTTGTACGTTCCTTAACACTGACCTGGGTCGCATTTTGCATGGAAACAAGCAATAAAACAACTGTACTGAAGTTGCATAAGGAATATGTTCCTATATGCATGGAGGTGAATTACTTTACACTTCTTTGATATCTCTTCTTATTTGCTGCTGTGTGTCTGCTCTAATCTGTGTTTCATCAATATTTAGTGCTTGAATGATGGTACACCAGAAGTACGAGATGCGTCATTTTCCGTTTTGACTGCCATAGCCAAGGTTTCCGTTTGAGAGCTCGCCTTCTCTTTACTTAATTACATATATATGAAGACATACGTTTAAAATCTGGACTTTGGCTACTTTTACTGTCTGTATAGATGGTTGGTATGAAACCGTTGGAACGATCCCTGGAGAAGCTAGATGATGTGAGGAAAAAGAAATTGTCAGATATGATTGGTTCTGCCAGTGAGACTGTTTTGAGTTCAGGGACAGGTTAGACTTGCTTTTGGTTTTGTAGTTTTACTTATTTTTAAATGGATCAAATGTCTCTGGTTTGGATTCATATCTATCCAATCTGCATTTTTCCAGCGCCTATCGCAACTTCAGGAGCTGCCACATCTGCTCGCGGGGTATGTTTGTTGATCTTCTAATTTCAATATTATTATAAGATGTTGCAACCTGTCATTGCTCTCCCAAGTGCCTATTTAAAGTTCATGTGCTGTATTGGGGAATTCATGATAGAACATTTTTCCATTTGTGGTAGGTTTTCTTAGTTATGTCTTAAAAATGCTTACAAGCCGGCTGATTAATGATCACTGGTTCTTATCAACGCTGTTTATCAGATCAATGTTTATTCATGACCTGTTCTGTTGGTCAAATGTCTGACAACTGAAGCATGATAATTCTGTTTACAGGTTGCAGATAGCATGTCAATGAAGAGATCTGCTGCAAGCATGCTTAGTGGAAAGAAGCCTGTCCAGGCAGCGGTTGGTTTTGTTGGATGTGCATTTGATGTGTGAGTTTCTAGTCTTTGAATTTTTGCACCATGTTCTTATGTGGGGGCATTGTTTTTCTTGTTTCCAGGCTGCCACTAAGAAATCTGGACCATCAAAATCCACTGCAGCAAAAAAGACAGATGGCGGATCACAGTCAAAGACATCTGCTGCTCCTGAGATTGAAGATGTTGAGGTGATTTGTTTGCTGGAACCGAACCATTTCTTTGCTATGATAGGCCTTTCATGATGTGCATAATTATGCCTTTACTGAAAGAAACATTGCTTGTTTAGTTTTGAAGTAGCAACTTGTCATTTTGTATTTTTGAAAGTTTTAGCAGTACTCCCTTAGTTTTACAATACTTGTTTTAGAGTTGGGCACCACTGTACATTTAGACAAAAAGACCATCTTACCGTCAATCAGTGTTCTGTAATGTGTGCATGCATGGGGGGAAATGTTAATTAATGATGCAATTAAGGAATGGTAAGACTTGAAAAGTATAGGCCGAAGTTGCCTAGAAGTTGTATAACATGTATTTTAAAGATTGCAGAAGTGGCTGAAGCAACAAACATTTTGAACCGTAGGGAGTAGTTTATTTTGGCCCAAAGATATTAAGACAATAGATTTAGATCAGTAAGTTCCCCTTTTATGTCCCCCGGATGATTAAAGGTCTACACAATTCATGTATCTTTTTTTTTGGCAGCCGGCAGAGATGAGTTTGGAGGAAATAGAACAGAGGTTAAGCTCCGTTGTGAAAGCTGAGACAGTTTCCCAATTGAAGAGCACTGTCTGGAAAGAGAGGCTTGAAGGTTACTGATAACCCTGTGTTGCCTATCCTGTAGTTATTGTTTATTTTGTTTTGTTTGGAAGGATTAACTTGAATACTTTCTTAATTTTCCTTTTAAATCTCATATCCTTTTTCTGTCCCTTGTTTTTCATCTCTAGCCTATCCCAATTATTGCTGCTCTTTTATTCACCATCTGTTCGTTTGTTTTGCTCATCTTCATGGTTTCAAAGGTGGTAAGGCGTCCCAAGAATTCTGGGAACGCCTTATCGCCTAGGCAACAAGGCGTCACTGTTTCCCAAGGCGAGCTGGGTGCGCCTGGACGCCGAGGCAATGCCTTTAAAACTATGCTCATCTTAAACAAGGATATCTAGTCTTAGTAAGGACTGTAGTGTGCATGCATGTGTGTGGAATCAATATTCTAGTAAAAGGGGCGATATGCATTTTTTTTGAGAAGTTAGCAGGATCACTGCTTTGTCATTTAAGAGAAGAAGAGCAAATAATTTCAGGTGATATGCATGTGATTGTTTTCTTTGTATCTGTGTTCCATTTCTGGCAATTGTTTTCATCCACTTAGTCGAACAACACGCTTCTCCTGCTTGTTTGGGACAAGAAAAAGAAGAAATCTTTGATTTGGCTGCCAGCTCTGTTTCGTTCATTTTTTTTTCTGGAAATAAAAGTTGCTTCTATTTTCTATTCAGAAGCTTTAAGAGCTTCTAATATCTGCACTGAGATTTAGAGTACACAATTCTCCTGGTTGTTCTAAAAAGAATTGTGGATAAACTTCGTTACACATTTTGATTCGGCTGCCAGTTATTTTTCATCGCCTCGTTTCTGGAAATATAGTTGCTATGCTCCAATTTTCTGTTCTGAAGTTTGAAACCTTCTTACATCTATGATGGGACTATAACATTGTTTTGTGTGGCAGCTATTGGCATGCTCAAGCAGGAGGTGGAAAGTCTTACAGAACTTGACAAGTCTGCTGAACTTCTGATTCGTTTATTGTGTGCTGTGCCTGGATGGAGTGAAAAGAATGTTCAGGTACTTACTGCTTGATAACTATTTTTTGGATGGATGAAATATTCGTCTGTTATGAAAGTAATTTCTTGTAAGTTTTAAATGAAACAGGTGCAACAACAAGTTATAGAGGTCATCACCCACATTGCCTCGACCGTAAACAAATTTCCAAAGCGATGCGTGGTTCTATGCCTTCTTGGTACAAGCTCCTCTTCTCCTCCATGTACTTCAGCTATGTATCTTCCACCTAAAAGTGAGATTGGATTTTGCTTTATCATGGTATGATCCCACCTAATCTTAAGTACCCACAAGTTTGTGAGCTTGGGGTGTCCGTGAGTCATGATGTAACCAGGAATAGTATAGCACATAATCTGGGTTATTTTGCTAACCTAGTTTTTCTTGTGGGCTCATAAACACCGGCTATGAGCTTGCATCAAGGCTTAAGACCTCGTCTATGCAGGCTTAGATTCACTGAATAGGTGCATCTGCTGCTCACTTGAAATAGGGTATAATACTCTCCCATAGCTTCTGGTGGCTTATGAAAATCAATGTGTGAATTCAAAGTCACAACGATTTTTTATTTGAATTATCTATGTGCCATATTCCAACTGGAGGTATGAATAGTTAAAATGCATTGCATAGATTCTTTTGAGATAAAGTTGCCGACCGCAAAACATCTGAAGGAATTTATGTAAAATCATTTTAATTTGAAGTTAAATGCGCACCAGATGTTGGAGAAGTTAAAGTATCTGAAGGAATTTAATTTTAGCAGATCTTGATTTCTAAGCCAATGATTATCAAATAGTTCGTAGGGCTTCTTTCGCAAAATTCTCTCATGGATTTTACTATAATATGCTTGGCTGTTTCTAATGTCTTTCCCTATATCAGTTTATTCAAAGCTATTGTAATGTGTAGCTTGTTCTGTGAATCTTATTTTTGTCCAGCCTTTTTTTTTGTAAGTGTTCACATAAAATTGGTGGTTCTTGTGTTGTCTGCACAGCATATGAACTATTGATCGTGTTATGCTGTTTTTTCAGTTCTTTTCAAACACTTAACGGTCAATTCTTCGTGTTGTGTTATAGAATTGATTTTAGTAAAATTGTTAACTTCCAGTACTGCTATTTTCTCTCAGGCATAAGTGAAAGGGTTGCTGATATAAAAACACGGGCCCATGCAATGAAATGTCTCACTGCCTTTTGTGAGGCTGTAGGTCCAGGATTTGTGTTTGACAGGGTAAGAGATATCATTACATTATTCTTATTTGTTTTGTTGAAAAGGTCCTATACTTGTTTTTAACAATCCAATTGGCGAGGTTATACACTATCCTTCAGTCACTGTAGAATGCCGTCTCAACTATGTTCTGTGCTTGGATTGAATGCACAGAAGCCCCTACTTCGATGATATTTGGCAGCCACTATAATTATGTGTATTATTTTTTATATAGCTGTTCAAAATAATGAAGGAGCACAAGAATCCCAAGGTTCTTAGTGAGGGTATTCTTTGGATGGTCTCTGCTGTGGAAGACTTTGGGATCTCCAATTTGAAGTTAAAGGTGCAATTTCCTCTCCATGTTTGCGCTATACTTGCAGATTTGCCACTCTTGTTCTTAGTCACCTCTTTTGTTCCAGGACATGATTGATTTTTGCAAAGACATTGGTCTTCAATCGAGTGCTGCTGCAACAAGAAATGCAACTATAAAACTCATTGGGATGCTACATAAGTTTGTGGGACCTGGTAACCTTCTTGCTCTCTAATTTGAACATGTTAATAGTCGCAAGATTATGTTTTTGAAATAAACCTTCCTGCAGACATCAAGGGATTTTTAAGTGATGTTAAACCAGCACTTCTAAGTGCCCTCGATGCTGAATATGAGAAAAATCCTTACGAGGTATGTTGTGTCTCAGCTACTGCTTGGAAAATGAATCCTCTTGTGACTTAGATTTTCACTGACATCAATTTGGTTCAATTCATAGGGTGCTGCTGCTGCTGCTCCGAAGAGAACAGTAAGAGTTTTGGATACTGCATCTTCTGCATCTGCTGGCGCATCTGATGGGCTGCCACGGGAAGACATTAGTGCTAAAATAACACCTACTCTAATAAAAAATTTGGGCAGTCCTGACTGGAAGGTATTGAGCACTTATCTCGTTTCTCATTAAATTATTTGATTTATGTAAGTTATGTAGCATTTTATTTTGATGTTTTAAATTGTGCTTGCGCGAATTGATAGGTACGGTTGGAGTCCATAGATGCCGTCAACAAAATTGTGGAGGAGGCCCATAAACGTATCCAGCCTACAGGAACAGGTCCTCCATTTATATCCATCCCAAACAACTATGAAATGCATATCTGTTTAGTTATATTCACCTAAAATTCTCTTGTCCGTCTTATCCAGTTGAGCTGTTCACTGCACTTAGAGGTCGTCTTTATGACAGCAACAAAAATTTAGTAATGGCAACTCTGTCCACTATTGGTGGCCTTGCATCTGCTATGGGTCCTTCTGTTGAAAAATCAAGCAAGGTTTGGAACTAACTCTCATATTATCTCTGTATTTCTGCATGCCTATTTTGGCTGCTATGATAACTGACAACTGTTTGTTATGAAGGGTATATTGGCAGATGTGCTGAAGTGCCTTGGTGACAATAAGAAGCACATGCGAGAATGCACATTGACTGCTCTGGATTCATGGGTTGCTGCTGCCCAACTTGACAAGATGGTTCCTTACATTGTAGTGACTTTGGGTGATCAGAAAACAGGTTCAGAAGGGCGCAAAGATCTTTTTGATTGGTTATCTAAGCATGTTTCAAAAATGGGTGATCCATCTGAGGCTTTACCTCTGTTGAAGCCGTCTGCATCTTCTTTGATGGTACCAATTGAAACTGATCTTTCGATTAGTGTTCGCTTGATTTGTAGTCAGTTTGCTGTTCAATGGAATATAATGATTATACCCTTCTTTTGAAAAGGATAAATCTTCTGAAGTCCGTAAAGCGGCTGAAGCCTTTATGAATGAAATTCTCAAAATCTGTGGCCAAGAAGTGGTATGGTTCATCTCCCTATTCTTTTTAATCCATCTTTCCATTTAATGCTGGAGCCTTCCTTCAACTGAATATATTGTTTGGTGTAGGTCGGAAGGAACTTAAAAGATTTGCCATCACCCACTTTGGCCATTGTAGCAGAGAGGTTGAAACTGACTACTGTACATGAAGGTGGTGTCTTGCAGATCTTGTTTGCAATGTAGATGTCTATCTATACTTGTTGACTTTTTTGGTCCTGACTCACTATCGCTTCATTTCATCAGGATTTTCTGAATCTGTCAAGATGGTGACAACAAGCATGAGCTTGCCATCAAAAGCTGGTTCGAAGAACAGTAAACATGGTCTTACTGATCGTGGTTCTAATGTGGGCAAACCTGTGTCTCAAGTATGTGTCTTATGCTTCTTTCTCATTGTGGGAGGGTGCAACTCTGGTGAAAATGGGCCTGTTTTTGAGAACGGTGGAAATTCATTCAAAAGCGCACTTTGTAGTTTTGAGAACATTTTGAAATTTGGAACATTCACAGTACTCTGGAAAAGGCATGATCTACTTCGTTGCAAAATTTGAGGTTCAAAGTTATTCTAATTTAATGCATACAAAAACGACAAATTTTGGGTGAATATACACTAGGTAATTTGTTACAAAGTATGTCTAAGATGAGCTATGGTTGTGCCAAGTTTCAAATTTTCTCGAAACTGGGAAGGATGTTTTGAATGAATTATCACTGTCTGAAAGGTAGGCCATTTCCACCAGATATGCACCCTGAAAATGATACCTGTTTTCTAACTATCATGCTCCACTATCAGAGAGGACTTCCAGCAAGAACATCTGTTACTATGGTTTCTACTCAAGATCATGTACAATCCCAGGCCTTATTTAACATAAAGGACTCGAACAAGGTTAGCAATCATATGGCCCTGCAACATCTCTGGGTTAGTAGGTTAAAAAGAACACTCTGGGTTGTGCGCCGGCCTCATACAAATTTACATGTTCAGGAAGAGCGGGAGAGACGTGTTTTGGTAAGGAAATTCAAGTTTGAAGAACCGCGCCGAGAGCAGATTGAGGAATTAAAGGTTTGTATTGTGTGGAAGGGAACTGCTACTGCTCTAAGATTGTTAAATTTACACACGGTTATATTCCTTTACTGTAACATTCCAGTTGGGTGCTTTTGTGATGGCATCTTCCTTGTGAACATTGTTGTGCAACATAACTAAAAACCATTTACATCTGACAAAATGCTCTAGATAATGACAACGAGGACTAGGATGGTGCAGCAGATTGTGACACTTTCATGCTTTCATACAGAAACAAAATCTTATGATGACAATTGTACATATCTTAATCAAGTGCATGGTAGTTGATGTTGTCCATCTCCTGCATGTTCGAGAAAAAGAAGTTGATAAACAGAAGCAGGATCCATTTTTTTGATCAGTATAACAGAGTAATAGAAAACAAGTCCCTGTTGCATTGCGATAGCATGAGTAGAAAATCCTATGCCTACTGGATACTATAAAACCATCAGTACCCTGATTTTTTGGGGAAATGTATTGAATCCAAATTTGTAATTCTTAGAAGGAAGTTGGATTTTCACTAGATAAATATGATACACAGTTTTTACGAACTTATGTTGAAACTGGATGACATTGTGTGGGGTTGTTTAAAACTGGATTTGTGTGGATCTGAAGAGAATAGCTGTCTCTAGTGAAGACACAGGTGCCAGATGAAATTGAGAAATCATGGAAACACAGTTACTGATTGTTTTTTGCTTGTGCGCTCAATTGTATTTATCAGAGAGAATCATCCTCTGTTTTGTCTCAAACAAGGGTGGTGGTGAATTCAAACTGTCCAGCTGATATTAGTTTTTAAGCAATTTTGTAGGGTGCGTATTTTTTAATGTGTTGGAATGTAGTGTGTTGAACTAGATGTGGTATGGGTTATCTTCTGTTATATGTACAACTAGGGTTATTGTCAGCTTGATTTTACACACCTGTTTGGCCTATGTGGTATGGGTTACTGCTGCGTGAGTATATCATCTGATTTTCTTCAATGACATTGTATGTGCAGATTGATTTGTTTAAGCATCTCCGAGAAGATGTAAGCTTGCGATTGTGGAACTCGGACTTTAAGAGGCAAATCGACGGTATTGAACTGCTACACAAGGTTGGATATTGATATTAAGAGTGATTTAACAAAGCTCCTTCCTGTGAATTTTTTTCGTAACAATGCAGTGCAATTGTGCAGGCACTTCCTTCGAGTGGGAAAGAAGTGATTGAGCTTCTTGACATACTGTTAAGGTGGTTTGTCTTGCGCTTTTGTGAATCTAACACGACATGTTTACTGAAGGTGAATGCATAGCACTCTTGTTAAGAAGCATTCTGGCCATGTTTCCTTCTGTTGCAGCACTATATAACCTAATTGGTTTCGATACTCTGCTACTTTCACCTGTAGGTCCTTGACTTTCTTCCTGACCTGTTTGATGTCCTAAAAGACCAGTCTTACATGATAACAGAAGCTGAGGCTGCAATTTTTCTTCCGTGCCTTATTGAGAAGGTACCATCCATCAGCTGCACCAAAACAAAAAGTCCAGTACAAAATATCATATTATTTTCATGACCAAATTTTGTTGTATTGCAGTGTGGTCATAACATAGAAAAAGTCAGGGAAAAAATGGGCGGGCTGATAAAGCAAATGGTCAACATATATTCTCTTCCCAAACTACTCCCCTATATTTTGGAGGGACTCCGCTCAAAGAATAACCGGACAAGGATAGAATGCGTTGATATTGTTGGATACTTCATTGACCATCATGGGACTGAGGTCTAAATCGCCACCCCTCCCCTGTGCCTGTTAGATTGTATTGTGTTACTTATAGGAGATACTTGTCTCTGTCATGCAGGTTGGTGGGTTGATGAAAAACTTGCCATCTGTTGCAGCACTGACAGCTGAGCGTGATGGTGAGATCAGGAAAGCTGCCCTTAATACACTTGCAACTGCCTACAAGAACCTTGGTATGCAACTGCCGATAGTTACTTCCTTTCAGTGCATCCCAATCAAACCCTTTAGCTGGTTTGCTGATTTGCAGTTTCATGGTCCCCTTTTAGCCAGTTCAATGTTAAAATATTTGCATGCTTTCCGTACTGATACTCCTTGGCGATTTGTTTTTATTGGTTTAATGTGTGCTTGTGTTTTTGCACAAGCGATAATTCACTGCGGATACTGAATTTAGCAGGATTTTGTAAGCTTTAGCTCAACTCTGTGAATACAAGTGGTTTTGTGCTGCGCAATAGCAGCTTTTCTGACTCTATTGGCCTCCTATTATTGATAACTGATTACACATGCAGTAGTGTCCCTAACATCTGCCTAAGCATGGCCCTAGTGGCCCTGAACTGCAGGCACACGCCTGGTGACTCTAACAAAGAACTTGATCACTAAGCCGAAGAACTGGTCCAATGACTGAACATACTCGACTGAACAAAAGATCAACTCTGAAACACTATACTTTCATTTTATGGATGTAGGTCTGATGTAGCAGAACAAAGCGGCGAAGTAGTTTCCCGTTCTGTAGCAGGGTCAATGATTTCAAGGTGTCTTATTTTTCTGTTCATACTTTTTTTTTATGTATATACAATTTATATATATACAATAACACAACTATACATGTCTATGCTTGCCTTTCAGCAGGGACAGCTTTGGATATGCTGACGCTCATATGGATAGGCATATGGTTCCTAGGCAGATGCCAGTTGCAACTGGTCCTGCAGACTGGCGTGAAGCTCTTGAGATTGTTGCATTGGGTTTGCCTGAGCAGGTCAAGCTTTTGCTTACTTCCCATATTGGGGCCCTTAGTTGATCTGTTTTTTTTATATTATTTGTAGTGATATCATGAATATAAAACCCGGTGATGATATATTTTTACATTCACTTGTTCAACACATACATTGGCCTGAGGCTTGGGGGCTCCGCCACCAGGACGTCTTCTTCCCCGACGACCACCTCGACGACCACCTCCACGGCTCTTGCGGCTACTGCACCGTCCTCCAGCTCTCTACCTGGCGCTCCTGCCCCCGGGCCGAGCGGGGGTGGGGGGCCGCGGGGGACGTGGTAGCCGAGGCCGGCGCGACCGGGGGCGTGGTGGTGGTACTGGAGGTGGTGGTGCTGGTGGGGGTGGTAGTGCTGGGGGCCGCCGGGGTGCGCCTCCTAACGCTCCTGCTCCCGGCCCTACCCCTCCTCCCGGTGGTGCGCCCTGGCCGACCTTCGCCAACCCCTGGTCCGGGCGCATCTCCATGTGGCCCTTCCAGGGTCAGGGTGGGGGTCCTCGTCCTCAGCACCACAAGCCGGCCCCCATGCTCTCTGCTGGCGCCTTTGCTCCGTCCTGGACTCCGCCCGCTCCGGCCTGGACTCCGCCTGCTCAGCCCTGGCCTATGGCGTGGGACCAGGCTGCCCTGGCGCAGACGTTCAGTACCATGGGGCTGACTCCACCGGTGGGCGCCGAGTGGATCGCTGACACGGGTGCCACCCACCACACGACTCCGGATGCTGGTATACTCTCGTCTGTTCGACCCCCCCATCCTTCTTGTCCTTCTTCCATCATGGTCGGTGATGGGTCGTCTCTCCCTGTCACCTATGTTGGCTCCACCTCTGGTCCTTTTCCTCTTTCTGATGTTCTTGTTGCTCCTCAGATGGTTCACAATCTTCTTTCCATTCGTCAATTTACAGCTGACAATTCTTGTTCTGTCGAATTTGACTCTCTTGGTCTCACTGTGAAGGATTTCGCTAGTCGGCGTCCACTGCTTCGGTGTGATAGCGATGGCCCCCTTTACACTCTTCGCCTTCCGACTTCCGCTGCTTCATCTTCGACTTCCTCGTCAGCTGCTTTGGTTGCGACTCCTTCCACTACATGGCACCGCCGTCTCGGTCATCCCGGCCGTGACATTTTGGCTCAGCTCAGTCGTAGTGCAGCCATCACTTGTACTAAGACTGCCACTGAGCAGCTCTGTCATGCTTGTCAGCTAGGTCATCATGTTAGACTTCCTTTTTCTTCTTCTTCGTCGCATGCGACGCATAGTTTTGATCTTGTTCACTGTGATCTGTGGACATCACCTGTACCTAGCATTTCTGGGAAGAAATATTATCTTGTGATAGTTGATGATTTTTCTCACTACTCCTGGACTTTTCCTTTGTGCGCCAAGTCTGAGACTTTTCCCACTCTTGTTCACTTCTTTGCTTGGGTGTCCACTCAGTTCGGTCTTCCCATCAAGGCTGTTCAGTGTGACAACGGGCGTGAGTTTGATAACAACGCTTCCCGCTCTTTCTTTCTTTCTCAGGGGGTTCAGCTGCGGATGTCTTGTCCGTATACTTCCGCTCAGAACGGCAAGGCTGAGCGGATGATCCGCACGACGAACGACGTCATGCGCACCCTCCTGATCCAGGCTTCTCTACCCCCGCGCTTCTGGGTCGAGAGCCTTCACACCGCCACCTACTTACTCAACCGTCTTCCTTCCACAGCTTGCCCTTCTTCCACTCCCCACCATGCTCTCTTCGGTACTCCTCCTGACTACGAGCACCTTCGGGTCTTTGGGTGTGCGTGTTACCCTAACACCTCCGCCACTGCTCCTCATAAGCTGGCGCCTCGATCGACTCGTTGTGTGTTTCTCGGTTACTCCCCGGATCACAAGGGGTACCGATGCTTCGATCTCACTTCTCGTAGGGTCCTCATCTCTCGTCACGTTGTCTTTGACGAGTCTGATTTTCCCTACTCCTCCTCTACCTCGCCTTCGCCGGATCCTGAGTTGGAGTCTATGTTTCCTGACATGGTGGTTCAGCCACCTATTCCTTTTTGTCCTTCTCCTGCAGGTTCCAGTGGTGTACCGGCGCCGTCCGCGGCCCCGGCACTCCCCGACGCGCCGTGCGCGGCCTGTCTCTTATACACATCTAGATGTGTATAAGAGACAGATACCACAC